>CM037157.1:38396815-38725321 GCA_020921065.1 Vaccinium darrowii | reverse complement strand
CTTCGGATATATAAGCACACCCCCGACATTCAAACAGTAAGATTAATCGCTCAATTAAGGTCAAAATTCGAAATCAATACGATACAGAAACTAAAGAGCAATGTACCTTGTTTGATTGCTTTGTTTAGTTTCTCAAGGCCATCTCCTTGAGTTTGTGTTGGGTTTTTCCCTTTATACAATTGACTTTTTTCCACAAAAAAAAAGAGCAATGTACCATTTGTATCCAAGTCCATGACAAACAGCCATTTTACTCAAAAATCTTAACTCTGAAACATAGTTGGGGCATTTTATCAAACAGTTGGAAGGCAGGCAAATAAACCTTTTATGCTGAAATCTCAACTCTCATTTTTACTCTCTTTGTTTGCCATAGAGAGAGAGAGAGAGAGATGGAGGGAGGGAGAGGATACCTGATGAGGGATTGAGGAACGCGGAACCCTTGCGAACCTCAAATTTCAGCATCTGAAAACATTTTATACCCGCTTCAACAGTGAAGCGCCGTTTCTACAGTGTCTGAACTGCGTCCCAAGGACAAAATCTGCGGCTCGACACTGTAGCAGCGGCGATGAAGTACGCATAGTTAGAGCTCTGGCAACGCCTAACAATAGGGCCTAATTAGGGTATCCAAAGATATGGAGATGCAACGAAAAAGCAGGAAAGGAGTACTGAAGTTCCTCCGCCACACAGAGCAACCGTACTTGCCGCCAACCGTGCAACAACAAGCGTAGAAACGAAGCATGGAGGGAAGGTGCTGCCCGCTGCCCCTTCCTGGGTTTGCAGAATAGATTTGGCAGACGAAAGTGACCGAGGAACTGACCGCCGCTTGCATCTCTCCTTCCTTCTTTCCTCTTGACCCTAATCAATCATGATGTGTGGCTGAACGGAAAATAAGTGGCTTCGGTCGGTACTTTGAGTGCAAAGGATGCACGGAAAATCCCTTTTGCTGACAAAGGAGAGGTTTGGAAAAAGGAAGAAGAAACGAAGACTGAGCCAAAAGAAAAAAAAAATGGGAAGAGAGCTGCCCGCTGCCCTGTTCTTGGGTTGAGGCGTGTAAATGGCAGACGAAACTGCCCTAAAAACTGCCCCCTCTTGGCTCTTTTAATGTATAGGTTAGATTACCAAAAGCATCTAAGAAAATATGAGATAATTAAGGCAAATCAAAACAACCAGTAGACATTGATCATTTGAGCCGTATTCCTATCCCATCTCTCATTCGAACGTCTGCCCATGAGTCATCACTTATTTGTAATTTCAATTTCTGGAAAAGGACACAAAATCTTATGAGCAAATAACCTTTCAAGTATAAACACGAAATCGCAAATTATTATCACGTATGTATATAAAACGGATGTGATGTTACAAACATAAGGACCCGTCGTGCAGTGGTTCCCCTTCTCTGAGTCATTTGAGCCGGAGGCATGCTACAATGTATACCCCTCTTTTGGGCCCAAAAATGAGATTTTGTGACAACAAATATGAGTTTTTCTGGGGTCAAATATGAGATTTTGTGGCTGAAAATATGAAAGGGCACACCGTATGCAACTTTGACCAGATCAATGGCCGAGATTGCGCCACATATGCAAAAGGTGACCCCCTATACCGGTCATCTTTCTCTCATATGGAGAGCCAAAAAAAATCATAAAACCTCGGGTGATCTCTCATATAATGTTTTGGGTTTCAAAAATCTCATATATGAAGCCACGAATGCTCATAAAATTACCACAAAAATTCGAAAGAGCCACAAAATGTCATATTGGCAAAAGTCAACCTCAAAAAACATGCCACGAAATCTCATATGATAGTTTTGGACTGTAGTGAAAATGTGATACATATTGTGAGTATATATATTGATGTGACATGTCTCATATAAGGTGCCACAGAAATACATATTTTAGCCTACATTGAGTCATATATGAGATTTCTCATATACACTTCGAAGAACACTCATATAAAAAGTCATTTGATATGAGAATTTTTGGTTTAAAAAATGAGTACTTGTGGAGGAATATATGAGTTTTTTGTGGACCACTACAGTCCAAAAATATTGTTGTGTATTGATAGTGACATGTCTCATATACTTACCCACAAAAATAAATATAAGCACGAAATCTCATATACTCAGCCACACATTCTCATATAAAATTTATTAACAATTTTTGGACTGTAGTGGACCACAAAAGTCTCATATTTTCTTTCTCAAACACTCATTTTGAAAGTCACAAAATCTCATATGGATTTTTTTTTTCAAGCAATGGGCCCGGTGACCAACCGGTTGCCATTTTTTTTATTTTTTTATTCCTAAATTTTCTCATATGTATATGAGATTTTGTGGTCCTTTTTATTGGGTTTTGGTGTTCCAATATTTATTTTTGTAATTTCCAATATGAGTGTTTACTTTCGTCAATATGAGATTTTGTGGACTTATATGAGATTTTGTGGCTATATATACGAATTGCACACCATATGCCAAAAGGCATGGTGCACACCGTAGCATTACTTGCCAGAGCCATTTTCCTATCCCATCTCTCATTCAAACGTTCACCCATGAGGCATCACTTCTTGTAATTTCAATATTTGGAAAAGAACACAAAATTTCATAAGCAAATAATCTTTCAATTTTAAACACAAAATCACAAATTATTATCACATATTCACATGTGTTTATATAAAATGGATGTGTGGTCTCAAAAATAAGGAACCATCATGCATCGGTTCGCCTTCTCCGAGTCCGAAGAGATCACAGTGCACACAAACTGGTAATTGGAAATCAATTTTAAAAGCAGTTAATTTAAGTCCTTACGGTTGAAAGGAATTCTAGACGTCAATTTATTTGCAAAAATAGTTTTGGTTAGGAAAAATAACGGGATATAAAAACATTACAAAGCTTCCAAAAAGGGCGACACAAAATTGGTACTCTCCGTAGGAAATTGAGAAATGAGGGTGAAAATTCGATTGGATTACCTGTAAATTGTAATTATAGGTGTCATTGAAGAACTTCTCATACGAACAATCATTGAATTTGGGGAAAAATTCAAAAAAAACCCCAAACTTTGACCTCAATGTCTCAAAGACTCCCAAACTTTAAAAAAAATCAATTTCACTCCTAAACTTTTCTTCCGTCATCAAATAGACCCCTGCCGTCTTAATCCGTCAAATAACTAACATTTTTTGCTGATTTGGACAATTCGACTCTGTTAAATGCTCATGTGGCATCTTGTTTGACTCAGAATGTGACATGTGTACACCCCACTTCCACCTCAGCGTCTTCCTCCTCCCCCACTGAGATCCTACCCTTAAAACCCAGTTCCAAACAACACTTTTAACTTCTTCTCTTACACCAAACCAAATCATAGTAATTTTTTTTTTCTTTTATCTACAACCAAATCATAATTTACCCACCCTCAATCTCTACCACCAAACTAAAAAACTCCTCTCATTTCCTAACCGGAAAAAAATCGGCAAAAATGTCAGGTGGGGTGGGTCCAAAAAAACAGAACACCGACGCCGCCGTGCGTGGAGGCGGTTTCTTCTCCCTCCGTCGCCATCTTCTGGAGTCATGGAGTCAACTTCTTTTGTACCCCTCTTTCTCTCTCTCTCACACGCAAACGCACACACCCAACCCCAAACACAGACCTTATTAGTATTTGTAAGTCTAGAAAGCTCCTTCACCCCTTTCTTTGGAAGATTGCTTTTATCTTGTTGATGGGTTTCATAACCCAGAAAATAGTATTATTTTTTTTTTTATGTATCCCTCTAATGTTGTGTTAGGATCATGAGTGAATTTCCTGTGAGAATCACTGATGAAATTAAAAAGAAAAAGAAATCAATTGTTTTGGGTATATACTAATCTATAGAGTGCCACTGAAAAAGAAATCAGTTTTACTAAGCTAAATTTCCTTCTCCAATACCAGATCCGACAAGCCCTAAAGGGATTTTTGACTTGTAGTTGGGTTCTTGATTTACGATTCTGATGGAGTTCACAAATCATCATTTTTCGAAATCCCACCTTAGAAGTACCTGTAAGTGTGTGTGTGTAGAGAGAGAGAGAGAGCGAGAGATTTTGGCTTTTTTCTAGCTTCAAATCCCACCGAAATAAAACTAGATACGGGTCTATGTTTGTTAATTCACAAATCGAAATTAAACACGTTTGTTGAATATTTCGAAGTTGGTTTTGGAACTGGGTTGGGTTGATTTTGGAACTGGGTTTTCTGGAGATGAGTTGGGGGAAGGATAGAGGATTTTAAGAGTAGGAGGAGGAGGAGGCTGAGTTGGAAGTGGGGTGTACACATGTCACATTCTAGGGGAAATAGGATGCCATGTAAACATTTAACGGAGTCAAAAAGTCCAAATCAGCAAAAATACGTTGGTTATTTAACGGATTGAGACGGTAGGGGTCTATTTGGTGACGGAAGGAAAGTTTACGAGTGAAATTGATTTTTTTTTAAGTTTGGGAGTCTTTGAGACATTGAGGTCAAAGTTTGGGGGGTTTTTGAATTTTTCCCTTTCCAAAAACCTTCCCATGAGATTGGCATTATTACTTTTAAATACTATGTTTTGGTCATTTTCTCGTTGTTATAGAAAATTCGCAATAATTTACTTTCTAAATTTACGAACGTAATTGTTCTCATTTACTTTCTACATTTACGGCCGCAATTTTTCTTTTCAAAGTTCTCAGTTTACAGTTAAAATTCACCGTCGTTATAGGATTTGAAAATATTTTTCTGTAGTCATATCCGTCAAACTGTTGAAAGGAACCCAAATTGAGGGGAGAATCATACCCACTTTATCGGATCACTCGAATTTGCAAAAAACAGTCTATTTTTGCAAAATAAAAGTGCATTAGATAATATAATAACGGTGCCCAATGAACTTGAATTTATTAATCCCAAGGATTTGGTCAAGTAGTCATAAGAAAACAATAAGTGTTTAGTTTCCATGAGATCTTGCATGTTCAAATTCCACTAAAAAAATTCAAACCTTGGACCCAATAGAGGGTTAGCCAGTTGTGAATTTTATGTCATTGGAATTAGTCAAGTGCGTATAAGCTGCGTTTGTCGATAACATTTTATATATATCTATACAATCCCCTTCACATGAGGACTCCCTCATTTTTGGCAAAATGAGGACTTTTAATCACAGCCCTTGGATGAGATCCAAGGGCTCAGATTTTAAAGAGTCATTCACGGGTCAAAACCCGGGTTAAGATGACATTCGCGGGTCAAACTGAGATCGGGTCATAACTTCCTTTCCCCAAATCTCACGACCACTTCAGACGACAATTTTCAGAGCTCTGGAGACGAACGATTCACGCGAGCAAGAAGAAGACGAACTAGGGCTTCGATCTCCACCAAAGTCGGTCTCTCTCTCTCTCTCTCTCTCTCTCTCTCTCTCTCGCAGTGTCTGGTTGGGGCTGCAAACTAGGGCTTCGAAGTCCTAGGGTTTCCAGATCGAACTTGAAAAACATGCATAAGGAAAAACCGTCCATCATATGTTCTCTAAAAAATACATGGTCAATAATTTAGAAAATTAAATTTGCCACGCTAGAGAAACCCGAGATAAACTGAACACAAAGATATACGAGGAAAGGAAAAACAAAGTGGAAGGACCAAAAACTACAGTAAAAACAGACGTTAGAGTGTGAAGAAAATTATGTCATAGAAAATACAAGTTTGTTAACCAAGAAAATATACAAACTAGGTACGAATACGCAATCAAAACAACCATAAAAATGGCACAAATAAAGCAGTCAACAACCTAGCTAATTGTAGCCTGCTAGCTAGATAAACACCAGCGAATAAATCAAAAGGGCATGAAAATCCAAAAGAGTCGCAAACCCTTACTCGTGCTTGGAGAAACCATCGCTCGCTCTAGAGGACGAAGAAGCTTCAAGAAAGGAAAAAAGGCAATTACAAAACGCAGCCCACCGTCACATACATCCCCTCCTAACATTAATATGTTAGAATTAAGTACCTCTATTCCGCTTTCAACATTTGCATCCCTTGAAAAATTCAAGACCCTTGCACCATAGGACAGAAATCGAATAATTTGAAAAATTCAAGACCCTTACTCTATTCCGCTTTCTACCACCAGAGAACAACGATGCAAACTGAAAAATTCTGACTGTAATTAGGGCTTTGGCACCACCCAAATTGGCAGTGGTGAAAATAGGTTTTTTCCATCGCATGGGTAAACCGGTACAGGGAATCTCTCAATCGTCCCATCATTTAGGTTGTAGATACCCATGTCAAAACCCCTTCCTCCTTCTTGAATTTGATCCAGGTAATCAAAATCCGTGGTATCATCACTGAAGTAAATGCAATTACCTCTACACTCAGGAAAATCACTCGATGAAATGGACGCCGACGAGTTGAACCCCAAAAACAAGGACTCTCCTCCCAAGTCCTTCACCTCAACCCAAGAAAAAATGCTATCATCAAATTTATACATTTCGAACGCAAGTGTTCTTGAGAGTTTACCGCTGCTTAAAGAGAGAAGTACTCTGTCAACCATAAGAAGCCCGCCAAAATACTCTACCAAGTAACGTTTCTCAATGCCTACGCGCCAAGGATGGCGACGAGCTGGCACTATCTTTTTTGTTACTGTTGGCCCTCCACAATTTCCAACTTCAAAAAATAAGAAGATCTGCGCTTGACTTTAAAGCATACATCCGTCCTCTACAGAATATGACATCTTCAGTAAAACGTGTGTCGTCTCCAGCTATGGGAAGCCATTTCTTGTATCCTTTTCTACAGTAAGCCAACCAGGAAAACTCTCCATATATGGCCACGGCCAAAGTGTCGTCACTGGTGGAGGGGCTTTCTGACAAGACGATCTTACTAGTGTAGAAATTCCGCACATGCTTTAAATCCAAGGTAAAGAATCGCGATTTATCATATGTGTGGCGAATAGCATACTCGTTGCCTGGCTTATTAGAACGATACTTTACCACATCAGGGAAACGAGACCTTGGTGGAAGTTTGAGTTGAGCCCCTGTGAGTGGATTTATGAGTTCCACTGAAGGGCTATTATCCTCCACAGTAACCAACCAACCGTGAGATGATCCTTTGAACAACTTCCCCCCACGAGCCGGCTTTGGCAACTTATCTAGTTGGTAAAACTTCTGGTCAAGTGGGTCGAACAATGCACAAGACTTTGCGTTATCGTGATCGTATGGCAATAACAAGCAAGGAGATGGATACGGTTTTTGGTGCGGCAGCTTTGGGAAAGGAGAATGCCATGCCACAGAAACACAGCGTAGTCGAACTTTATCAGCATACAATATGACGAGCTCTTCTATAGCCTCCAACAACTCCACTGGCAGCATGGACCACTGACTCATTATTTATGCAATACCTTGTTTAACCTGACAAAAAGGAAAGAGAAACGGAATCACAGTTCAAGGATATGTCAGAACTGCTAAAAAACGGAGGTACAGATGCATAAGAAACATAAAACTAGGGGATCGATCGGAGAGACAGAGAGATGGCTGACCAAAAGAAAAAAAACATGGAAGAATGAATTGATCACTCCAAGAAAGAGAGAGAAAATTCTAAATGATGCATAAGGGGCCAAATTATTCAAAGAAAAAAATAGTAAAACATGGTAATAGCTCGATAAATTGGGCATGGTCAATTACTCCAGGAAAAACATCCCAAAAAGGAGTATTATCAAAGGGGAAGGAAATAGGGAACCGAGGTAATTTTAGCCTAGTTTTGGTCGGATTGTTCTTTACCTATCCAAAACGGGAAATTGGAAATTAGTGTTGTGCTTGGATTACAACTCTACGTGCCATTTGACTGGTAAACTTTTGTTGGATGGGATCCGCTTTGATGACCGGGATCGTTGATATTCTAGATCTCATCAAGAAATCTAGGCATGCCAAAATTGATATTAGTCGGATATTGTTTAATTTATTCTCATAACACATTTATCTCGAAAAAAAATGACCAAACAAAAAAAAATATTAAAACATACACACATTAAAACAAACAGAATCCAGAAAAAGATGAAGTAGAAAAAAGCACATTACTAGTGGTACCTTAGAGGCCAGCCGTGAAAGATGACCAAAGTCTTTGATCGCTAGTAGAGATCTGGGCTAGTGTACGAGGATGGAGCATACATCAAATCCATATATACCAGAAGGGGAAGTAACAAGGAAAGCCTAGTTTTGGTCGGACTCCTCTTTTCCAATCCCAAACACGACATGGATATTAATGCCGGTTTGCCACTCTATTTATTTTTTACGTTTTCATTTTCGCATTTTTTAATTTTAGCTATCTAGCTGGAAAATGAAAAAATTCATTCTATCAAAATGTGTTTGATCTTTGTGATTTATAGAGCAGAACCAAAACCAAAGTCGGTTTTATTACGGGCCGGTATCAAAAACAAATATTTATTCTCATTAAGGTCAATCACTCTTTTTTGGGTTTAGATATAGGGTGCACTTTCTTATTATAGGATTTTATTGGTTTAGGCACTTTCATAGGATGCGCTAGAATTTTAGTCAATTTTCATTTGGTGCCCTAAAGTTTAGGGCACCCCAGTCATAAAATCGTACATTTAAAATTTAGACCGTATATTTTGAATTTAGACTGTACATTTAGGATTTAGACCGTATATTTAGAACTTAGACTGTACATTTGGAATTTAGAAATAGAACCGTACATTTAGAATTTAGAATTTAGCAGTAAAATAAACGTTAAAGGTTTAGGCACTTTCATAGGGTACCCTAGGGTTTAGGCATTTTCATAGGATATCCTAGAATTTAGGCACTGTCATACAATTTTGGGAGAGAGAAAGGGAGAGAGAGACAGAGAGGTTTAGACAGTTTCATAGGGTACCCTAGGGTTTAGGCACTTTCATAGGATACCTTAGGATTTAAGCGCTTTCATACAATTTTGCGAGAGAGAGAGAGAGAGAGAGAAACGGAACATGCATGGTGAGGCAAGAGAGAGAATCTGATGACACAGGAGTTTTTGGTGCTTTTGAAAAAGAGGCTTGGAGTTGGGCGTGCACTCCACTAAAAATGTGGAGCGGCCTATATATTGGAGTTAGGGTTTAGGCATTTTCATAGGATATCCTAGAATTTAGGCACTGTCATACAATTTTGGGAGAGAGAAAGGGAGAGAGAGACAGAGAGGTTTAGACAGTTTCATAGGGTACCCTAGGGTTTAGGCACTTTCATAGGATACCTTAGGATTTAAGCGCTTTCATACAATTTTGCGAGAGAGAGAGAGAGAGAGAGAAACGGAACATGCATGGTGAGGCAAGAGAGAGAATCTGATGACACAGGAGTTTTTGGTGCTTTTGAAAAAGAGGCTTGGAGTTGGGCGTGCACTCCACTAAAAATGTGGAGCGGCCTATATATTGCCCAACAAAATATGGGCTAAGGTCCAAAAGAATGGGTCCAATAAGGCATTTAACCCAATTAACCTAAGTATCAGTAATGTGTACCATCCATTTATGAATTCATTTTAGAGTCTATGATTCATAAATTGACAAAAATACCTTGGAGATAAAATTTAACGATGGTTGTTCTCTTACTCGCGCGCTATCTCTCTCTCCCCCTGCTTCTCTCCACTATCGCCTCCCAACCTGAATTGAAAAGAACCGAGCACTTTCTCATCCATCTCCCTCTCCCTTCTTTTGGTACTTTCCGTTCTCTCTCTCTCTCTCTCTCTCTCTCTCTCATCACTATTTGTACAAGCAACTTGGGGTGTGGGTTGGGGTTGGTGCTTATAATGGTCAAGGCGTCTACTTTTTGGGGCACTCCAACAATTTCTACAATTGGGCTTGACTAGAACTCTTTTTTGACCCAAATAAAGGAAAAAAATCCATTACAAGTTACAAAAGAGCCCAACCATTGTGGCCCAATATTAAAAAAAAGCCCAAAAACCATTCTGGCCCAGTATTAAAAAAAAGGCCCAAAAACTGTTTAACCATTTTGTAAATTAAGATGGGTTCTTTATTTATAGGCATCCGTTGCCTTTGAGATTTCAACGTTGGGCGATGTGGGATTGAAGCAAAGATGCATTTACTTTATTCCTTCACTTCAAGTTCGAGCCTTTACTTCATTCCTTCACTTCAAGTTAATTCCTTCACTTCAAATTTAGATCATTTAAAGTGCAAATGCTGTACAATAGAAACTCCAATGCCCTTCTCATCTAGAGAGTACCAAAATACAAAGATAATCATTGTTCACACCTTCACTTCGAAAAAAGCAGGTAAGGAGGCATTCATTTCTTCCTATAAAATGCATTGGACCAGATCTTGTTTGATGTCATTAGGCGCTTGCAGCCTTGCACGTGGTGCTTGCAATGTGTGCGAGCTACACGAGTATGCAATAGTATGGATGAAAAATATATACATACATGTATATGTATTCATATCTTTTAGATCGCGAGCTCACTTGAGTCAGTTAAAAAAAAAAACTTCAAGCTCGGGCTCGGCTCGTTAAACAAACAAGTTGAATTGCGGGCTCGAGCTCGTTCGTTTACTCAACGAACCGAGTTCGAACGAGCTCTTGGTGCATCATTAATAATAATGTTATGATGTGTCTTTTTTTAGTTCTTACTTAGGTGCATCTTCGTAATAATGTTTACTCTAAATGAAGAACTTTATATTTTTTTGACTTAGTGCTTTGGCTTAAAAGTTTAAACTAGATTATTGGTTTTTTTTTGTTGTCTTTATTCAAAAAAAATTTGCATTTGTTAGTTTTGCGACAAGATTTTGTGGTTTCTGGATTCTTCTCGACGAGACGAATCTAACAAGTATTGTGATTGTTCCTGGAAAAATTTTAGGGCACAATTTTTAAGATTAGGCCTAGGGCACTCAAACCCGTTGGGCCGGCCCTGATAATGGTGGCAAATCGAGGGGGGATGGGGCCACAAGGTTGTGGGTTTCAGGTTGGGTTGGGTTAGGTTGTTGGGTAATGAGGGAGGGAGGGCATCAAGGCGAGGCTGGGGCTGGGAAAGGGCTACGGGTTGGACAAATTTTTTATTTACGATTATGGGTTGTAAAATTTAGGGTTATTGTATTTTTGTAACTCTATGGACTCTTTCTCTGTTAGGGTTGAAATTCTTAGTCATAGGCTTCTTTCAAGCTGAAACAAAAAACTAGATACTAGCTTTTAGTCGTGTCTCACTTTGATGTCCAATTTTTTCCCCCAAATCAAGTACACCTATGAGAATAGGTTTTCGATTATAAAATTAAGCTCATCATTTCTTATAACTAGAGGCCGGGCACACGCGAGGCGTGTGCAAGTTGCACTTTGACAAAAAGAACCATATGAGAAAGATGGGATTTGAAATCATACACGTAATAAAGCACGACAGGAGAATGTATGCTCCAAATTTAACGCTTTTTTTTTTAAAAAGGAAGCACTTAAACAATTCAAATATGCAGATATCCGACCTTTAAATTAACTTCCATTTTCGATTCTCCGAAATCATGAAATTATACTCCCTCCGTCTCAATTTATTTGTCTAATTTCAAATTTATAAAGTTTTACACAATTTTATGATGCAAGTAAAAATCTTATCTTAATAAATTGAAAAACGTTGACAATTTTTCGAGAGACCCCAAATAACATAAATAGACAAATAAATTGAAACCGGATAGTTTCTAATTCAATTTCAACATAATACCGTCATGAAACTTTCCGGATAATTCATTGTGAAATTATGGATTCTTGTCGTGCCTCCGAGCAATTTTTAGTGCTGATCATGTACCACATAGTACTCATGCGCGCGATCTAGGCCATTCACACTGATGCCAACATGGAATTTATTGATTTCCATAAACGACATGTAAACAAACAATTCCTTTTCTTCAGCCTCCATTTTCAACCAATTTGGATTTGGATTTCGTGATAGAGAGAATAACGATGAATCAGTTTCGGCGAGTCTGTCCAAACAAATAAGTTTTGACGTGGAGCGGTTACTTTTTTTCTCGGCTTAACGGTTACTTTTTTTCCCTGTTACTTCTTTACCCCTATGATCAATGAAGTTAATGGGGGAGTTAAATTAAAACGGTTGTAAAAACTTGTTTTCTGAGGGATGATAATGGAAAACACTTTTGTAACAGGGTTTTAAAATTGGGTTATACTAAACTTGTGCTCCCCCTTTATAAAAATGCATGAGTCCTGACCTGATCCTTATCATATATATAAAATGTTATCGACAAACGCATCGTCAAATGCACTTGACTAATTCCAATGACCTAAAATCCACAACTGGCTAACCCTCTATTGGGCCCAAGGTTTGAATTTTTTTAGTGGAATTTGAACATGCAAGATCTCATAGAAACTAAACACTTATTGCTTTCTGATGACCACTTGACCAAATCCCTTGGGATTAATAAATTCAAGTTCATTGGGCACCGTTATTATATTATCTAAAGCACTTTTATTCCGCAAAAATAGACAATTTGTTAACTGTTTTTTACAAATTCAAGTGATCCGATAAAGTGGGTATGATTGTCCCCTCAATTTGGGTTCCTTTCAACAGTTTGATGGATAACTACAGAAAAAATATTTTTCTTTCTTATAACGACGGCGAATTTAAACTTTAAACTAAGAAATTTGAAAAGAAAAATTGCGGTCGTAAATGTAGAAAGTAAATGAGAACAATTACGGTCGTAAATTTAGAAAATAAATTATTGCAAATTTCCTATAACAACGGTAAGAAATAAGAATTGAAAGTAAGAGATTCACTAAATTCGAATTAGGCTTGACAAGCCCAACAAGTGCAACAATTGTAGAAGTAGTAAGCAAGTTGTAAGATATTCGGGCATGAAGGTGTCTATTGGGCCTTGGTTGAAATGCTTGCTATACACACCACCACAAGGATGCTGGATAATGGGCCTTGAAAATTGGTTTAAAACAGATCGTGGGCCCTGGGAATATATCGAAGTCAACCTTTCTCGCATAACAAAAACGAAAATGATTGTGACACACACACTCAACCACACACACATTCACATTCACATGCGGTGGGACCCACTCCAGTGGGACCCACCGGTGGGTCCCACCACATGTGAGTGTGTGTGTGGTTGTGTGTGGTTGAGTGTGTGTGTATGTATCACTATTCTAACAAAAAAAACTGATCCGGTGTCCCAGCAACCGCCTGCGATCTACATTTTCTAGGGCCACCTAGGGTAGTAAATAAATTGAGTCATTTGTGAACTATACGAAATTCGATCGAGATTGGTTTAAAAGGTTAACAAATTCGAAATTCTTGGTAAGTGAATTCTTTGAAATTCGGTGTCGTTTATGACGAATATTCAAATGAGAAAAAATACGTGAGAAGATGGAGAGGGAGGAAAGAGAGTGTTTTAATCTCAGCCTTTGATTTTAAGGGCTGAGATGGAGTATTTTTTTATGTATTTTCTTATGCGTCCCCAAAACCTACCCTGTATAAAAAAAAAAAAGGGTGTGAATATCATTTTCCAAATTTTACCAAAGGAGAGAGAGGTATACCAAATAAGTTCTCTACTTCATTAGGTGTTCTTAGAAATGACATTCACAAAGCTCAATACTCCAAAACCAACAAATTAGGATGACAAGTGCTTTAAGGGAGTAATTGAACCGTCTCTATTGTCCGGATGACAATAGTGTTTTCTTACCGATAAGAATACACAATTAAAGAGCAATTTTATTGTCCGTCCATTAAAGAGACGGTAACGATAAATGCTACTTACGGAGTACTTAATTAGTACTACTCCCTCCGTCCCAAATTGCTTGCAATGATGGGTTTACGAAAATTATTTTTCAAAAAAATTACACCAATTTTCTCTACTCAATGAGATCTTCAAATTGATGTAAAATTTTTTGAAAAGAAACGAATGCTTATACATTATTTTTTGTGTCTAAAATGCAAGAATTCCCAAAAAAGGCGAGCAATTTGGGAAGGATGGACTAATAGATATTCCCTCCCTCATTTATTGTTTGTTTCTTCCCGGCATATTAGGAAATTTCCTGTGCGCGTACTTGGAAAGGTGTTCGGCCTGAAAATTATTAGGTAAAACCGTAGGACGGTAGGAGTACTCTCGCGTGGCACTGACGTAATAACTCCACCAATCAGATTCCTACACGTGCCACCCGTTTCTGATTCTATCCAATCAAAAATCAACCTCCAATGCTGCGTCGAACTGGATTTATTCCCATTTTAAATCTTTTACCCCACACTGCATCGCGGGATCGAGTCCTATTCCCCCCTCCCCCATGTAATAGATTAGGAATGATGAATGACAAAAAAAAAAAAAAAAAATTCAAACTTTCCTTCGAATAAAATACTAGATTTTTCGTTTTTTTCGTTTTGTCCTTATTCAATTTTTTTTTTTTGTATTTGTTAATTTTCGGTCAATTTTTTGTGCTTTCTTGGCTTGTCTCAACGAGAGAAATCTAAAAAATATAAAATTATTAGTAAAACTTAAAGTTTTGTAAATAAAAACGAAAAATAATTCAAACAATCGGAGCACTGCCGCAACACGTGCACAGCACCTCCCCTGGTCCCTAACAATATACAAACAATCCAGTTTTTGTTAATCAGGGGTGCTTTGGGTAAAAAACCAAAAACCAAAAAACCACTTTTGTCCTTATTCAAATTTTTTTTGCATTCGTTTGTTTTGCATCAAGATTTTGTGGTTTCTGGATTCCTCTCGACGAGACGAATCTAACAAGTATAAAATTATGGTCAAAACTCAAATTTTTTTGAATAAAGCCAAAATAGGTGGATTATTGGCCAATAATCCACCTATTTTGGCTTTATTCAAAAAAATTTAAATTTTTTGAATAATTTTATACTTGTTAGATTCGTCTCGTCGAGAGGAACCCAGAAACCACAAAATCTTGATGCAAAACAAACGAATGCAAAAAAAAATTGAATAAGGATTAGGTCATTATGCTTCTAGAAATCATAGACTGAACCATATACCGGAGTACTACAATGTTTTAAACCAGGATTAGGTCATTAAGCCAATCTCTGCTCATTCCCATTCAAATCTCAGATTTTTCTACCCACTGCCAATATTCTCTTTAACCTATCACGTGTATGCCCTTTTTTGGGTTTTGTTAATGTATGCCACTAAGGCACAATGAGTCTAATTAAACTTGCTTTTGTTTAAAAAAAGTAAAAATATTTTACATTAACTCCTATATTTGTCTTTATTTTCATGGGACATTTAAGTTTGAAACACTAGTCATAAATTAATGTTACCAAAAGTGAGTTTAATTAGGCTTATTGAATGAACTTTATCATGTGCCTTAGGGGCACACATTAACAAAACCCTTTTTGTACTCCCCGCAATTACGTTTTGTACACCAATGGAACCCATTAATTTGACAATTGGAGCCGCCTTTGTAATTTTATTTCTAATTAATGAGATATGTTTTCTCGGTTAAAAAAAAAACAATTGGAAAAGGATGGCATGGTTCTCGTGCTATCTCATTAGATTCTAACTCCTTTTATCTAAAATTCCATCGGTTATTTGGACACCTTGAAACTAAAGTCATCTGCCTTTGCAGGAGTAATACATACGATAATATTGTTCTACTATAACAAGCTGAAGTTATTGTCATAGAAAAATGAGAAAACATTCTTTATTGACTTTTTAATACTGCAGTAAGTTGTAAAACTTTAATGTTTGCATTTCAGCACTAATAATGCAAGTTTTTGTATTTTCGGGTGTGAGGTCCCGTGCATTGGACATATTGTTTGCCCGTCAATGCTCAAAAGTAGTTCATTTAGTGTAACAAGCAATGTATTGCTACTTTACTAACCGATATTCTCTACTTAAGCTTTGGCCATCTCACTTATAAGCAGTGGTTGTACTACTTTGTGCGCACGGAGCCTCGTGCTTATTCTCATATCAATTGATAGCCAAATTGAAATTGTTAGACAACTCAAAATTTGCAACTCTGGCATATAATATGATTTACAAAACCCCTTCCATTCAATATGACGGTGCTCAATGCAAATGTCACAATTTCTGATCATGTAGATTTTGGCTAGGAACCCATCACGATACAACTAAGTATAACCCAAATCGATCAAAACATTTTAACAACTTAAAGGGCCGGGTAATTAAAAAAAAATGCAGCATTATTTGCACTTCCTCACGTAAAAAGTACTGTAATACTTTTCCCACCATAAATCTAAACAAAGACAGAATTTAGAGTGTCGGAGATTTGATTCGAAACAACAAACATATCCTTGATTACGGGAACAATGCAACATTATTCAGTTTGGAATATATTTCCAATTTCTTAACTATCACTCGTACCACTGTTTGACCAAGTGATCAATTCACCATTCATAATCCAAAAAAAAAAAAAAAAAGATCTTTCAGCAAAATACCCATTCATTTTTCTCCTTCTGTTTAATGAATTCCACAACAAAACAAGAACATCTTCAGCCATTTGTTTCCTCTTTCATCTACAGTTGTTTCCTCTTTCATCTACAGTCAGGCAGCTTCAATGGTTGGAGTATTTCTTTTTCTTCTTGTCCATCTTGTGCCTTCCCAGGCGCTTGTGCCTTCCAGCCCTATACAAAAGAAATACTCCAACAACATAATTAGGCTATCTATACACATTTGTAGTTCTGGGAAACAACATAAAGAAGAGAGTGTGAAAATGGCCATAATTTAAAAGATAAGACTTACACTGAATGCTTCTCATTGAAGTGCTGGACTTTCGAGCACTCATTCTCAAACGCGTTCCAACAGGTCGCGCACTCCACCTTGTACTTCGAGTGGGTGTTCATGTTGTGGCTTCTCATACCGGCTTTGTCGAAGGTCTTGGTCAAATGCCCCTCACAGTGCACACAAACAGATGCCATCCAGAAAGTTGGGTCTGCCATCAAATTGTAAAAATTCAGTTTTTCCCTCTCTCTCTTCTCTCTCGTCTATGTCTGTTCTTGGTTTACAGTAAATGTTAGAGAGACAGAGAGAGAGTAGTTTTCCTCGAAGAATCCAAGAATTGAGAACACAACAGAAATGAAAATTCAGTTTTTCCCTCTCTCTTCTCTCTCTTGTCTATCTCTGTTCTGGGGTTACAGTAAATGTTAGGGTTTACGATCATGAGACTTCAACAGAAATTTAAAGAAAGATAGGGTTTTGGACTTACGAACGAGAGAGAGAGAGAGACGGACGGCGATGTCTGATCGATCACACAGATACAACTGCAAAACTGATAAACTCTCGGCAGTATTTTCAGAAATGAAGAAGAAAGGTGAAGAATGAGATTGATCTTTGTATTGAATTGTAACTGTCCTTACAAGAACGGTGGATCAAGAATGGTAAGGTGAGGGAGGAAGGAGAGAGAGAGAGAGAGAGAGAGAGAGAGAAGAGTTTTGGAGGGAAAACAGAAATGTAACTAATCCACCCCCTCTCTCCTGCTCACTCGTCCCTTTTATGCCTAACAACCTCAACTACATTTACAACTGAAACAGAATTACAGAAATACAGAAACAGAAATACAGCAGAGTCCCTCAACTTAGGACAAGATACACTTTAACCCCTGAAGTTTCCTACTTCGATGTTCATGCTTTCAAGATTCTTACGAAATGACTAAAGTTAACAATATGAAGTCCACAATAATGTCCATTTTCAGAACTGTTTTTCTTTTCAAAACTTCATAAAAATAGTTTTCGAAAAAAACAAACAATATATACACACACACATACATCTATTTCTATCTAATATATAAAGGAGGAGCACAAGTTTAGTGTAACCCAATTTTGAAGCCCTGTCACAAAAGTGTTTTTCATTATCATCCCTCGGATAACAAGTTTTTACAACCGTTTTAATTTAACTCCCCCATTAACTTCACTAGAGGTTGGGGCACACGCGCTGCGTGTGCAAGTCAAACTTTAATTAAAAAAAAAGACCCATAAGCACATGGTTTGAGAATTTTATCAAAATTCGACTTGCACACACATTTGCATTTGCATGAACATGTAGTATTATTTTTAGAATGCTTGTGGCATCGTAGAACTTATTTTTAGGTTTGTGGCATCGCATGTGCACAACTTTGTGAGTTAGAAATGAAGTACATAATTCACGGGTTATTATTTAGATGTAGATCATGAGATATGATAATGAAACTAACAAACTATCATAACTTGACTGTAAAACTTAAGAAGAAGATGAAGAAAATAAGGATAACCAAATGAACAATTTGTTTCCACAAACCCCCACATCTGCACTTGCATTTAAATGAATTACCAAAAGCATCTAAGAAAATATGAGATAATTAAGGCAAATCAAAACAACCAGTAGACATTGATCATTTGAGCCGTATTCCTATCCCATCTCTCATTCGAACTTCTGCCCATGAGTCATCACTTATTTGTAATTTCAATTTCTGGAAAAGGACACAAAATCTTATGAGCAAATAACCTTTCAAGTATAAACACGAAATCGCAAATTATTATCACGTATGTATATAAAACGGATGTGATGTTACAAACATAAGGACCCGTCGTGCAGTGGTTCCCCTTCTCTGAGTCATTTGAGCCGGAGGCATGCTACAATGTATACCCCTCTTTTGGGCCCAAAAATGAGATTTTGTGACAACAAATATGAGTTTTTCTGGGGTCAAATATGAGATTTTGTGGCTAAAAATATGAAAGGGCACACCGTATGCAACTTTGACCAGATCAATGGCCGAGATTGCGCCACATATGCAAAAGGTGACCCCCTATACCGGTCATCTTTCTCTCATATGGAGAGCCAAAAAAAAATCATAAAACCTCGGGTGATCTCTCATATAATGTTTTGGGTTTCAAAAATCTCATATATGAAGCCACGAATGCTCATAAAATTACCACAAAAATTCGAAAGAGCCACAAAATGTCATATTGGCAAAAGTCAACCTCAAAAAACATGCCACGAAATCTCATATGATAGTTTTGGACTGTAGTGAAAATGTGATACATATTGTGTGTATATATATTGATGTGACATGTCTCATATAAGGTGCCACAGAAATACATATTTTAGCCTACATTGAGTCATATATGAGATTTCTCATATACACTTCGAAGAACACTCATATAAAAAGTCATTTGATATGAGAATTTTTGGTTTAAAAAATGAGTACTTGTGGAGGAATATATGAGTTTTTTGTGGACCACTACAGTCCAAAAATATTGTTGTGTATTGATAGTGACATGTCTCATATACTTACCCACAAAAATAAATATAAGTACGAAATCTCATATACTCAGCCACACATTCTCATATAAAATTTATTAACAATTTTTGGACTGTAGTGGACCACAAAAGTCTCATATTTTCTTTCACAAACACTCATTTTGAAAGTCACAAAATCTCATATGGATTTTTTTTTTTCAAGCGGTGGGCCCGGTGACCAACCGGTTGCCATTTTTTTTATTTTTTTATTCCAAAATTTTCTCATATGTATATGAGATTTTGTGGTCCTTTTTATTGGGTTTTGGTGTTCCAATATTTATTTTTGTAATTTCCAATATGAGTGTTTACTTTCGTCAATATGAGATTTTGTGGACTTATATGAGATTTTGTGGCTATATATACGAATTGCACACCATATGCCAAAAGGCATGGTGCACACCGTAGCATTACTTGCCAGAGCCATTTTCCTATCCCATCTCTCATTCAAACGTTCACCCATGAGGCATCACTTCTTGTAATTTCAATATTTGGAAAAGAACACAAAATTTCATAAGCAAATAATCTTTCAAGTTTAAACACAAAATCACAAATTATTATCACATATTCACATGTGTTTATATAAAATGGATGTGTGGTCTCAAAAATAAGGAACCATCATGCATCGGTTCGCCTTCTCCGAGTTCGAAGAGATCACAGTGCACACAAACTGGTAATTGGAAATCAATTTTAAAAGCAGTTAATTTAAGTCCTTACGGTTGAAAGGAATTCTAGACGTCAATTTATTTGCAAAAATAGTTTTGGTTAGGAAAAATAACGGGATATAAAAACATTACAAAGCTTCCAAAAAGGGCGACACAAAATTGGTACTCTCCGTAGGAAATTGAGAAATGAGGGTGAAAATTCGATTGGATTACCTGTAAATTGTAATCATAGGTGTCATTGAAGAACTTCTCATACGAACAATCATTGAATTTGGGGAAAAATTCAAAAAAAACCCCAAACTTTGACCTCAATGTCTCAAAGACTCCCAAACTTTAAAAAAAAATCAATTTCACTCCTAAACTTTTCTTCCGTCATCAAATAGACCCCTGCCGTCTTAATCCGTCAAATAACTAACATTTTTTGCTGATTTGGACGATTCGACTCTGTTAAATGCTTATGTGGCATCTTGTTTGACTCAGAATGTGACATGTGTACACCCCACTTCCACCTCAGCGTCTTCCTCCTCCCCCACTGAGATCCTACCCTTAAAACCCAGTTCCAAACAACACTTTTAACTTCTTCTCTTACACCAAACCAAATCATAGTAATTTTTTTTTTCTTTTATCTACAACCAAATCATAATTTACCCACCCTCAATCTCTACCACCAAACTAAAAAACTCCTCTCATTTCCTAACCGAAAAAAATCCGCAAAAATGTCAGGTGGGGTGGGTCCAAAAAACAGAGCACCGACGCCGCCGTGCGTGGAGGCGGTTTCTTCTCCCTCCGTCGCCATCTTCTGGAGTCATGGAGTCAACTTCTTTTGTACCCCTCTTTCTCTCTCTCTCTCTCTCTCTCACGCAAACGCACACACCCAACCCCAAACACAGACCTTATTAGTATTTGTAAGTCTAGAAAGCTCCTTCACCCCTTTCTTTGGAAGATTGCTTTTATCTTGTTGATGGGTTTCATAACCCAGAATATAGTATTTTTTTTTTTTAATGTATCCCTCTAATGTTGTGTTAGGATCATGAGTGAATTTCCAATGAGAATCACTGATGAAATTAAAAAGAAAAAGAAATTAATTGTTTTGGGTAAATACTAATCTATAGAGTGCCACTGAAAAAGAAATCAGTTTTACTAAGCTAAATTTCCGTCTCCAATACCAGATCCGACAAGCCCTAAAAGGATTTTTGACTTGTAGTTGGGTTCTTGATTTACGATTCTGATGGAGTTCACAAATCATCATTTTTCGAAATCCCACCTTAGAAGTACCTGTAAGTGTGTGTGTAGAGAGAGAGAGAGAGAAAGAGAGAGATTTTGGCTTTTTTCTAGCTTCAAATGCCACCGAAATAAAACTAGATACGGGTCTATGTTTGTTAATTCACAAATCGAAATTAAACACGTTCGTTGAATATTTCGAAGTTGGTTTTGGAACTGGGTTGGGTTGATTTGGAACTGGTTTTTCTGGAGATGAGTTGGGGGAAGGATAGAGGATTTTAAGAGTAGGAGGAGGAAGAGGCTGAGTTGGAAGTGGGGTGTACACATGTCACATTCTAGGGGGAATAGGATGCCATGTAAACATTTAACGGAGTCAAAAAGTCCAAATCAGCAAAAAAAAAACGTTGGTTATTAGACGGATTGAGACGGTAGGGGTCTATTTGATGACGGAAGGAAAGTTTAGGAGTGAAATTGATTTTTTTAAAAGTTTGGGAGTCTTTGAGACATTGAAGTCAAAGTTTGGGGGGTTTTCGAATTTTTCCCTTTCCAAAAACCTTCCCATGAGATTGGCATTATTACTTTTAAATACTATGGTTTGGTCATTTTCTCGTTGTTATAGAAAATTCCCAATAATTTACTTTCTAAATTTACTACGAACGTAATTGTTCTCATTTGCTTTCTACATTTACGACCGCAATTTTTCTTTTCAAATTTCTTAGTTTACAGTTAAAATTCACCGTCATTATAGGATTTGAAAATATTTTTCTGTAGTTACATCCATCAAACTGTTGAAAGGAACCCAAATTGATGGGAGAATCATACCCACTTTATCGGATCACTCGAATTTGCAAAAAACAGTTAACAAATTGTCTATTTTTGCAAAATAAAAGTGCATTAGATAATATAATAACGGTGCCCAATGAACTTGAATTTATTAATCCCAAGTATTTGGTCAAGTAGTCATGAGAAAACAATAAGTGTTTAGTTTCCATGAGATCTCGCATGTTCAAATTCCACTAAAAAAATTCAAACCTTGGACCAATAGAGGGTTAGCCAGTTGTGAATTTTAGGTCATTGGAATTAGTCAAGTGCGTATAAGCTGCGTTTGTCGATAACATTTTATATATATATACAATCCCCTTCACATGAGGACTCCCTCATTTTTGGCAAAATGAGGACTTTTAATCACAGCCCTTGGATGAGATCCAAGGGCTCAGATTTTAAAGAGCCATTCGCGGGTCAAAACCCGGGTTAAGATGACATTCGCGGGTCAAACTGAGATCGGGTCATAACTTCCTTTCCCCAAATCTCACGACCACTTCAGACGACAATTTTCAGAGCTCTGGAGACGAACGATTCACACGAGCAAGAAGAAGACGAACTAGGGCTTCGATCTCCACCAAAGTCGGTCTCTCTCTCTCTCTCTCTCTCTCTCTCTCTCTCTCTCTCTCTCTCTCAGTGTCTGGTTGGGGCTGCAAACTAGGGCTTCGAAGTCCTAGGGTTTCCAAATCGAACTCGAAAAACATAAGGGGTGTTGAAATGGGTATGCTCTATTTTTTTCAAAAGTAGTGTGTTTACTAGTCACCTGATTTCTTGTCCTCGAGTATGGAGGAGAAATGGGCTATCAGTTTGATTTGCAGATTAAGGTTTTTTTTTTTGTTAATTTCGATTTACTTACTCGTGTATTGCTGTTTAACATATCTCTCTCTCGCTCTCATTGTAACAAACTGAGGGAGCCCTCATAGTTTGAGCTTGCTGTGTATATATCAAAACACATTTTGTTTGACTGTGAAATGAGAGCCCTTATAGTTTGAGCTTGCTGTGTATATATCAAAACACATTTTGTTTGACTGTGAAATGAGATCTCAACTCAACTTGTCATAAGGGTTGTTGGGAAGTAGTTTCTCATATATTTTGGCCCATCAGTTCGTACTTCTTTTGTGTTTTGTTTAACTGTGATATGTGAAATAACCATGTCAGGGTACATTTTGCCCAAACATTGTGCCAAATTATTGATCCAAGTTTATTTTTTCCTTTTCAGAATGCAGTCTTTGCAAGACATACTTTACTCATCGTTATCATTACAATGTGCATCCTCCGGAGCTTCTTCTGAAATTGTTTACACTCCTCAAGTGAAGAATAGCTTGATACCGAAGATTGATCAAGTGTTTGACAGTTTGGAAGACGTTCACAAGTTTTACAACGATTATGCTAAAGAACATACCAGATGTACATAACTCAATCGAGTAAGTAAATCGAAATGGAATCAAAACCCCTTATGTTTTTCGAGTTCGATCTGGAAACCCTAGGACTTTGAAGCCCTAATTTGCAGCCCTAGTTCGTCTTCTTCTTGCTCGCGTGAATCGTTCGTCTTTAGAGCTCTGAAAATTGTCGTCTGAAGTGGTTGTGAGATTTGGGGAAAGGAAGTTATGACCCGATCTCAGTTTGACCCGCGAATGTCATCTTAACCTGGGTTTTGACCTGCAAATGGCTCTTTAAAATCTGAGCCCTTGGATCTCATCCAAGGGCTGTGATTAAAAGTCCTCATGTTGCCAAAAATGAGGGAGTCCTCATGTGAAGGGGATTGGATATATATATATATATATATATATATATATCAGGACTCCCTAACATAGTCTTACGTACACACCTCCCATCTCCCAGCCATATGGTCGGGATCCGATCCGTTGGATGTGTTTAAAATGTGTTTTAAAGGGTCTACGTGAGAATTCGTCAAAAAAAATACTCGGAAGGGCTTGATCCGAGCAATTTTCGATAATACTACACATAAATACATATATTGCAGTTTTATCAAAAACTGCTTGGGTCAAGCTCTTCCGGGTATTTTTTTTTACGAATCCTCGCGTAAACCCTTTAAAACACGTTTTAAACACTTTGGGCGGTTCGGATCATCACAACATGGTCGGGAAAGGGGAGGTGTGGACGTAAGCTATGTCAGGGAGTCCTGACTGGATCCTGACTGTGTATAAAATCAAGTTAATCAGATATTCATAACCAAATAACCGTCCATCATATATTCTCTAAAAAATACATGGTTAATAATATAGAAAATTAAATTTGCCACACTAGAAAAACCCGAGATAAACTAAACACAAAGATATACGAGGAAAGGAAAAACAAGGTTGAAGGACCGAAAACTACAGTAAAAATAGAAGTTAGTGTGAAGAAAATTATGTCATAGAAAATCTCGATAGATAAACCCAGGAGATCCCAAACACAAGTTTGTTAACCAAGAAAATATACAAACTAGGTACGAATTAATACGCAATCAAAACAACCATAAAAATGGCACAAATAAAGCAGTCAACAACCTAGCTAATTGTAACCTGCTAGCTAGATAAACACCAGCGAATTAATCAAAAGCCCTTGAAAATCCAAAAGAGACGCAAACCCTTGCTCGTGCTTGGAGAAACCATCGCTCGCTCTAGAGGACGAAGAAGCTTCAAGAATGGAAAAAGGCAATTACAAAACGCAGCCCTCCTAACAGTAATATGTTAGAAGTAACTCTATTCTGCTTTCAACGTTTGCTCTATTCCGCTTTCTACCGCCAATTCCCGTGGTTGCCACCAGAGAACAATGATGCAAACTGAAAAATTCTGACTGTAATTAGAGCTTTGGCACCACCCAAATTGGCAGTGGCGAAAATAGGTTTTTTCCATCACACGGGTAAACCGGTACAGGGAATCTCTCAATCGTCCCATCATTTAGGTTGTAGATACCCATGTCAAAACCCCTTCCTCCTTGAATTTGATCCCGGTAATCAAAATCCGTGGTATCATCACTGAAGTAAATGCAATTACCTCTACACTCAGGAAAATCACTCGATGAAATGGACGCCGACGAGTTGAACCCCAAAAACAAGGACTCTCCACCCAAGTCCTTCACCTCAACCCAAGAAAAAATGCTATCATCAAATTTATACATTTCAAACGCAAGTGTTCTTGAGAGTTTACCGCTGCTTAAAGAGAGAAGTACTCTGTCAACCATAAGAAGCCCGCCTGAATACTCTACCAAGTAACGTTTCTCAATGCCTACGCACCAAGGATGGATACGGTTTTTGGTGCGGCAGCTTTGGGAAAGGAGAATGCCATGCCACAGAAACACAGCGTAGTCGAACTTTATCAGCATACAATATGACGAGCTCTTCTATAGCCTCCAACAACTCCACTGGCAGCATGGACCACTGACTCATTATTTATGCAATACCTTGTTTAACCTGACAAAAAGGAAAGAGAAACGGAATCACAGTTCAAGGATATGCCAGAACTGCTAAAAAACGGAGGTACAGATGCACAAGAAACATAAAACTAGAGACAGAGAGCTGGCTGACCCAAAAAAAAAAACATGGAAGAATGAATTGATCAATCCAAGCAAGAAAGAGAGAGAAAATTCTAAATGATACATAAGGGGCCAAATTATTCAAAGAAAAAAATAGTAAAACATGGTAATAGCTCGATAAATTGGGCATAGTCAATTACTCCAGGAAATACATCCCAAAAAGGAGTATTATTAAAGGGGAAGGCAATAGGGAACCAAGGAAAGCCTAGTTTTGGTCGGATTATTCTTTGCCTATCCAAAACGGGAAATTGGAAATTAGTGTTGTGGTTGGATTTTACAACTCTACGTGCCATTTGACTGGTAAACTTTTGTTGGATGGTAAACTATTACATATGAGTAGGAGAAATAAGTCAAATTACATGAATTCATAAAATAAAATAATAAAAAATAATAATAATAATAATAATAATAATAATAAAATCCAGAAAGAGATGAAGTAGAAAAAAGCCCATTACTAGTGGTACCTTAGAGGCCAGCCGTGAAAGATGACAAAAGTCTTTGATCGCTAGTACTCCTTTAGATATCTGGGCTACTGTACGAGGATGGAGCATACATCAAATCCATATATACCAGAAGGGGAAGTAACAAGGAAAGCCAGTTTTGGTCGGACTCCTCTTTTCCAATCCCAAACAGGACATGGATATATGAACAATGCTACACACACACCATTTTTACACACCACTGGCACACCCCTCTCACATAGAGGTGGGTCCCACATGTGGATGGGGGACCCACCTCTATGTGAGAGGGGTGTGCAAGTGGTGTGTAAAAGTGGTGTGTGTGTATCTTTTTCCGATATTAATGCCAGTTTGCCACTCAATTTATTTTTTACGTTTTCATTTTCGCATTTTTTAATTTTAGCTATCTAGCTGGAAAATGAAAATTTTAGACCATATATTTGAATTTAGACTGTACATTTAGGATTTAAACCGTATATTTAGAACTTAGACTGTACATTTAGAATTTCGAAATAGAACCGTACATTTAGAATTTAGCAGCGAAATAAAAGTTAAAGGTTTAGGCACTTTCATAGGATACCTTAAGAGTTTAGGCATTTTCATATGATACCCTAGGATTTAGGCACTGTCATACAATTTTGAGAGAGAGAGAGAGAGAGAGAGAGAGAGAGGTTTAGGCACTTTCATAGGGGTACCCTAGGGTTAAGCACTTTCATAGGATACCCTAGGATTTAGGCACTTTCATACAATTTTGCGAGAGAGAGAGAGAAACAGAACATGCATGGTGAAGCGAGAGAGAGAATCTGACGACACAAGAGTTTCGGTGCTTTTGAAAAAGGGGCTTGGAGTTGGGCGTGCAGTCCACCAAAAATGTGGAGCGGCCTGTATATTGCCCAACAAAATATGGGTTAAGGTCCAAAAGAATGGGTCCAATAAGGCATTTAACCCAACCTAAGTATCGGTAATGTGTACCATCCATTAATGAATTCATTTTAGAGTCTATGATTCATAAATTGACAAAAAATACCTTGGAGATAAAATTTAACGATGGTTGCTCTCTTACTCGAGCGCTATCTCTCTCTCTCCCCCTGCCTCTCTCCACTATCGCCTCCCAACCTGAATTGAGAAGAACCGAGCGCTTTCTCGTCCATCTCCCTCTCCCTTCTTTTAGTACTTTTCTTTCCTTCTCTCTCTCTCTCTCTCTCTCTCTCTCTCTCTCATCACTATTTATACAAGCGACTTGGGGTGTGGGTTGGGGTTGGTGCTTATAATGGTGGCAAATCGAGGGAGGATGGGGCCACAAGGTTGTGGGTTTCAAGTTGGGTTGGGTTGGGTTGGGTTGGGTTGGGTTGGGTAATGAGGGAGGGAGGGGATCAGGGCGAGGCTGGGCTGGGAAAGGGCTAGGGTTGGACAACTTTTGATTTACGATTATGGGTTGTAAAATTTAGGGTGTATTGTATTTTTGTAACTCTCTGGACTGTTTCTGTGTTAGGGTTGAAATTCTTAGTCATAGGCTTCTTTCAAGCTGAAACAAAAAACTAGATACTAGCGTTTAGTCGTGTCCCACTTTGATGTCCAATTTTTTTCCCAAAATCAAGTACACCTATGAGAATAGGTTTTCGATTATAAAATTAAGCTCATCGTTTCTTGTAACTAGAGGCCGGGCACACGCGAGGCGTGTGCAAGTTGCACTTTGACAAAAAGAACCATATGAGAAAGATGGAATTTGAAATCATGCACGTAATAAAGCACGACATGAGAAACTATACTCCAAATTTAACGCTTTTTATTTTATTTTAAAGGAAGCATTTAAACAATTCAAATATGCAAATATCCTACCTTTAAATTAACTTCCATTTTTATCACTCACACTTAATACTATTCAGTTTCGATTCTCCGAAATCATGACCTTATACTCCCTCCGTCTCAATTTATTTGTCTAATTTCAAATTTATAAAGTTTTACACAATTTTATGATGCAAGTAAAAATCTTATCTTAATAAATTGAAAACTGCAAACGATTTTTCGAGCGACCCCAAATAACATAAATAGACAAATAAATTAGAACCGGATAGTTTCTAATTCAATTTCAACATAACACCGTCATGAAACTTACCGGATAATTCATTGCGAAATTATGAATTCTTGTCGTGCCTCCGAGCAATTTTTAGTGTCGATTGTGTACCACATCGTACCCATGCGCGCGACGATCTGGGCCATTCACACTGATACCAACGTGGAATTAATTGATTTCCATAAACGACATATAAACAAACAATTCATTTTCTTCAGCCTCCATTTTAAACCAATTCAGCCTCCATTTTCAACCAATTTGGATTTGGATTTCGTGATAGAGAGAATAACTGATGAATCAGTTTTAACGAGTCTATTCAAACAAATAAGTTTTGACGTGGAGCGCGCGGATACTTTTTTCCTCGGCTTAGCGGTTACTTTTTTCCCCTTTTACTTGTTTACCCCTACGATCAATGAAGTTAATGGGGGAATTAAATTAAAACGGTTGTAAAAACTTGTTTTCCGAGGGATGATAATGGAAAACACTTTTGTGACAGGGCTTCAAAATTGGTTTACACTAAACTTGTGCTCCCCCTTTATAAAACCTGATCCTTATCATATATATATATAAAATGTTATCGACAAACGCACTTGACTAATTCCAATGACCTAAAATTCACAACTGGCTAACCCTCAATTGGGCCCAAGGTTTGAATTTTTTTAGTGGAATTTGAACTTGCGAGATCTCATGAAAACTAAACACTTATTGCTTTCTTATGACCACTTGACCAAATCCCTTGAGATTAATAAATTCAAGTTCATTGGGCACTGTTATTATAGCACTTTTATTCCGCAAAAATAGGCAATTTTTTTTTTTTTGAACAGGAGAAAAGCTTTCGCATTCATAAAGCCCAACGACACTTACAACGAATTCCATCCGAAATACACTGAAAAAATCTAGGAAAACAACCTAGAAATCAACAGATAATAAACAATAAAGCACTGGGGTAAGAGAACAACCTCAATCCTCTAAACAAGAGTCTCTACTCATCTAACACATATTGCAAGACGTAAACAGATAGGATACGCAAGCAAACCGAACCAAAGTCGGGTTTAGTGTGAGTCTAGACGGAAGGAGAATAAGCTCCTACCAGATCATAGTCGATGGACTCCGGACACTAACAAAATGAAAAACTGTACATCAAAAAAAGAAAACAACAAGTCTGCTCAACAAAACTGAGTCAACCGAGTCACCCCGAGTTACACAAATTTTACCAAGTTAGGACGAGTCGCTTCTCCGGGAAGACCCATAGCACTCCATATCCGCCGCCGATGGTTCTGGAGACTTTATTCGCCGGAGGGGGCCGAGTCACCCAAGATTCACCTCGACGTCAGATCCAGTCCCCAAATCCCAAAAAACAGAAGGGAAAGATGGCAGGAGGATAGAGAAGGGGAAGAGGGAAGGCGGAGAGGGGAGCAGAGAGTGATGGATGGAGGAGGGCTGGAGAGAAGAGGAGAAATGGTAAAGGAAAGGAGGTCTGAGCTTCGGGTTTGGGAGGGCTGGAGTGAATTTAAACTTTAAATTAAGAAATTTGAAAAGAAAAGTTATGGTCGTAAATGAGAACAATTACGGTCGTAAATTTAGAAAGTAAATTATTGCGAATTTCCTATAACAATGGTAAGAAATAAGAATTGAAAGTAAGAGATTCGCTAAAGTTCGAATTAGGCTTGACAAGCCCAACAAGTGCAACAACCGTAGAAGTAGTAAGCAATTTGTAAGGTATTCGGGCATGAAGGTGTCCATTGGGCCTTGCTTGAAATGCTTGCTATACACACCACGACAAGGACGCTAGATAATGGGCCTTGAATATTGGTTTAAAACAGATCGTAGGCCCTGGGAATAAATCGCAGTCAACCTTTATCGTGTAACAGAAAAACTGGCCCGGTGTCCCAGCAACCGCCCGCCATCTACATTTTTTAGGGCAGGCTGTAAATAAATTGAGTCGTTTGTGAACTATATAAAATTTGACCTCGATTGGTTTAAAAGGTTAACAAATTCGAAATTCTTGGTAAGTGAATTCTTCGAAATTCAAAATTCAGTGTCATTTATGACGAATATCCAAATGAGAAAAAATACATGAGAAGATGGAGAGGGAGGAAAGAGACTGTTTTAATCTCGGCCCTTGATTTTAAAGGCTGGGATGGAGTATTTTTTTTTTTTATGTATTTTCTTATGTGTCCCCGGAACCGGCCCCATATGGAAAAAAAATGGTGTGAAAATCATTTCCCGAAATTTACCAAAGGAGAGAGGCATACTACCAAATAAGTTCTCTACTTCATAGGCGTTCATAGAAGTGACATCCACAAAGCTCGATACTCCAAAACCAACAAATTATGATGATAACTGTTTCAAGGGAGGAATTGAACCGTCTCTATTGTCCGAATGATAATAGTGCTTTCTTACCGATAAGAATACACTCTTTCCAGTCAAATAGCATTTTTATTATCTGTTCATTAAAACGGACGGTAACAATAAATGCTACTTACGGAGTACTTAATTAGTACTAAGGGTGTGTTCTTCAACAGATTTTTTGGATATAAAATCTCACATTTTATGATACGTCAATTTCAACAAATAAAATGTAAAAGTGATTTTATAAGATTTTCATAAAATTCTCCTAAAATCTATAAAAAAAAAAAAAAAAACCATTATATTTTATCAGTTGAAAAAATAACTTTATTTTATCACTTCTCCGCAAAATGTTCATTTTATGACATTTTCATAAAATGCACCTAAAATCTATAAGAGAACGAGGCCCAATAGATATTCCCTCCCTCATTTATTGTTTGTTTCTTCCCGGCAAGTTAGGAAATTTCCTCTGCGCGTGATAGGAAAGGGTTGGGCCTGAAAATTATTAGGCAAGACCGTAGGAGGACTCTCACGTGGCCCTAAAGTAATGACTTCACGAATCAGATTCCTACACGTGCCACCCGTCTCTGATTCTATCCAATCAAAAATCCACCTCCAATGCTGCGTCGAACTGGATTTATTCCCATTTTAAGGCTTTTACTTTTCAATTCAAACTTTTCTTGCTCTAAATTAAATTTTTCAACACAAATTAATCTCTCTCTCTCTCTCTCTCCAATCTCCGCCTCACAGCTTTCTTTCATGGCGAATCTCTGAACCACTGTCTTCCATATTCACTTCATATATGCACACACCCACACATACATACATATATACGTATAGTTTCATATCTTGATCCGATGGCTAGAAGAGCAACGCCTATCCTGACCCGTCTCCTAGGTTCAACCCGATCCGTGACGTACATGCCCCGACCCGGCGACGGGGCTCCGAGGGCGGTGACGTTGATCCCCGGCGACGGAATCGGACCATTGGTCACCGGCGCCGTTGAGCAAGTCATGGAGGCGATGCACGCGCCGGTGTACTTCGAGAGGTACGAGATCCACGGCGACATGAAGAGGGTCCCACAGGAGGCCATCGACTCCATTAAGAAGAACAAGGTGTGTTCCTGTGTTTTAAAGGCGTCGTGCTTTGTCGATCTCTTTAGTCTTTGTAATTCAGTCTCATAGATTAGCAAATTTCTTTTTGCTGCTAAGAAAAACAAGAACGTAAACATATTTGGGGTGACCATGGTAATGTTATGTTTCTATAGATTGTATTGGTAGTATGTGCTCTGCTACATGCCCAATGTAGCACAACATATCAATTACATTGGTGATACATCGTATATTTGAGATTGGGTTGTTGCAGTAACAAACCAAGTTTGAACTTCTTTTTGAAACTTGTTAATAAGCTTTCGAATCAAGTTCGAACAAATTATTGTTTGGCTCATTCAATTTTTAAAAATTATAGCTGCTGAAGATTGATTCATAATCCGACCTTAAAGCCCGTTTGATGGCTCGAACATATAGTTCAAACGCACTAAGTTTTCATACCAAGCTTGAACGATTAACTGTTGCACTCATCCGGTTCGTTTTGTCAGACCTGTTTGAAAGGCATTGTTGTGATATCGTCATGCTTCCGATTCTTTAAACGTTTGTAATTCATTTTCAAATATTAATAATTGTTTTTGCTGTGTGAAAAAAGGTGTGTTTGAAAGGAGGGTTGATCACACCCGTCGGCGGTGGCGTCAGCTCGTTGAATGTTCAGTTGCGGAAAGAGCTCGATCTATATGCTTCGCTTGTTCATTGCTGTAATTATCCTGGATTGCCTACTAGGCATGATAATGTTGATATTGTTGTTATTCGAGAGAATACAGAAGGGGAGTACGCAGGGCTTGAGCACGAAGTGGTTCCTGGTGTTGTGGAAAGTCTCAAGGTATTGGTGGTAACTTTGTGGTTTCTTTAGTGCTTTTGTTGCCTGATTTTTGATTGGTTGAATGGTCCCAATGTGTTTTGTGTTTATTGTCTTGTAGTTATTTTGATTTTGGAAGGATTATGTTTGGAAAATAAATATTGAAGGGAAAGTAAAATTAGCCAATTTTGCAGGTACCAAAATTACTGTATTTCATTATGAATGCCAAAATTGAGAAAGTTGAGAATGCTCAAGTCCCCCTCGGCGCTGTCTTTTTATATTTTCAAACTGACCACTTCTGTGCATTTGATATTTCGTGCATTTGTTTAGTACTTTTGTTGCCTTTTTTAGATTGATGGAATGATGTCGATGGCTTTAGTGTACAGTGAATGAGAATTATATCGAGTTTGGAGGGGTTATGGTAGAAGTAATAGTTAAATTTTGACGAGGCTAAAGTAAGATTCTAATAGACAATATGTTTGTTTGGTAATTGTGGATTTCATTGCCAAGAAGATATCATAAGTGAATGAAGGAAGGCATACCTTCGTATTTACATGAAAAAGACAAGACTTAGGAACGAGAATAGAAATATCTTATATGGGAAATACGCCAAGACCTGCAAATTCATGTTTTAAGGTGGGCCTCTGAAGTAATCCAAAAAAACAAAAATAAAAAAAAAAGAAGGCAAAAACACTATATTCCAATCTAAATGCCAAAATATGTGGAGAAACTGCCACTAGCGTTTCGTCCATATGAACCACCATGTGCAAATTCAGAGCATAGGCGCCGATTTATTTGTCTAGGGCACATTTGGGAGTGTTTGGCACAGCTTAAAAACAACTGCTTTTTTTATGTCAAATATCTGGCAAAGTGTATGGCACCAAATATTATTCAGCTGCAAAATGCTCCCATTTCTGCTTCCTGTTGAACTCTGCCGCCCTGCCAATATTTGTAGTTTTGTACTCATTGTACACTATGTCTTGGCAAGTTGGCATCTACCTGATACCTTATTGATTTGACTTTGACTTTGCTGCTTAAGATAGCATCTGGAATGCCAGTGTCAGGAAGTAAGCCAAATATGGTACATTGAGAATTGGGCTTTCAAAACCATCACAGATTTTCAGTACAGTGAAGTTACTGAATTTTATTTGTTTTCTTCGACCTATGCGTTAGGCAAGGTCATGTTTGAGTCAATCAAGCCTTGTCTAGTGAGATCTTATTTTGAGTTCAATTATTTATTTATCGGTGTGAGTGTGTATTTTCTGCTTGAAGACATAGGATGTTGCATCATTATCTCTGTCTACTTTACGGTTCAATGTATGTTTTGTGTCTGATACCACTCGTTGATAGGTGATAACAAAGTTCTGCTCAGAGCGTATTGCACAATATGCTTTCGAGTACGCATACTTGAACAATAGAAAGAAAGTCACCGCTGTGCATAAAGCAAACATCATGAAGCTTGCAGATGGTCTCTTCTTGGAATCTTGTCGGGAGGTTGCAACCAAGTATCCTAGTATCAAGTACAATGAAATTATTGTGGACAACTGCTGCATGCAACTTGTTTCAAAGCCTGAGCAATTTGATGTCATGGTATGTGTGGTCGGTGGAATGCAGTTTCCAGCTACTCTCTCTTCTTACTCCCTTTTCTGTATAATTTTAGTTTTGGCAGGGGATATTTGTCCTATGGAAACACCAGGAGACTTGCATTCGAGTCTACTTAACATGCTCATAAAAGAACTATCCTTCAATGACATTTCACATTTGCATCTAGTTCTCCATAGGTTTGCTGAGTCTGCATACTTGATAGAGAATTTTGTTTTGGTTGGATACCACATCGGTATTAGTTTTTGTCTTTTTAGATGCATTGATGTCGAGTATATCCCCTTTGGATATTTCTTCTGGTACTTTAAATTGTTCGGAACCCTGTTTGGTCTGGGGAAGATAGACTGGAAATACTAGTTCGAGCTGATACAAGTATTTGTTCAAGGTCTTCTAACTCTGAAGTTGTGTTACAACATTTTTTGGGTGGGGATGTGCCAATGTGCATCTGACTGAAAAGATGGAACCTAAATCTTGAAGTCCATCAGGAACAAATTAGATGAGCCTTTATCATGTTAGGTGAATTTGCCCCACTAATTAATGTGATGGAACACTTTTATTGTCTTTTGTCTTTCTGCAATGACTTACACATTGCCGATTAAGCAACCAACAAACTGAAGTCCCAACTGCTTGGAGTTATGTACATTGTTGGGGGCTGGGGCATATGCTTTGTCGATTAATAGGACTCGTTTTTCTCATTGCATGGGCCTGTAATCTTTTATGCCTATGTCTTGCAGTTCATTTATCTCCAAACTAGTCCTCCTTTGTGGCGTCTTAGTTATTTTATTTGATTAAGATGACTGAAGCATCTTGGATAATATGCTTGAAGCTCGTATGATTTTAATTTGGTCTCTATTTCCTGTAATTCATCTACTAACTTTTGATTTCAGTTCCATCAGTGCTATATAAACACTTGTCCCTAATTGGAGTAGCCTATTGTATCTTTCTGCTTCTTTCTTTCAATCGTTACTATTACTGCCAGTAGTATTATCACAATGGATGTTTATCGTCGTGGTGATGGGCTACACATTGTGGAAAGCTAGGAATTTTTGAGGGAGATATTTGGGTGTTTTTAACAAAATGAGGTGGCCATGCTAGAATTTCCATCATGTTGGGAACCAGCCTTCATATTTTACAGAAGGCTTAGCATATGATGGTTCAGTTACTTTTTTGAGCTTTTGGCTGGCAACGGCCTCCACGTATCCCTACTGGCTTAAGTCTCTGCGTACGCCTTAGCTGGCTGGCAACTTCATGGAATCTTCTTTCAAGAGACATTAACGTCCATATTACACGACAATGTACATATATCTCCTTTACCAATCTCGCTGAAGTTCTATACTTCTATGGACATCTAATTTTGTGATTTCCACATCCTCCTGGATCCTCGTAAGAATCTTAGGCCATGTGTATGTGTAGAATCAGAATTCCTCCGTGGACATTATCACTTTTAGACTTTTGGTCAACTTAAGAAAGTGTAAATTAGAATGGTAATTGGTATCCAATTTTGGGAATTGTCTTTGGGCATTCAACTAGTGCAGGGGCAGTATTTCAGAATCGGCTCTATGCAACTCTACTACATGGCTTCCACTTCGATCTTTCCTCTCTTAGTTTTGCTATAAGAAATGAAGATTCCTAGCTGACAAAAACGGTTGGTTTCCATTGTGCAGGTGACTCCTAATCTTTATGGCAATCTTGTTGCAAATACTGCTGCTGGTATTGCTGGCGGCACAGGAGTCATGCCAGGAGGTACATCCCTCAACTTTTATGGCTTTTTTCAGTTTCTTTATTGATTTTTTCCCTTCCCTCCTTGCCAGTTATCCTCGTAGAGATGTTCAGGTTTTTATACAGTATTCCTAACCACCACCCATGAGTGGGGATAATACTCTCATAGAGACAAAGAAGTAGTAAACTTTAATACTTCACAAATTCTAATTTACAATCACAGATTTCTTTGCGCTTTGCGCTTTGAACAGTTGTAAATGCACTTTTTGATCATCGATTTTTACCATTTTACTTTTTAATAATTTGATTGGTGTAAAGTGAGGTTGTAACTATGTCAAACTCAACCATTGCTAATCCAGCTAGCTCGTTAATATCCTAGCTCATTGGTTTGCCCCATCTATTTCTATGACTGTTTTTAATTCAGGAGGAAAGGCTGGTAATGGGCACACAACCATCCATTCTGTTTCTCTTTTGTTTGCATGGAAAAAGAATTTGAAACTATTAGAAGTTACTAGTTACGAGGGTGGTCATAAATCACGAGAAAATGAAATAGAATTAGCTAGGCTATGGAACTAACAGCAGCTGCAGCCAATATAGTCACACCCTCGCAGGTTTAGGAGCTCTTGTTTCATTCGCTCTATGCCTGTAGCTAATAGGAAGCTAGACACAAGATGTTTTGGAGTCTTGGACGATTAAGATGGGTGAAAATTGAGGTTTTTTCTCTCAGTTTTTCTTTTCCTGGATGTAGCAGTAATCCCCAAGTATCAGGAAGGTAACCGCTTGAATGCCGTACGTAGCCCGACTTCTTTCACTTTTAAATGCTGGTAGTTCTTGTAGAGGGTATGTTTCATTCAAACATGTAGTTCTGTTAAGAAATTGTTTGTGTAGGTCAGAGTACAGACCATTCGTGACAAGTATTGCAATTTGATATTGCCACAAAAAAATCCATTTGGTCTGAAAAGATGCCTTTTCCATATCCAGACTTCTTCTGTTCATGCAGAAGTCTTGGTACATATGTATTGAATTGCTCATCTGTTATTTTGCAGGAAACGTTGGGGCTGATCATGCTGTTTTCGAGCAAGGTGCTTCAGCTGGAAACGTGGGAAACATGAAAGTGCTGGAGCAGAAGAAAGCAAATCCAGTGGCCTTGCTTCTCTCTTCAGCCATGATGCTGAGACATCTCCAATTCCCATCATTTGCCGATCGCTTAGAAACTGCTGTGAAATGGGTTATATCAGAGGGAAAATGCCGGACGAAGGACGTTGGGGGTGATAGCTCCACCCAGGAAGTCGTTGATGCTGTCCTTGAGGCTTTAGACTGATTGAGAAGATAACTTCTCTGCTATACACAGTTTCCTGTAAAACTGTCCATTGGTCCTGGGGTTTAAAGCTCTGCTTATTTGTCCCAGTTGATATTTCACTTGCATTATTTGTTAGGTTTTCTTCCTACACTATTTTATGTCTTGGTTATTTAATTATCAAATCCAAGACAATGAATATCATGTCAATTCAAATAATGGCCTTTCACAGGCCAAATTTTGTGATTGCTATTGTGAAAGTGAACGGTGCATATTTTTCACTTTACCTAATACCTACTCACGTCTGTTTCAACACAACAACAATACCACCTAAATTACCTATTGACCCTTAAAATAACGTTTTCTTCTAATTTTAAAATTACAAAATATTACCATATGTATATGTACATATCAATTACTCCGTACTATGCATGTGTGTATGCATCGACGAACGCAAAACCCAAATCAATTGTCGTTGGAAACCCAGGTCAATCGTCGTCGGAAACTCATATAGATTGCCGAACTTGCCGGAAACCCAGAACAATCGTCGAATTTGCCGGCAACTCGAAAACCCAGATCAGCGTGAACGCAAAACCTCAAATCCAGAATTCTTCGATTCTCTTTTTCAGATCACAGGTGGGATTAAATCATTCTTCTTCAAACAGAGAGAGGTAACGAGATAGGAAGAGGACAAATGCAAAACTAATTTAAAAAAGGATTCCTAATGAACAGTACCTCACCAGAGAAGGATTTACCGAGGTACTGTAGCTCAATGGACAGTAGCGAGGTTGGAGCTTGATTTCTGCCATCGGCCGGGTACTGTGACGAAAATGGGCGGATGAAGAGCGCTGCTGCACTTGCCCTTACAGTGACATTTCGCTTTATACAGATGAAATTCACTCTCACCATGTCAATCAAGATCAAATTTCCTCTGTAATTTATCAATCGGTAGAGTACACTCTGCAGTCTCTGCTTAGGACAAAATTGGAAATTGAAAACAGTTTGGGGCTCAATGAAATGAAGTATGCCTTTCTCTTTCGGTATCATTATTTATTAATCGATCATTTTCTTCTTTTTGAACGTATACATCGAGCAAAATACAGTGATAACAAGGCTTCAGTTAGGAAGTAACAAGAGATAGTACCAAAATACTTTTACTGGCTTCCAGCTTGTTTACCTTCCGCATAAGAATGCCAAAGGATTGATTGTTCAAGACAGACTGCCCAAGGCTTTTGCCTTATCCCTCAGAATAAACTTCTGCACCTTTCCTGTCGAAGTTCTTGGAATATCTTCAAAAATGATTGTCCGGGGTGCCATGTAATGCGGCAAACGATCCCGACAGAATGTAATTATTTCCTCCGAATCCACATGAAACCCCTCTTTCAACTTCACAAATGCACAAGGAGTCTGCCCCCAATAATCATCTGGTCTCGCAACTACTGCAGCTTCAAGCACTGCCGGATGACTATACAACACTGTCTCTACCTCTACGCTGCTAATATTCTCACCCCCAGAGATTATAATATCCTTCAACCGGTCCTTAACTTCGATATACCCATCTGGGTGTTTTACAGCGAGGTCACCACTTCTAAACCACCCATCTCTGAAAGCTTCCTCCGTTGCTTCCAAATTGTCTAGGTATCCACTCATTACTGTATTTCCTCTGAACATAATCTCACCAATTGTCTTTCCGTCGTTTGGTACACTGTTCATTGTGAGGGGATCCTTTATGTCCACTTCTTCTAGACCAATATGTTGAACCCCTTGTCGTGCTTTGAGCCTTAATCGTTCATCCAAAGGCAAAGAATCCCACTCGGGCTGCCACACACAAGATGTCCCGGGCCCATAGGTTTCTGTGAGTCCATACAATTGAGATACCCGAAAACCCATTTCCTCCATCTTGAGAAAGATGTGTGGAGGCGGTGGGGACCCTCCAGTCATTACTTCAACTTTGTGAGGAAGTGGCCTTCGGTCACTCGAAGGAGAATTTACAATCATGCTCAGGACAGTTGGTGCTCCGCTCATGTTTGTTACCTTGTGGAGGGCAATGTTGTCAAAAATGGCCTTAGGAGAGACGTTTCTAAGGCATACGTTAGTGCCTCCAAGGGCCGCCACTCCCCAAACAAGGCACCAACCATTGCAGTGAAACATAGGCACTGTCCAAAGGTAAACAGGCATTGATGAACCCATCCCATGAAGAAGAAAAGTTGCGATGGTATTGAGATAGGCCCCTCTGTGGCTATAAACAACGCCTTTGGGACGGGATGTTGTGCCAGAAGTATAATTCACGCTGATGGGATCCCATTCGTTCTTTGGTCGTCTTATGGAAAACTCAGTGTGTCCAGTTGCTAAGAGTCTTTCGTACTCGTAAGTATCGGAAGTAATGCTTGTTGGAGATGAATCTACGGTTTCAGGAATTAAGACCAAAATAGGTGGCTTTGTTTCAGTATTTAAAAGAAGATCAAGTGCTCCACGAGCAATTTCAAGTAACTTGTAATCTACAAATATGACCTTAGCTTTAGAATGTCTCAATAGGATTGACAGCATCGCTGAATCATGGCGTGTATTAAGCGTGCAAAGAACTGCTCCAGCCATTGGGACTGCAAAATGCAGCTCGTTCATTGCTGGAATATTAGGGGCCAATGTAGCAACCTGCACAGAGATTTTTCCAAGTTTATACAAGAAATAAGATACCACATGGTGACTCTATCTCACTAGTGAGTTTAATTGGATTGAATTGAGGCTATGGAAACAAAAGGGAAAGAATAAAAAGAGGACAGTAGCACAAAAAAGAATTAGCTGAAAATCAAACATTTGTCTAGCAAATATTTGCAACTACGAAACAAAGACTATTTTTGGATATTCCCCTTGCCAGCAAACTCTCGGGGGTGGAGGTTATGCCCAGTCGTTACCTCCAAGGCCCCGGAATTAGTCAAAGTGGGTGCAAGCTGGCCCAGACATCCGGTTATAAAAAAACAAAAATTATTTTTGGATAAACAAGCCCAAGGATGTCAAAACACTAAATCTACCTTGAATTTTTTGGCTTTTGGTCTGCCACACACTGTATCCAATGGATAGGCTCCTGCCTTTAAGTAGCGCAAGTGACAAGAAAAATGGTTTGATCCAAATAGGACTCCTATAGTAACTCCCAAGCATCAAATGATTGATGTTCTGCACAACTATGAAGAATATAATACAAAATCCTATATGATTGGTGTTCCACTTTATAGTATACAGTAGGAGTACATACTATAAAGCTATGCTACACGGATCCTTCATTTTGGCTAAAGTACCTGTATCGATGTGTCCAACACGTGTATCTAATTTGGACACTCGGATCCTCTAATTGTCATGATATTGTCACGATATTTACAGAAAACAATAGAAAATTTGCTAGAAAAATGATATTTCTATTCTCACATGGACATAAAATAGCAAAAACATATTTTTTTTAACCCCTTCTAGTTTAAAAATTATGCAATATGTACTACAAACAAGTATTCACGATGTGTCCCAGTACCCACACCCAATAAGTGGACCATATCCCAATATCCTAAGATTTAAGTTTAAAAAGGTCCGACGCTTGGACTTGCACCACACCCAGTACTCACATCCGAGTCCATGCAATATAGCTATAAAGTGGAACACTGAAAATGCAATCGGAATCCACTGGTATTGAGATGATTTCATCTGCTTAATGTCTTAGCGGTGTCGATGACCAATGGAACAGTAGAATTCGAAACCAGATTGAGAAATACACTGTGATCAATCAAGAGGTCACATCCAACTTATTGGATCCACCAGGAAATCAAATCAAGTTTGAAGCAAAGACCCTAATCTTCTTTATAACCTGTTCAATTCGTCCCAAATTGGTGGCTTCATAATCCAAACAGACCCTTAAAGTAAAATTCACCGATCAAATAATAAAGTAAAAATGAAGATTGAAATGGGTGAATAGAGTAACTCACAACATCCCCACGTGAAATCCCCAACTGGGTTAGAGCAGAGGCGAGTCTAACACACCGTTGATGAGTCTCCTCCCAAGTGTACTTGACCGAACCGTAAACAATGGAAGTTCTGTCTCTGTATACCTTTGCAGATCGCTCCAAGAAGCTAATCGGAGAGAGAGGGACGTAGTTGGCCGGGCAACGGACCAGACCCGGTACAGATTCCCAAAGGTCCGGTTCAAGATTGGCTGAAAATTGGGAGAGATGACGACAGATTTGACTGCAAATGGGTAGGATTCGGTTCACTCCATTAGTGAAGAGAGTTAAAGAGCTCTTGAGGTGGCGATTCATGGCGGTAGATAGAGAGTAGAGAAGACCAGGGAGCTGAATGGAGAAGTGTTTAGTTCAAACGAGATAAGTATACCTTAAACTTGGTGTACAAAAGGAGTTGAATTCAATGAGAGAGATCATTTTCCAACGAACAATTCTACGCGCACACCACATACATGCACACCAAATACACACCAGCACGTCCTAGATCGTCCATTTCAAGAATCAATGGTCCGGTAAAAATTCATTCCAAATCTGAAACGTTGAAAAATGCATTTTGGACGGTCGGGATGTGCTAGTGTGCATGTGGTGTACGCGTCCTGGTGTACGCGAGTCATTTTGCTTTTCCAATTGTGGGGGGAATCAGAACTTTTTTATTAAAATGAATCTCTTTTTTTTTTTTTTTTTTTGATAAACAAATCTCCGAGTTCACTTGCGTACACCTCGACAAATTTCAAGCCTCCGGAGATAACGACTGGACATAAGTCTCAATGATCCCAAGAATTTGCTGGCAAGAAAATTCAAACATGAGACCCTAAATAAGAACAAACCCCTAACTCTCAAGATAAGATCACTTTGTCAACTACTTGAGTTATTAAATTGAATCTCATTGACAGATAAGTTTGTCCGTTATGTACTTAAAATTTGATTAAAATATGGGATACATGTTATAGGTTAAAGAGAACATTGGCAGTGGATATAAAATTGAGATTTGAAATGGAATCAGCAGAGAACACCCACATGTTTAACTTAAAATATAAAAAATAACCATGTGATACCAATGTACTGTACTTGCAACATACAAATACATATTATTTTCTAATTGTTTAATTGTGGGGCTCTTATCTTACCTTTTAATCTAATTATTAAAAAAATGGTTGAACTTCTAACTCGAAGTGCATGTCTTAATGCCAGCAACCATGTTAATTCTTTATAGAGTGACATGCATTTCTTTTTCTTGTATTTTCCCTTATTTTATCTAAAGTTTATGTTCCTAATTTTTGCATTAAATCAAGTGTTTAAACTGATTAATGATAAAATTATTGTAGGTGAATCCTGATTTGCACCTTTCTTTAAGCAATTAGATTTCTTTAACACTGGTCATGGGATTTTAAAAATTACAGATATGTGACTTTATTTTCTCCCGAACAATAAGTGAGCCCATGAGAGCAGTATGTAATAGAAGTTATTTCCCGCGGCCTAGGGTTGGAACCAAATGATTCATGAATTGGTTTGGTTCGGTCCATAGGATTTTTGGTCTAGACACGATCCTCAATTTCTTGAAACTACGAATAACAGTTCAGTCCTCATATTTGTACAAATCCAAACCGTGTGCACCTCTAGTATTAAACAAGTAGTGGAGATATTTGATACAGAACTCTCTCTCTCCCCCTCCCTCTATGTATGAAAATTTGTTCAAACGTGGTGTTTTATGAGTCTTTATCATCACACATTGTTGTGAGCCCACACATAAAGTACATGACTCACACATAAATATATAATAAGAAAGAGCATAAAATAATAAAATTATGATAATGGTGAACTTTTTCAAAAGGGTTATGATTTTGACACTTTACTTTTCTTATAATTGTACTCTAAAATTTTTCTTTTAATCCAAAAAACACACGCAACATAAGTGCTAAAAGAAAATTTTTGAAGTACAATTATTAGAAAGTGGAATGTTGAAAGCAGTCTCCTTTTGAAAATTTTAAATTTACCACAACCAATTCACGGACCAATTTGTACATAATAGGGCAACACCGAATCTATTAAAAATAATAAAGGTAGTTGTCATAGAATCACGAAAAAATACTGCTATGGTAAGACTAAAATGCCATTTTCCTTTTCTCCCGTTGATCATTTTTATTTCCCCCCAATTTTTTTCCCTTCCACATTACTTAGGATTTTATATTTTAATTATTTTTCTCTCCAATATTAAATTAGTAAATGGTTTATTATATGGTTTGATGCCTTCAATCATGTGCTAGTATTTTGAATTTGACTAGCAGAGTTTCATATGTCTGGCAGCAGCCAAAAACAATTATGACCAAGATTCATGATGACACAGGTTTTAAATTGTCATTAAGACATGTCTCCATTTTTCTTTGAAAAATCAACGAAAGAAATGGGTGGATTTTGATACATTAATTTCCTAAATGAGAATTCACAAACCACAAGGGCGTTCAATGTAATTTACCTCATTAATTTCCCTGTTTCGTTTTTTGGGAACAGAAACTCCTACCAAAATTAGTGGTTGATTAACCGATTTGCGTTTTTTTTAAAACTTTATTACAAAAAACACACATTTTTTAACTTTAGGGAAAATTTCAAAAAAACCCCCAAACTTTGATCCAAATATAAAAAATACTCTCTTTAAACTTACAATTTTTTCAATCATACTCCCAAACTTCACTTCCGTTATAAAAAATACTCCCACCGTCTGGATCTGTTACCAAACTAACGGAAAATGCTGAGGTGGAGGTTAACAGACACCAAAAACCGTTAAGTGGCCCAAAACGACGTCGTTTTTTTTTCTTTTTTTTCTTTTTAAACTCCTTCTTCCTCCTCCCTCCTCCAATTCACAGGAAACCAAGGGGGAGAGAGAGAGAGAGAGAGAGAGAGAGAGAGAGAGAGAGAGAGAGAGAGAGACGGGTTTCCTCGACACCATGAAATCCATAGTTGTATCATCAATCAGATACATCATTCTCACCCAACCTTCTACGTGAATGACAACAAGGCAACAACCTACAAAATCTCCAACGAATCTTTAGAAAATTGCAAAGTAGAGAGCAGCCGATATTTTTGTTGGCAAAAATTGTTGGTGGCCGCCGGTGGTGGTGGTGGTGGACGTCGGTAGTGGGGGGCTGAGGCTAGTTCAATCTTCTTCATCTCTACTCCATCCTTCGATCTTCTTCTTCTTCTTCCCTTTGTCTCTACTTCCTCTTTCTCTCTCTCTCGGGCGTCTCTCTCTCTCTCTCTCCCCCTGGTTCCTGTGAATTAGAGGAGGGAGGAGGAAGAATAAGTTTTTTTTTTAAAAAAAAAGACCCAAAATGACGTCGTTTTGGGCAACTTAATGGTTTTTGGTGTCCATTAACCTCCACCTCAACATTTTCCGTTAGTTTGGTAACAGATCCAAACTGTGGGAATATTTTTGATAACGGAAGTGAAGTTTGGGAGTACAATTGAAAAAAGGGTTAATGGCCTGAACACTCCCTGTACGTATACGTTTTCCCCCAAACACCCCCTGCACCCCAAAAAAATCTACGACGACACCCCCTCTATCTTCCAAACTTTACCTAAACACCCCTTCCCGTCACCCTTTTCGTCTAAAATCGTCTCGAATCTCAAAGTTATGGGTCATGTTTTGATGATCCAACACATTCAAGTTGTTTAAAACATGGTTTTAAGGGTACTCGCGAGAAATCGGCCCAAAATTTGATCGGGAAGTACTTGATCCATACAATTTTTCATACATGAAAATTTGTTTGGATCAAGCACTTCCCAATCATATTTTGAGCCGATTTCTCCATAAATACACTTAAAACCATGTTTTAAACAAATTGAACGGTTTGGATTATAAAAAAAAACTGATGGTTCTAGACGATTTCAGACAAAAGGGTGACGGAATGGGTGTAAACTCTTGAAAGCAAACTAGTGATATGAAAGCATTATATGGACTCCTAAACTCTTGTAAACTCGGCGTTGTGATTGCTTTGCGTGGAAGATAGCTTCCTCTGCTAATCTAAAGATGAGTTCGTTCGGAATCAATTTTGGTTGCTCAGTGGGGCAGTTGGTTACTTGGTTATGCTTTAGGGAGCTTAAAAGCAAGTGGTAATCACAATGTTTTGGCCTAAAAAGCCACTCTGACTTATTTTTCGTCTTTATTTGCATCGAATTTTTGTATATTATTGGTTCGTCTCGACGAGAGAAATCTAAAAAGGCAAAAGATTATGATTAGAACTCTCAAATTTTTGAATAAAATCGAAAAAAGTGTAACTCTTTTGACTTATTTTTGTCTTTATTCAAAAAATTTAAGCTTGGGTCATAATTTTTTACTTTTTTTATTCTTCTCGTCGAGACGAACCAATAATACACAAAAAATTTATAAAAAACCAACAAATGCCAAAAAAAAAATCAAATAAAGGCGAAAAAAATAAACCAAGTGACTTTTTAGGCCAAAACACTTCTCGTGAATCTCGATAAGGTGTACATAAAAATTGAGCTATGACTGGTATTATACGCGGAACAAATTTCTTGAGGATATTTTGAGTCTTTTGACTAATGCAAGCTCTTACACAAACGTTGTAATCATTGTGGTTTTCTAGTGTTTTTTTTTTTTTCTCTTTCGTTTGGCCAGCATTTGTTAGAGTTTTCAATCACATTGTGCTATTTGCAGATCTAGATCCCTGGGGGCCAGTGGAGCATCAGTAGCGTTTGTTGAACTTGAGCAGCTAGGGGTATCCAAGAAAATCGAAAAAACCGGTAAAACAGACCAACCTGACGAAACTGGTCTATTTGAATTTGTTTTATGGTTTAATGGATTGGTTCCGATTTTAAAAAAAAAAATGAGAACCGAGTATTTACAATTATGGTAGTAAATGGTTTATTCCATGGTTTGATGTTTTCAATCATGTCCTAGTATTTTGAATTTGACTAGCAGACTTCATGTCCAGTGAGGCAGCAACCAAAAACAATTTTGACTAACCAAGATCCATGACGATAGATGTTTTATCTAGAGAATTGTCATTAACAAAGATGTTTTCTATCTTACTTCCTTTCAATTTTGTTTACTTACTATTGCATTTTGAGATTTCTTAACTAAGATGTTTTCTAATAGGGAAAATTATTGAAATGGTCCCCGTAGTTTCACTCGAGTCTCGATTTTGTCCCTCTAGTTTCAATTGCACTCCAATTGACCCTGTAGTTTCAATTTTGGTCGAATTTGGTCCAATCGATAACGGACGTTTGCGAATTAGACGGAAAACCCAATTCGGGGGTTTTTTGAGGGGCAAAACTAATTTTTTGACCCTCCTTCTTCTTCCCCAATTTGAAACCCTAACCCTAATCCTTTGATTTGCAGAAAAAATTAAAAAAAATTAGAATATACTCTCTCTCTCTCTCTCTCTCTCTCTATTCCCTGCAGGTAAACTCAGAACATACAGCTATAATCACGTAAATTTCCTCCTTCAATTGGCAGAGAACAAATTGAAGAAAAAATAACGAAAAAAAAGAAGAAGAATAAATCGGTGATGATAAATTTCTTTTTCCCTCTTCGATTTGTCTTACCCATTAGAACTCATGAAACAGATGAGGTGGGAAACACTGCTGCCTTCTTGGCATCACCATTGGCTTCTGCCATAACTGGTGCTGCCTTCCTGTATTTTTTTTTCCTTGGGTGGTCATGTGAAAATAAAGGGTGCCGCCGCCCCTGCACAATCTGCCCGGAATTTCTGAAAGTAATCTGCCCGGAAATGAAATCGGAGGAATTCAACTTTCGTGTACATCACTATGTAGCCCTCAGTGAGCCGATCGTTTTGGTATATGGAACATCGAAAACAAAGTTGAAACGAGTTCTCTAGCTCCGGTCAAAGTTGTCCAAAACGAGTCAACTCTTTCTTCTCAGGGAGATGAAGTACTGTTTGGCCGGCGGCCCCCATTTTGTCATGAGAGCATCTTTCCTTCTTTAAAGATCAGAGACATCATCATTTCTTAATTCGATATTTCTGTATGGTTTTCCATTGTGTGCTCTATGCGTATTCAAAATAATGAATTCCAACTGGGTACAAAAATCTTGATGAAGCAATCGATAGAATGCAGGACTTCAGTAATTTTATGGAGTAGTGGAAGACTTCACTTGGGTCACTTGAGAGAGAGGGAGACAGAGTATATTCTAATTTTTTTTAAAATTTTTTTCTGCAAATCAAAGGATTAGGGTTAGGGTTTCAAATTGAGGAAGAAGAAGGAGGGTCAAAAAGTCAGTTTTGCCCCTCAAAAAACCCCCAAATTGGGTTTTCCGTCTAATTCGCAAACGTCCGTTATCGATTGGACCAAATTCGACCAAAATTGAAACTACAGGGTCAATTGGAGTGCAATTGAAACTAGAGGGACTCAATCGAGACTCGGGTGAAACTACAGGGACCATTTCAATAATTTTCCCTTTCTAATATCTTACTTCCTTTCAATTTTGTTTACTTACTATTGCATTTTGAGGTTTCCTAAAATGTTTATTTTTCTATGAAAAGTCAACAAAGAAATGGGTGGATTTTGATACATTAATTTTCTAAATGAGAATTCACAGACCACAGGGGTAGAGCCGGCTCTGGACTAAAGCTCGTAAAGCCACTGCTTTAAACCCACAAATTTTGACTAATTTTGAGGGCCCCAACTATGTAGGTCCATATAGTAATTAGGTTTACACAAAAAAATAAAGTTAATTTGTGTAATATTTTTAAGCGCCAAATTTAAAATGAGGCTCAAGTGAAAGTGCCCAAACATGATTTATAATTTGGCACCTATTTTGTTATTATGAAAAACTAAGGGGGCCTTAAGTGTCAAAAAAGAAGTTAAAAGATCATCGCTCTAAGTACTGACGTATTTTTGAGAATATTCTCGCCCTACTGACGACTGTTCTTCTTATTTCGTTTTTTTTTTTTTTTAGTGAAAAAACCCTACAACCCTCTTAACCCACCCACGGCCACCAATCAATACATCGCCGAATCGGGAAAAAAAAGACCGCAAGAAAAGTAATCTTTGAAGAACAATTTTTGATATAATGTACTCCCCCGTCCCTTTTAAAATTTTCCCTTTGAGAAACGTGTATTTTATTGGACGTAAAAGAATGTATTTCTTTATATTTTTTTAATTTTTTTTGCACCAAATTAAATTGCTAATTACATAGAAAATATACTTTTTGCGGTTTGAAAATGAATGTATTTCTATAGTGGTTGCTTAAAAAGATACGGAGGGAATAATGATTATCAATTCTGGGTATCTATGCTCTAAAATGATTGTGGAAGTTTTTTTTTTTCTCAAATATTTTTAACCATGCAAAGTTGATTGAAGACTGATAAGCACACAAATATGTAAATATTAGTGGGCTTAAGTCCTCGAGTTTGATCTTATTATTATGTTTATTATTAATTCTTAACAGATATTATGCATAAGGTTTGTTTTGAGTGTTTCAGAGAGAAAACGGTGTAAATATGGTGCATCTAATGTTGCAGGGACATGCATGATCAATGATCGCGTCACACCGGATCATTGTCGCGCCACCACATGGGAAAAGGAAAAAAAAAAAAAAAGAGCTGGCAAAGAGAAAAAATAATAAAATAAGCAAAACAAAAAGGAAAGTTTGATTCTGGCAAAGTGGGGCGGCTGGGGAATTACAAATATCGCGGAGTCCGGATGATATCTTGTTTCGCCCTACGAAACACATGCCAAGCACATAAATTACAAGAGTTATACCGTTTTATTCCCGGTATTAAAATAAGAAAGTTGACTGTTCCGGCACTCCAATCGGACACCGTTTTGAACATCAATCGAGAGCATCGCGGACCAAGTCAGTGCCAAGTGCCCCAATCAGTGGTCATTTGCCCGTTTCTTTTTCTTTTTCTTAATCCTTTTCCTTTACTTTTCCTTAGTTTTTTAATTCCTTTTCTTTTCCTTTGTCTGCCTATATAATGCATGAGGTTTGTGGAACGAAAGATCAGACATCTTTGGGGAAAAAATCAGTAGTCTTTCTTCCTTTCCCTCCACCAAAAATTCTCTCCCTTTTCCTTTGTCCTCTTTTTTGTTTCTTCTGTTTTCTTTCTGTCCTTCAGTTTCCAAGTCAGAGAGCCAAGAGCTCACTTCTTCTTCTACTGTAATTTAGTCCAAGTTGTTTGTAATAAGAGTTTAATTTTGTAATTTCATTTCCAAGTTCATTGTAATTTATCTGTTATTTTAACTCCTAGTTTCAATCCGCTTAATCAAAAGATAGAGGTTTGGTTGTGAGAGTTCGCAAACTTACTGGCTGTTTCTCACACCGGACCCGAATCTAAGATTAGTCTTAGTTGTGGATTCCTTTGAGATTGAAAGGAGGACACCTTTGGCCTACCCTCCTGTACACATCTCCTCGGTACACTTTTAAGACCGATCTTTTTAATCACTTTAAAAAAGCCGTAATGTTTAATGTAATTTTTAGTTTTTCCTTGGCGAGTTCTTCGTCAATAGAGGAGTAGTCATAGACTCGGCCTAGGATGATCACCACCTAATGGCCTAAGTGGATTCGTGATTCTCACACCCGAGCAACAAAGTTTGTTTGTGTTTAATACGGGCTTGTAACTATCGATTTAAAACTCAAGATTGTTATGTTTTTTATTATGCGTCGACAATGGCTTTGCCACACATAATACTTAAATCGATGTCATTTTGAGGGTTTACCAAACTTCCAATCAAGCCTTGATTAAACCAAACTCTGAAAAAATAAAAGTTTAAATGAATTGCCTTCCGGTTGAGCATAGATTTACCTTGTGACTCAATTGTGTAAATTGTGAGAATTATGGATCTATTTAGGTTATAGGTGGTGTGAACCTTGGCCCGAGCCTTTTAGTTAAATTTTAATCAAATCTTTAATTTCCTTTTTAAGCTGAAAATCGCAATCACAAGCAAAATTTGAGTAAAAATTTGGGTAAAAGCTTGATTTAGTATGGAGAGCTCCAATCATGCACCCAATTTTTACCCTGATCCAGTTCAATCACCACCGTCACAGCCAATCACCGCCCATCACTGCTGTCGTCCACCACCATACCAAGTCGCCTCCGTCAACAATCGCCTCCAAGCACCTCACACCAGACGACCTCCAAGCACCTCACACCAAACGACCTCCAAGCACCTCAGGTCCCTCTCTCTCTCTCTCTCCTTCTGCACCTTCAAGCACCTCACACCAGACGACCTCCAAGCACCTCCGTCAACGAAATCTGGGTTTACGAACTCGAACTTGTTCAACGAAACGACCACCACTGCCGCCAATTTTCGTCCAAACTTAGTCCCCACACCAGACGACCACCGCCATCCACCAGAAACAGCTGACCACCACCAAAAACGTCACCCGACCGCCAATCGCCACCAGAATAGAGCCATTGGAAATTTGGGTTTTGTAATGACCCGGATTTTTAGCCTTATTTTTTTTTTATGAATAGTCTTATTAATAAAATTTTTGTAATGGTTAAATTTATTTTTGTGATTTAGTAGTCCTAATCTAGCCTAGATGATCCTATTCCCATTACACTATCCGGTTACTCTAACCAAAAATCCGAAGCTATATTTTGTCCCAACTAAATATCACCTCACCCATCTAATACATCATTTCCCTCATGTCAATGTGTGCTTAGCCATAAATGTCTATCACTTTTCTACAACGAATCACAAACCAACAAAGAACCCCAAAGCTTTCCTCTAACCATGGTACATTACCCTCCTCTAATCACTTCATTAACCAAGAGTTTTTGGACCAAAACTTCATTATCTATATCACCCTACTCCCCCATTTTCAAAAATCACATTTACATCATAAAAACTTATTTGTTTTACTCCACACCATAGTGAGCACAGGAGGGAGAGAGATATCACCTCATCATCACCTTCCACTACTTGCCTTCTTTTCTATTTTATTTTTTGACCGAGAGAGATGACTGGGTAGGAAAGGACAAGAAGAAAGAAGAAGAAGAAAGGAGAAGAAGTTCAGTCCATTCGACGCGACCGAGGCCCATCCAAATCACTCCGATTTAGCTTAATCTTCGGAAGAAAGGTAGGCTACGTCCTACTGAACCCATCGGTGTATAATAAGTCGATTTTCGTTGAGTAGAAACAAAACCCGAGCATTTTGTTAGTTGCAAGGTAGTGTAAATTCGTTTTTGACATTCTGAACTACTGAGTCCCGCCCAAAACAATCCGAACCCAACTTTTTTCGTGATAGAAATGTAGTTTATTTCATAACGAACGTTTTGATATATGATATGTTGATTTTCGTTAAGTAGAAACAAAACCCAAGCGTTTCGATCTTTGAGGAGCAGTGTCTATGCGTTTTTGAACTTCTGAGCTACTGGGTCCCTTCCAAAACAATCCGAACCCAACTTTTTCCATGATAGAGTTGTAGTTCATTTTACAACGAACGTTTTGATATATAATACGTTGATTTTCGTTAAGTAGAAACAAAACCCAAGCGTTTCGATCGTTGAGGAGCAGTGTCTATGCGTTTTTGAACTTCTGAGCTACTGGGTCCCGTGCAAAACAATCCGAACCCAACTTTTTCCGTGATAGAAATGTAGTTCATTTCATAACGAATGTTTTGATATATAATATGTTGATTTTCGTTAAGTAGAAACTCGTACCCAACCTATTCCAAGCTTTTGAATGAGTTAGAATAGTCTAGGAGTAATTTAGAGTTGATGGGTTAAAGCCCCAAGTCAAGGGTTTCACGAAACCCGAGTCAAAACGCGATGCGACCCTTTTTACCCCAAACCGGGTTTTCGTGTTTAGTAAACCTTAGATTTATTGTGGTTCATGTTTTTAACTATTCCAAGCATGTTTAAGACTTTACTAAGTGTTTAGTGAGTTTCTCCATGAATTTATTGTGATTAACCTTGTTCTTGATCGTTATGTTAAAGTTAGGGGTTTAAAGTGTAATTTTGTGAAAGTTGGCGTGCGTACTTGTGTATTATTTACGAAACCTATTTTTATCAACTAAGTGTCACTACTGGAAATTTAGGAGTGTAAAAAAAAGACCAGAATGCCCTTCGAGTGTAAAATGACCATTTTGCCCTTATGTGTGTAAATTACATAATATGTAGTTTTGTACTTAGTAAAAAAATCAAGGAATTGCGTTTTATGACAAGTTAGGACTTTATTAACTAAAATAAAGTATTTTTACGTATTTACCCTTGTCGGTGGCAAAATTACATTTTTGCCCTTGTATTATGTTTATTTACAAAAAGGCCCCCAAAGTTTGTAAATTACACTAAGGACCCTAGAGTCGTGAAATTAATTTTGTTACCCTTGTACTTACTTAAAATTTCAATGGCGACCCTTTATTTCTTCAAATTACGTTTTGACCCCAATAGTTTAGTAAATTACATTTTGGCCCCTGTAGTTTGAATTTTTTACGTTTAGACCCCTAGTTTTCGATTACTTGAATTTCGTGAACTTTTGAATCGAGATATTCGGTTGTGACCCTTGTGATATCGTTATCGCTTTGCTTCTACTGTTCAATGCACTTTCCATAAACGTGTTGAATGCTAGAATGGACAACTAGGCTCCCGGGTTGGGTGATCGTACGCGGATATCACATAGACGATGAGGTTAATGGAAAAGTGAATTGGAATTAATTGATGGGGAGTTACCCCGAGATTTGTTGTTGAATGGCAATTCCGCCAAATGATTGTTTCAGAGGATTGTTTGGCAATTTGCCATGATTTTGAAACCCTAGGATGTGGCACTCTGTGATTTGCTTCATTTGAATTCTGAGGCGTTATAAGGGTGGAAGTATTATAGACCAGTTTTGGCTATATACCTACAAGACCTGGCAGTTGCCATACGTAGCCCAGTGGTACAGTTTCGTCCCTGGGAAATTCATCCTTGTGAGGCGGTTGACGGCTGGATTAAGTACGTAACTTATACCTTCCGTCCGGGCCCCCGAGTGAAGGGCAAGCAAGGGGGGAGTAAATCACAGTTTGGTCATAGTCCTTAGTGGTTAACCAGGAGGAAAGTTCTCTAGGTTGAGAACTTAGATGAATATGTAAGTTAATGACTAGTAATGAAATCAGCTATGTGTTTAATTTATGCTTTACGATTTATTTCCTTCTTATTCCTTTAATTACTTCTTTTCAATCATATATGTTGTACTTGTATGTTTAGCAAGGGATGGGAGGGTTAGAGTAGCTATTGAGTGATTTATCGCTCACGGTGTTACACTTCGTGTGACCCTGGTATAATAATATGATGTTACTTCGCAACTCGGACGTATTATGCCAGACTGTGATCAACAGGTACTGTTGGTGTTGAAGGAGACGGTTATTTCGGAGCCGAGGATTTTCTGGCAGACTAGGCTCAGGAGGAGCCGTGGAATCCAGAGTTGAACCTTCATTTGTAGAACCCACCCCTTTATTTTTAATGTTGGATCTGTAATATTAATTTCTCAAACCATACTAAGTATTTTGTAATGGGTTGCACTTCACGTTTTCCAATGTGTACTCTGATGGAAACTCTTTTTATTAAATTAATCCTAATTAGTTGTCTTAATTAATGCTTCCGAAAATCGGGGCATTACAGGTTTGGCTGTGGTTCTCCCTTGATTTGGGAAGAAAAAAGGGTTTCCCTTGATTTGATACGGAAAAGGGTAAACGACTAGAGGGGAGATTTACTCAAATTTGAGGGATTTTACTTAGATTTTGAATCTGAGTTTGGTTCTGAGTCAGGACTGAACCTACTCTAAGTCAGTAAAAATTAGAAATTTTGGGAAAAATTAACTATTCCCGTCTCGCAGAGTCATTATGTTCAAATTCTAAACTTAGTCGCTAAAAATATTTCTGGAATGATCGATCTGAACCGTTAGAATTTTTCATCCTCAAAATTCCATTTGCGGCACAAAAATTAGAGATCATTAGATATTGACAACTATGTGATCATATGATATTTAACGCATCAGTTTAAGGCATCTCAATGCATTGAATTCTTACGATGAGCCGATTGGGCCCCACCGGAGATATTTTCGCGATCGGGAATCATCTATATTTATATTACATGTATTACAGTATTTTTACAAAAAAAATTAAGTAAAGAGAGTATTACAGCACACTTAATCGGACGTAAAAACTTATTCCTCAATCAAATCGCATCCTGATCAAGGACCTTTCTAAACCCTAACATGCCAAAATTTTAGGACAATGGTTTAATGAATATGCAAAACATAATAAACGGTCTCGATCGACGTAATTGTGTCGCGGTTCTGTGACTACTTAACATTCAACAACAACGCAAGAATTTATTAAACCATTGTCCTACGGGAGTGTAGTAATTTGGGTCACTACGGGAACCACAAGTCCACCAGCACCCTACTTGATCTAGTTTTGGCAGAGTTCTTCTGGGTAGAGTTCATAAAATTCGCGACATGGCAGCATAAGAGGTTCAAATTATAGCCCACAAAATATGATACGCATTACGTCAATGTAATTTCGCTGTGATTGATTTGGAGGAAACATTTGTTTCCACCGCCAGCGGAAATAACTTACTCTCTTTTCCTAAACTTCGCTCTCTGTCTCTCTGTTTCTTTTCCGATGATTGTAGTTACCACTGTCCCAGACAAATTCTCAATAGCTCTGCTCATATTTTAGCTAAATCTGGAATAACTTAACTCTTGCTGCTTGGTATGAAATTTTATGTTTGTAGTTCCTCAAAATAAATAAAAAATAAAAGAAGGGGTAATAAATTTCTGTGATTTTTCATCTAGTATGCGACGTCTTTATCGGTGATAAGTTACTGGGGTACTACTATTTACCAATTTCAGTAGAGAATTTCTCATGTACGTGTTTGCCTCTAAGGGGGTGTTCCACTAAGGTGGTTTTTTGAAAAAACTGGTTTTTCACGGTTTTTTATGTGATGTATTGTGAGAGAATGACCTGTCTCGATTTTTAGAAAAAACAGTTTTTTGTTAGTGGAACACCCCCTAAATACCCATGTATATTATCTATTTATAAACTCAATTACCAATTCAAATGCCTAGACTTCTTCTTGTTACCTTTGTCTCAACAACTGGTGAGGCGATGTTGATACGCATTACTTTGATGTTGGGGAACCTTAAAAGTGTACAGGCAACTCAAGTAGCATTCGAAAGCAGGTGGTACAGTACCACAGGCCTTGAAGAATGGGACCCGATGGTTACATACAGATAAAGGATGGGACAAGGGATCCAATTTTCAAATGTAAAGGAGATCGATGCTATAAGCACAAGCAAAAATTGAGGCCGTGTTGGCCAGAGATCCGGTGGTTCAGCCATAGTGGTTCATCCGTTCAGGTGGCAACAGTTGTAAAGACCAATAATTGGTTAAAGTAAGGGCTATTTGCTTTTCTCCAGGTGGAAAGTGCGTAAAAGGTTAGATGTTGATTGTGAGTTCTTTTCAGGTTTGTTCCATTGATTTCTCCTCCACTCAGGAATGGATTATCACGTACTTTTGGGGCGGAGGAAAATAGTTTGGGGGGTCTACACAGTTACCTTTGTCTTTGCCTTTCGTCTCCATTTCTTAATGAATGGTGTGGTACTGTAGTTAACTTGTTCGTAGATGGTATGCATTTCGTGATATGAATGCTTTGGCTGCACTAGTCACGTATCAGGCTTGGACTCAACAATTTGCCACTGGGCTATGCCTTTAAAATTTTTGTTTCTCTCGACATAGATGAAATTCTTGAACTAGATCATGATGCTGTTATAGGTGATCAACGACAGCGTTCGACAATGGCTCACTGTTGAGCTTCTGGTTTACCAAGTTTTTTGTTATTTTAGTTTGGTCAGTTCTGCTATTTTTTCCTCTTCTGGCACGGAACAATGCCCCAAAAATCAAAGCCGAAAGACATTAGAGAAAACTAGACTAGATTACCGATTCAATTTCTGTACTAATTACATTGCTTCCTTCATTCAGATTAGAGCATTGGTAACGCAGGAATGGCCTGTCATCACCCCAAATTATTTGTCCAATGTAATTATAGTTTCCACATGTAATTTCCTAGTTCCACAAGAGAGTCGATGCACAAGTAGCCATCAGTTGGAATACAAAGAAAGAAACGATAGAACTTTAAAATAAAACAACCCATGGTATCCAAAAGTACATCTAACATAAACTAGAGGAAATCAGGAAATTACAAAGTAAAGAACAGCGATTGCAAATATAAAGCAGGTTAGAGACTTAGAGCTAAATCACCGGCATCGGTACAAGTAGATATCAACATCCCATGACAACACAGCAGTTTTGACAAACAACTACACCAGCCTAGGTGCAAATCAAATAAATAAACACAGCATACCATATAATCACAATCACGCGCTATGAGAGATGGGTGCAGACAAAGTCGAACAGAGATGCAACCAGTGAAGTGAATTAATAGGTTTTCGGCATGACCCAGATTGGCGGGGGCCAAAAGTTTTTTCCCTCACATTTGTAACCTGGTACCGATAAAGTTTCAATATTCCCATCATTTAAGTCATAGATACCCATGTCAAAATCAACTCGATTTCCCTCCTCACCATTAATCTCATCGCTATCATCGGTGAAGTAAATACAATTTCCTCTACATTCAGGAAAATCACTGCAGGAAATTGACGACGAGGAGTTGAGCCCCAAGAACAATGCATCTCCACCCAAGTCCGTCACCTCAATCAAAGATGGAGCCCGAGAAGCAACATCATCAAGCTTAAAAATTTTGAACGAATTTGTTTTCCAAAGACTAGTCGTACGACAAACGCGCTTATGTCGTTCAATCATTAAAAGTGCACCAGCATACTCTACCAAATACGCCTTACCTCCAAAGAATTGGTGACCTAGATTTATGGTCTTGGGTTCTTTTGGGCAAGCTCCAACTTCCCACAGCAAAAGTTCTCCTCCGCTATTCAAAGCATACAATAGTCCTCCAAAGAAATAAACATCTTCATAAGGGCGCCGGTGTCCAGCTAAGTGAACCCACTTTTTATACCCTTTTCTACAGTAGGCCAATCTCTGAAACTCTCCGTAGATGGCAACTGCCAAATAGTCGTCATTTTCTGATACGACAATCTTAGTGGTTAAACAATTCCGCACATGTCTTCCCTCAAAGGTATAAAATGCATTGTGATTATAAGCTTGACGAAGGGCATACTCCTGATCGAGCTTATCAGAACGATACTTAATCACATCTGGAAATCTAGACCTTGGTGGAAGTTTAAGTTGAGCCCTTGTTAGTGGATTAGTTAAACACAAGGAAGGGCTATCCCCAAGAGTAACCACCCAACCGTGACAGGATCCTTTAAACAACTTCCCCTGAGCCAGCTCCGGCAAGTCTAGTTGATAAAACTTCTTGTAAAGTGGGCTGAACAATCCACAAGTCGCCACATTATTATCATTGTATTGCAGTAGCAAGCATGGAGATTGACGTAGCATTGGTTGAGGCAACTTTCTCAAAGCCGAACGCCATGGCACACAAACAGAGCAGAGGCGAACTTTATCAGCATACAAGATGACATTATCTTCCACTGCCTCCAACAACTCCACCGGTAGCTCAGACCACTGAACCATTGTTACTGATGCAATATTCACTTATCCTGACAAAGAAAGAGTGGAGCATAATTAGTTTTCACCAATGGAAATCTTCGGAACTTTCATTTAAATACAACCTAAATAACACAATTTTATCCTTATCTTCATGTTTAACCTTAATCTAACCAAAGACCCTAACATAACTTACTACACCTCAACGGCTCAACCTTTAGGGTCAAGAGTCTCAAGATCATTTGTAGTTTTCGTTTTCATTACAAGGGGTAAAAGAATACGAATAACAAAATTACATCAATCGGACGTAAGTCCAAAATCACACTAAACTTAACTGATAGCCAGCTCAGGGAACAAATTACCGTCATTAAGTTGACAAATAACCGCTTTTAGGGGAAGAAGAATTATTCTTTGGTTTTGACAAGGGTCAAGGTCAATAAGGATTGAAACGAACGATGTGGCCAACCAAGCTAAGCCCTTTGGCCAAAAAAACCCAATTGAAATTAGAAACCATGAACCAATATCAATGGAAGAACATGAATGGATCATAATTTCAGACATAAAAATATGAACTTTATCACTAGTTATTACCAGGTTCCGACCAATTGTGTAGAATCTTATGTTTGGGAAATAAATCAGTAAAATTGCACGCAATTTATTATGAGCAATACCTGTAAATTACCCAAAAGAAATCTAGATCGATCAACAATACACAACCAAATTCACTCAGCCCACAAAGCGACACAGATTCAGAGAGAGAGAGAGAGAGAGAGAGAGAGAGATACCTCAGGTTAGCCGGAGAAAGATGGTGGCGGAAGACGAAGAAAGCACAGATGCTTAGACTAGGGATAAATTGACGATTGGTACGAGGACGGAGTATAGTTATACATGTGTCCACGGATCCGATCCGATCCGATCTGCTCAGAGCGGATTATGATTTTTAAGATCCGGAACCGAACCAAATATTCACGGATTGGTTACGGATCGGATCGGATCAGATCGGATCGGGCGGATTTGACATATTAAGAAGGATTATTGAGCGGATCGAGCGGATCCGATCCGATCCGGAACCGCCAGATAAGAAATTCTCGAATCGGAACCGAACCGAACATTCACGGATGGGTCAACGGACGGAACGGATTGGACGGATTTGACGGATTGAGCGGATCGGATGATCCGCTCGACAGCCCTAATGTGTATGTCGAAGGGGATGACTAATTTTGGTAGGAGTTTCTGTTCCCAAATCCTAAACGAAAGAGGGAAATTAATGAGGTAAATTACATTGAACGCCCGTGAGGTTTGTGAATTCTCATTAGGATTAATGTATCAACAAAATCCAACCATTTTCTTTAATTGGTTTTTCAAACAAGATTAGGCATTGCACATTGGTTCGAAAATAATCTCGAAACAGAACTAAACAAAGTGAAAGGAAGTAAGTAGAGAACTTTTTTTTGTTAATGGCAATTCTTTTGATAAAACCTCTGTCATCATGGATCTTGGTTAGTCATAATTGTTTTTGACTGCTGCCTCATTACACATATAAAAGTCTGCTAGTCGATTTCAAAATACTAGCACATGATTGAAAGCATCCAACCATAGAATAAACCATTTACTAATCTAATATTCAAGAGAAAAATATGAAATCCAAAATAACGTGAAAGGGAAAAAACCTTTGGGGAGAATTAAAAATGAAAGCGAATGGGAGAAAAGAAGAAGGATGTTTTAGTCTCCATATAGCAGTATTTTTTCGTGATTCATTGTGACAACTACTTCTACTATTTTGTGCGAATTGGTTAGGAGATTGGTTGTGATAAATTTAGCATTTTGAAAAAGAGAATGATTTTGGTATTCCACTTTCTTATAATTGCACTTCAAAATTTGTCTTTTAATACTTGTGTTATGTGTACTTTTTTTTTTTTTACACTATGCAATTATAAAAAAGTGGAGTGCCAAAATCATTATCCTTTGAAAAAGTTCACAATTATCATAATTTTATTATTTTATGCCTTTTTTCACTATATATTTATGTGAGTCATACACTTTATGGTGGAGCTCACAATAATATGTGATGATAAAAGCTCAAGGAGCTTCATATCGCGGTGCTTCAAGAACATTGAACAAGTTTTCATACATGGAGCGAGATTGAGATTGAGATTTCTGCATCAAATATCATCACCACTAGTTTAATACTAGAGGACCAGAGGTGCATATGGTCCGGTTATGCAGAAATTTGAGGACTGAACTGTTATTTGCAGTTTCAAGAAATTGAGGATCTGTCTAGATCAAAAAAAATCCTATGGAATCATATGGTTCCACCTAGGGGTGCACAAACACCGGGCCGGGCTGGGTTCGGGTTTGGCTTATACTAGATAATAACAAGATTTATCAATTCCCAAGCCTGACCCATTAATAATTGGGCTTCATTTAATATGCCCAAATCTGACCCAATTAGAATTTTAATTTACCAAGCCCGTCCAACAAGCCCATTTATTTTTCTAAAGCATGGCATCACAAACATAATTAATCAACCATAACAATCACAATAATAATTCACAACCGTAATAATATACTTAAAGTTTTAAGTTCTTCCCAAAATATTAAAAACAGACCCATAAATTAAAGTGCTCTAAAAGATGGAACTCTAACATGTAAAAACGTCTCTCGAGTATCTCTCTTTTAAATTCACACTTCTTCACAGCAGATCTTTTAGAACACAATAAAAAATAAAAGAAAGAAAAAACTATGAGTTATTATTATAAGACAATAGTTTAAGGGGAAAAAAAAACTTTAAAGTTTTCTTAACAAATGCTATTACTTCAAAGGTATTCTCTACATAGGTAGTACCTAACATTTGTCTTCATCAATGTCAATTTCATCAAGATAAACAAATCCTAAGCAGTTAGGTTCTAGCGATAACATATCCATATATACATATAGTATTAAAATAAAATTATTATGTAAATCGGCCCCGGCAGGGCAGGGATGGGCCTTAGAGGAATTTCCCAAGCTCGGCCCAATTACTAAACGGGCTTAAAATTTCAACCCAACCCGGCTCTATGGGTCTAAATATTTTTCCCAAACCCTAAAAAAATCGAGCTATGTTGGACGGGCTGGGTGGGCTACCGGGCCGGTGTGCACCCCTAGTTCCACTTCCACTTCCACCCCTACTTATACATAACTACTGTTACATACTACTATCATGTGCTCACTTATTGTTTGGAAGAGAATAATGTCACATGTCTGTAAATTTTAAAATCTAATGACAAGTGTTAAAGAAATCTAATGGAATAGTTTAAAGAAAGGCGCGAATCAATATTCACCTCCAATAATTTTATCATTTCGAAGTTTAAACACTTGATTTAATGCAAAAATTAGGAAAATAAACTTTAGATAAATAAGGGAAACGCAAGGAAAAAAATGCATGTCACTCTGTAAAGAATTAATGGTCTTCGAGTTGGAAGTTCAACCATTTCTTTAAATAATTGGATTAAAAGGTGAAATAAGAGACTCACAATTAAACAATTACAAAACAATATGTATATGTATGTAGCAAGTCCTCGGTAGCCCAATAGTAGGCGTCATATACTCTCATGCATTTGACTGAGCTTCAAATTTCACTAACAATAACCAACAATAGGACCAGGGGGAGGTGTTGTGCAACTTGGTGCTGCACAGCATGCTGTGCACGTGATGTGGCGGAGCTCCAATGATCGGAAATGTTCACTATGTAGAGCTCATCGGGTAGAAGAAGTGTGTCAAAAATCAACTTGTTCGGATGTCATTAAGTACCTTATCGGAACATTATTATCTTAAAAAGAATAGATCCGAAACACTAGATCAAACCAGTAGAACCCATTATTGCTAAGTTAAATGTATTCCAATGAAACACTAAATTACATCCAATCGAGCTGATTTTTGGCACCCTTATTCTACTCGACGAGCTCTACGCAGTGAACATTTTCGATCATCGGAGCGCCGCCGCAACGTGTGCACAGCATTCAATGCAGCACCACCCCTGGTCCCTAACAATATACAAACAATCCAGTTTTTGTTAATCAATGGTTCTAGAAATCATAGACTGAACCATATACCGTAGTACTACAATGTTTTAAACCAGGATTAGGTCATTAATCCATGGATTTGGAACAAAACATATTGCTTGATTCATTTCAAGCCAATCTCTGCTCATTCTCATTCAAATCTCAGATTTTCTACCCACTGCCAATATTCTCTTTAACCTATCACATGTATGCCCTTTTTTGGGTTTTTGTTAATTTATGTCCCTTAGGCACATGATAATGTTCACTAAATGAATCTAATTAAACTTACTTTTGTCAAAAAAAAGTAAAAATAGTTTACATTAACTCCTATATTTGTCTTTATTTTCATGGGACATTTAAGTTTGAAACACCAGTCATAAATTTTACCAAAAGTGAGTTTAATTAGGCTTATTTAATGAACTTTATCATGTGACTTAGGGGCACACATTAACAAATTTGGACTCCCCACAATTACTTTTTGAACCCGGCCATTTGGCAATTGTAGTAGTAATGCTTGCATATCTATTAGGAATATTGTATTGGACATCCTAGACATTTCGAAAGCTTTTAAGTATGTAACTGTAGTTAAGGCAGCTCGCCGGGATGTGAGATCTGCTCATAATCTTGCGCGCGCGGAGCTGCCTTTGTAATTTTATTTCTAATTAATGCGATATGTTTTCTCGGTTCAAAAGAAAAGAAAAAGAAAAAAAAAGACAATTGGAAAAGGATGGCATGATTCTCGTGCTATCTCATTAGATTCTAACTCCGTTTAGCTAAAATTCCATTGGTTATTTGGACACCAAGTTTTACATTATATTTATCTCGTTTGAAACTAAAGTCATCTGCCTTTGTAGGAGTAAGACATACGATAATATTGTTCTAATATTAACAAGCTGAAGTTATTGTAATAGAAAAATGAGAAAACATTCTTTATTGACTTTCTAATACTACAGTAAGTTGTAAAACTTTAATGTTTGTATTTCCGCACTAACAATGCAAGTTTTTGTATTTTCGAAATAGACTAGGTGTGAGGTCACGTGTATTGGACATATTATTTGCCCGTTAATGCTCGAAAGTAGTTCATTTAGTGTAACAAGCAATGTATTGCTACTATACTAGCCGATATTCTCTACTTAAGTTTTGGCCGTCTCACTTATAAGCAGTGGTTGTACTACTTAATTTGTGCGCGCACGGAGCATCGTGCTTATTCTCGTATCAATTAATTGATAGCCAACTCAAAATTTGCAACTCTGGCATATAAATATGATTTACAAAACCCCTTCCGTTCAATATGACGGTGCTCAATGCAAATGTCACAATTTCTGAACATATAATTTTTGGCTAGGAACCCATCACGATACAAAATCAAAACATTTAACAACTTAAGCGGGTAATAAAAAAATGAAGCATTATTTACACTTCCTCACGTAAAAGTACTATTCCGAATAATGCTACGCTTACACCCTTCGTTTACACCCTACCCCTGTCACTTTTTTTTTATACATATTACATATTCAATATTGGTCTTATTTGATAGATGTTATTGAGTAGATTTTAAATATATTTTTTTCAATATTGGATATAGAAAATAATAGTTATAAATATTTTAATTTGTAAACAATAAAAAAATGAGAGAGAATGCGAGGGGACAGAAGGAGAGAGAGAAAATCAAGGAGAGAGAGAGAGAGAGAGAGAGAGAGAGAGAGAGAGAGGACACCTGTCAGGCATCGGGGAAGGGTGTAACCTAGAGGGTGTAAGTGTAACATTGTTGATACTTTTCTCACCATAAATCTAAACAAAGATAGAATTAAGAGTGTTGGAGATTTGATTCCAAACAACAAACATATCCTTGATTACGGGAACATTATGCGGTTTGGAATATGTTTCCAATTTCTTAACTATCACTCGTACCACTATTTCACCGAGTGATCAATCCAGCATTCATAATCCCCAAAAAAAAAAAAAAAAAAGATTTTTCAGCAAAATACCCATTCATTTTCTCCTTTTGTTTAATGATTCCAAAACAAAACAAGAACATCTTTTGCGTCTTTCAAACTGGGGGTGTTCCACTAACAAAAAACTATTTTTTTTTTTAAATCAAGACAAGTCATTCTCTGATAATACATCACATAAAAAACCGTAAAAACCAATTTATTCTAAAAACTCACTTAGTAGAACATCCCCTAATTTCTGTTAGCTATCGTGCCAGAAATCATGCATACCCAACCAAGGTCAGCAGCCACCAAGAAGCAAGATTGCCCCGAAACCAAACACATAAAAAAAGTTCAAACAAGCGTGCACACAAACACACACAGGTTCATAAGGCAAAACTTTCAGTCATCTAAATCCTCGTTCCTGTTATGCTGGAAACAGAAATGGTGATGTCCAAACATCTCCAAGTGCAAGAAATGTGTTGCAGAGCCCCAAATTAACAACAGTCATGTACCAAAAAAAAAATTAACAACTCAGTCATGTACCAAAAAAAATTGACGACTCAGTCATGTACCAAAAAGAATTACTATTTCTTCAGCCATTTACTATTTCTTCTTCTGCTTCTTCCCCAGCTTGTGCCTCCCCACAAGCTTGTGCCTTTCAGTCCTAAAAAAAGAGGCAGGTTAGCTATAATCAATATCATTATAGTACTAGCCAAGGGTGATAAAAAAAAAAAAAAGGAAAAAAAAAGGCCTTGTTGTACCTTGTGGCTAACTTGGAAAACAGAGAGAGGGGAAATTAAAGGCAAAAGGTCCACAAGCACAAAAAATTTACTCACTTGGAGTGCTCCTCATTGTAGTGTTGGTCATGGTCTGCCACATTTTCGAACATATTTCCGCAAGAGCTGCACCCCACCTTAAACTTTCTGTGCTTGGACTAATTGTGGTTCTTCAAGCCATCAAGGTCATGGTTTGACTTGACGCAGTGGACACAGAATCCATTGAGATTTTCCATCTATTGAACACCAAGAAAGATTGAAATGATACATGTACACAACAGGAGATACATACACAACAGGACTGCAAAAAATATCATAACCAAAATGAATTTCCAAACTTGATTTTTAAAAGATTTTAACTAACAAATTGTGAGCAACCATTTTTGGCAGTAGTGGGACTGCAGTCCTTCCAGTTCGTCATAGGAACAATTCAAGATAATATTGTCACTAATATTTTTGTGGAATAGAACACTCAAGATAATATTGTAGTGGTTGTGTTTCCAATGTGAAGGAGAAACTTCAACGACGATGTCGAAGCAAACGAAGGAGCAAGAATGTTCTCTTCGATCTGCGTCTACGACACTTATCAAGGCTTTCGAAAAATTCTGGAGCTATGGAAGAAAAATGATCCCTTGATTTTGTGTTCTTCAAATTTAGGGGTTTGAAAACCCCTTAAATCCTCGATCGATTTTATTTTTTTCAGCAACAGCAACTATCGTGAATTCCTAACAAGGAATTCTGACCCGATCAGAATCGTACCATTCATACGATTGTCACTGTAATTCTACGAGTCTCACAACGATTCTTCAATTCTCACCGCAAATCTTACGTTCTTTCGATTCATACAATCGATTCGGCTCGTTTCACAAATGAATTGAACGTACGATTTTGATAACTATGAATTCTAAAGAATGAAAAACGAACTCAACCTACACAAACCTAAAAATGAGTACGAGTACGTATTAACGATTCTGGTCGGGTCGAAATTCATACGATTCTGGAGCTATGGAAGAAACATGAGCCCTTATTTTATGTTCTTGAAATTGAGGGGGTTCTTCCCAGGTTTGAAAACCCCTCAAATCCTCGATCGATATTTTTTTTTTCGGCAACAGCAACTATCGTGAATTCCTAACAAGGAATTCCAACCCGACCAGAATAGTACCATTCCTACGATTCTCCCTATAATTCTACAAGTCTCACAACGATTCTTCAATTCTCACTGCGATTCTCACTGTAATTCTACGAGTCTCACAACGATTCTTTGATTCTCACTGCGATTCTTACCTTCTTGCGATTCATATAATCGATTCGACTCGCTTCACAAATGAATCGAACACACGATTTTGATAACGAATGAAAAACGAACTCAACGTACACAAACCTAAAAAATGAGTACAAGTACGGATTAACGATCAAATTATCAAGACTTACCGCGTATGATCTTTTAACTCCAACTGTGATTGTGATCCTTGTATTTGATCTTCGAAACTCCGACAGTGATCGTGAAGTAGAGGAGAAGCCAAATGAAAGCGGAGTGCGGGAGACTGTGATCGTGATCGGTGATCGTAATGTGGAGGAGAAGCCAAACGAAAACAGAGTGCGGGAGAGTGGAGGTGGCCAGACTGAAATCTTGAATGGCGAGGTTCTTTAAATTTAGTTAACGACACGTGCCATTTGCACGTGAGTACTTTCCCCCCCAAAAAATATTGGGTGACGTGTTAAAATCTTGATGGCTTTGAATTTTTATTTTAAAAGGATGAATATGCTCTTTGAAATTAATCAGATTATTCTTTGAAATTAAAGAATTACAGTAAATCATTTTTAAAGGTCCTTTTTATAGAGCTTACTGGGCTGACAATAAGGCAAGAAAAAGACAAAAAAAAAAAATTCCACTGTATTTTTTTCCGCTTTTTTATACACTTCCACACATTCTTATATACATTTTTCACAGATTACAATACACTTTTTATGCCTCACAACAGGTCATGGGCTGATTTTAGAATTTTTCTTATATTAGATTTTTCAGAAACTAATCTAACGTGACTCCTATTCAAAGAAATTTTAAAAAAATGACAGGATAGAGAATTGCCATATATATAGACAAATTTTCTAGTAAGGACCTCCCGTAAATAAGAAAAAATATAATTTTTTCACGTTAAAAATTGTTTTTGGGAAATATGAACCGTCTAATGTGTTCAAAAGGTGTTTTCAAGGGTTCATGTGGGAAATCTTCAAAAAAAATCCCGGGAAGGGTTGATCCAAGCAGTTTTTCGCAAAACTGTAAATATATAGTTTTACGAAAAACTGCTTGGATCAAGCCCTTCCCAGTATTTATTTTTTTAAGATTTCCCGCGTGAACCCTTGAAAACACCTTCTAAACACATTGGACGGCTCGAATCGTCAAAAAAATGCTCGAATCACGGAGGTCCGGAGGAGGAGCTATATATATAATTTTTTGACGATCCAAGCCGTCCAATGTGTTCAGAAAGTGTTTTCAAGGGTTCACGCGGGAAATCTTAAAAAAAAAAATATTGGGAAAGGCTTGATCCAAGCAGTTTTTCGCAAAATTGTAAATAATTAAATATACTGTTTTTGTGAAAAACTGCTTGGATCAAGCCCTTTCCAGTATTTTTTTTTTTTTAAGATTTCTCGCGTGGACTTTGGAAAACACCTTTTGAACACATTGGAGGATCGGATTTGCCCAAAACAATTTGCAACACTAAAAAAACACCCCAAAGTCTTCAATCCGGGGGTCCGGACTAGAAGCCTGGGGTGTATATATATATGGGAACTTTGTAATATTGCATCATTTTTCCTTAAATTAAACACTCGTTGTTAACAAAATCATAGGAATAAATTATTGAAAATAAGCAGTATAAAACAAGTTTGTTAGATTATTCTTAAATTAAATGAGCCAAGTAATTGGTTTAAACAGCCGAATGGCTAAACACCCACTACTTCGTATAAGGATGGCCTCTTCGACGAGTGATTCTCAGAGCTCGTCATCTGTTTTGCAGGTCATCTCTCTCTCTCTCTCTCTCTCTCTCTCTCTCTCTAGATAAGTCGAGTTTTTGCCTATTACAACCAATTCGAACTTGGCTTATTTATCGAACGAACTTAACATGCGACTCTAGCCGAACACGAACAGCAAGACTGCTTGTAATTTTAGCTCGTAAGCAAGCAAATAATATGGCGAACCAAACCAACGTTTCAATTTCCTGCCAACATACCGAACCACTTGTGAGCCAATTTTTGCCTGGACCAAACCATTCGGGCGCGTGCTTCTCGGTTCATAAACAAGTCAAAATTTGCAGTAGCACCGCCCACTACTACTCTAAATTAACTACAAACTGACAACACCACAAGAAAGTAAACGAAATGAGCTGAGCTTTGAAATATTCGAGTTCGGCTCATTAGAAAGTTATCTAAATTGAGCTCAGCTCGAGCTACATTCGAATGGAAATAACCAGCCTCGAGTTAACCCCTCTCTATCCTTATTTTAGGTAGACAAGCATTGAATATGGGTTACAATAGCCTCCCTAAATAGGTTAACAAAATAAATACGCGAATAATTGCTCCCTATATCACCTTTTTTTACCCAACCACTGTTCACTACCCTTTTAATTTATTTTTTATTCTCTCTCTTTCCAGTGGCACGTTCTCTCTCTCTCTCTCTCTGTAATTCTTTATTCTTTCCCTCTCAACCATTTAATTCCTTCTCCCATTATTTAATATTATATCTCATTATTTAATTAAAATAGAGAGGGTAATAGAAAGGAATTATTAGAGACGTGGATCGGGAAAATAAAAAATGTGCATTGTTCACTACTTTTTTTAGAGAAAAATTTAGGGAGACTGTTGGGGATACTCTAATATGTTCGAACTTGGTTTGCTTATAATACGAGCCTCTTTATATGATCTAAATTTTTATCAATGAGCCAAATTAAAACTAACTTGAGCTTGGTTCATTTATTAAACAAACTTGACGTGGCCAAGAAAGAAACTCAATAAGAAACTCGGTTTGTCCGCAGACATGAGCTGCTAGCAGGAGCGGACCTGGGGGGGTGCGGAGGGGGTGTTCGGCCCCCGCACTCCCCCCAATTTTCGACATATTTTTAATTTTTTCAGTGTATTTTTAGTACATTTTCAAGTTTTCTGTATATTTTCTATGGAGTGGCCCCCCGCAGCTACAATCCTGCGTCCGCCACTGGCTGCTAGTAAGCAAAATAAGCACAGGTCTATATCAAACTAATCAATAATAAATCAAACCCTTTTTTTTTTTTAACAAATAATAAATCAAACTAACCCCCCAGACAAATAACACTAAACAAATTAATCGAATCTTATAGCCTCCTTGGATGTAACGAAAGAGTGAGGTAAGAAAGGGAAATAGTCAATCAAAAAGTAAATACATTTTTATAGGAGTACTTTTCTCTTTCGCTTTCACAAAAGCACTCAATTTAAATGATTGATTAAGTTAGAATCATAACCCATTTTTCCTTACGTCATGAAATCCCTCTTAACGTGATGTCAAGTTACACGCAATAATAACCTAAGACACGCTACATTACTCCCCACCCAAAAAAAGTAAGGCGAACCAAGCAACCTTTGTATCCTCGATTAATTAAGAGGTACCGACCATGTACTGACCCGCGTCAGGGACTCTGCCTAGGTCCCAAACGGTCAATTCAAACTGTTCATTCATTTCAAAATCAAATTCCGAATGAACCTGCCCGGAAATCAATGCAATCGGACGGCCCTAAGAGCACGATCTAAAATCACCCTATTACTCCTGTCAGTACGTGGTCGGTACCCTCTGGTCGAGTGGTCAGTATGAATAGCAAGGTTCCTGTATCCTACCCTAAAACCGGACCACCAATTTTTCGTACTAACCAAAACATTTGCTCCATAAAACGAGTCAAAATTAACAGTTACAGTAGCACCCCCACTACGGGAGCGGGGGGCCTGTAGTGACTACAGGTGTAATGAGTGAATCTCGGCCGTTAAAAGTGTTTTGAATGATCCGAATTTAAAAGGGGAAATTGCTTAAAAATGGAAGTAGGGGCAATTAAATGCAAAGACATGGTGTACTTTTCCGGAAATTGCTCCCAACATGAAAAGGAAAATGTTAATTGCACATACATGGTACCAATTTTTGTGTGGACCGAAATACCCTTGTCTAAAAAAACCCGCCTAAACCAACCCCTTACTCTCCCTCCTCCTACGCTAGTGTTGCACCATTCATGGAACGTGGTTGCACTCTTCAAAAAATTAATTGCATCCGAGTTGGTTCAAACGGGGTTGCAATGTGTTGTCAGGTCACACTTTCTGAAAATATATTCTTCTCCTTGTACCGTTCCTACGTTTGTGTTGCACCATTCATGCAATGTGGTTGCACTCTTTCAAAAATTAATTGCACTCGAGTTGGTCCAAACGGGGTTGCAATTGTTGTCAAGTCACACTTTCTGAAAATATATTCTTCTCCTTGCACCGTTCCTACGTATGTGTTGCACCATTCATGGAATGTGGTTGCACTCTTCAAAAAATTAATTGCACCCGATTTGGTCCAAATGGGGTTGCAGTGTGTTGTCAGGTCACACTTTCTAGAAATATATTCTTCTCTTTGCATTCTTCCTACGTTTGTGTTGCACCATTCATGGAATGTAATTGCACTTTTCAAAAAATTAATTGCACCCGAGTTGGTCCTTGAGAATAAAAAAAATGCATCTTCGTTGAGACATTTAACCAAACACCTTGTCTGCGTGATAAGTTTCTTTTTGTATTGTGATAACCAAACACCAAAAGGATTGCCTGACAAAGATTCACCCTTCAGATCAATGCAATCTTATTTACCATGTTTTGTTAGAACTGTTCTTGGTCCAGTTAAGTTAAAGTAGTCAGCAAGCGCAAGAAAAGCAACAGGAATAGCGGATCCAGTCCCGAATACTTGCTACCATCGTAATGGCGATACTGATAGATTAAGAATAAGAGTAAGAATCCTCAATGTATGTCTTTCTAGGTGAAACATTGTCTTCCTTTACATATTTAATGAAGTAAAACGTTGGATTTTACCTTCAATAGTATATAACTAGGATTTGAGTTGCAAAAGTCTTGTATAAATGGGTTTTCCAGTTGTTGAACAACCAAACCCAGACACTCGAATACTACTCCGTCCTCCAGCTCGCCTGTCACACCGACGACCCCGAACCTGATCTCGCTCGTCACAAATGGGTTTTCTAGTGGTTGAACACTTTTTGGAAGGTTTGGATGTTTTTTCTGGGATTGACACACACATACAGAGAGAGAGAGAGAGAGAGAGCAGAACAAGGACGACGGTGAGATTGCAGGAGTAGATTGCTAGAGCAGGAGGAGATTGCAGGGGAGTAGGAGGGGAATTCTTGGGCTTTTTTCTCTTGTCTGGGTAAAGATATGGAAATAAGATGGAGGGAGATAAGATGGAGGGTATTTGGGTAAAATTTTATTTGTCTTTCCATGTATTTGCAAATGTTTTCCTCCATACCATGTTTTTCTAATTCCAGAAAAGTACACCATGTGTATGCAATAAGTTGCCCCTACTTCCATTTTTAAGCAATTTTCCCAATTTAAAATAGTGAATAATGTAATTGTTCGCGCAAACAATTCAATTAAGATCCAAACCGCCCAAAATAAGAATAAACGGTTGAAATTCTCACTACACAACTTGTAGTGAGTTGCTCACTACAAGCTCCCGGGTTCCCCCACTACTACCATAAACTACAGTTACACTACAAACTGACAAAGTCGAACAGAAGCAAACGCAGCGCCACGTCCCCCGCAGAAAATCTCCCAAACCCACCTCTCTCCCTCACTCATCAGAGGCGTTCCCAAAACCAGTTTCACGAAGAAATGAAACCCTAGACCTCATTCAATGGGCAGTAATACTTGCCACTCTTTCTCACCCGAGATGTTTTCCAGCCTCCTAGTAATTGACGGAGACGATGAGGCTCCAGAGAATAATACTGCTCCTGGTAATCCGAAATTGATGGAGTTCAGGTTCGAAAAGGTGTTTCCGGTTTATGCGATGGGGGTTTTGAAACCCGACCCGGATCCGGTATTGGCTGAATTCAGTTCGGGCTCTGACCTGCATGATCCGATATGGGATGCTGTGAGAGAAGAGGCCAAGTTAGAGGTACCCAATTACCCACTATTCTTACCAAGCTGGTTTTATTGATGGATTTATGTTTTTTTTTTTTATTACAATCTGTAGAAATGTATTAGTATTTGAATTACGTACATGAACCCAAAATTATGCTAAGCATGATCAAGGAAACAAATAACTAAACAAATAATCTCATTTAGGAGAAGAAATAATCAAACTTTGCTTTTGACAAGGGTTGATTAGTTATAGAATTTGTGGGTTTGGAATTTTTTGTTGTGGGTTATTGATTATCTATTGCTTGGCTGCTGTGAAAATACAGGAACATATTTTATTGAGGTTAGAACTCAACTAAGTTACATAATGCGTGTGTGCCTGCGTGAGTGCGTGAGCAGGAGTGTGACCGTAAAAGGTCTTTAAAAACATCCCAAAAACTACTGAAATCCGCAAGGACAAGGATTGAGAGCGGGAGTGGAGGGTACTATTGAAGGATTATGTGATGTCAGATGTGTGTATGGCTGTTATTAATGTTTCTTCTTTAACAGGAAAAGTTAATGTTCTTTAGAATGTGTGGAAGACATAATAGGTCAATGGTTTCATCTTACGTGCTCAATTCTCCATTTTATGGCACAAAAACTCAATAACTCCCCTAATATACCCACTTCTTTTGAATTTATATTATCAATTTGTGTAGTTTTGCATATGCTAATATGAAGCTCATTCAAGGGTACTGGTTTCTAGGATTCAAGTTTGTGTTTGCTACATACATACGAAAATAGAGCAGGGTCTCTCTTCTTTCCTTTTTGGTGTTTAAATTTATAGAGTCAGATCCATTGCTCTACTGTAAAGACGCAAAGAGAACAATTGGAGTTTGGGTCTCCATTTGGGAAAAATAGTTCAGGGTTGGAGATGCTCTTAAAGGAGATTAGTTGTGTTCATTCTGATTCCTACCTTGTGAGTTTTGTTGTCGTTCTCTTATAGAGTGTTTGGTCCAATGGAACATTTCAGGCAGAGAAGGAGCCAATTTTAAGCAGCTTTTTGTATGCCAGTATTTTGTCACATGATTGTCTTGAAAGAGCATTGGGGTTTGTCCTTGCCAATCGTCTTCAAAGTCCTACACTCTTGGCGACCCAACTGATGGACATTTTTTGCAATATTATCATGGATGATCGCAACATTCAGCGTTCAATTCGCCTTGATGTCCAGGTAATTTGTTTGCCTTGCACAAAATTGTGTTTGTTTTATTCAGCTCCGTTACTGATGTTGCTGGTGAATGTTCTTTCAATGTCCAAATTTCCTTTTGTAGGCATTTAAAGACAGGGATCCTTCTTGTTTGTCATATTGCTCAGCTCTCTTGTATCTTAAGGTGCTCTCTTTTTCTTTTTCTTTTCTCCCATCGTGCTCTATGGATTAGTAGGAATTGATGTTTCATTCACATTATTTAGTGAAGGAAAGTGGATTTACTCATAACCTTCTTTTCAGCATTCCATCGTCCTTGCGTATTTCGATGTAAATGGATAGAATCCACTGAGTTGCAATTAATTTATCTTTTTAGGGTTACCATTCTTTGCAAGCATATCGGGTAGCCCATGCTTTGTGGAACCAGGGACGCAAAGTGCTAGCATTGGCATTACAAAGTCGGATTAGTGAGGTAAATTTTTTATCGTTATGATCCGTGATTGAGCATAACTACTGGTTCCAAGCGACAATATTTCATTTGCACCTTTCTTAATGATTCCTTTGCAGGTTTTTGGAGTTGACATACATCCAGGTATGTTTTCACTTGAGTCTCTTTTTTGCTGACTGTGTCATTGCCTATGGTGTTTTTGAGTTTAGCGAGGAGGGTAACTTCATTTTTCTATTATGAGTTGCTAGATAGTGGATGCTAAAAGAGCCATTCTTTACTTTTTAACAAGTGAGTGTTTCACGGTCTTGGGTGGAACTCAACCTCAAAAGCTAGCTCATGAAGTGATGGTGCGCTCACGGTTACATATTTCATATTACTTTGGTACCCAGACGATGTGGGACTTCGCTTCATAGTGAGGTGTCAAATTGATTGAGTATAACTCAGAAAACTTTCGCTAAAAGCACCTAAGAGAAGATAGAAATGCTATGATGGCAGAGTTGGATAGATCAAGATTCAAATTGAAGGCCAGTTACTTAGATTTTCCCCTTTAATTACTGTTTATTTTCACGTGAGTGTAGAGAGTTCTTGCTGATACAACAATAAGAGGGAAATTCACCCCAACTTTTCTTAATGTCTTGTGATTATATGCAGCTGCTAAAATTGGAGAGGGGATATTGTTGGACCATGCTACCGGTGTAGTTATTGGTGAAACTGCTGTTATAGGAAATAGAGTTTCACTAATGCAGGTGAGCCCAACTATAGTCTTGCATTGTATTACTATTTTCTGATGGCAGGTTCTGTCAACTCTCTTGTTGAAGTGCCATTTAAGTTATGTTAAAAGTACATCAGGGTTTTCTATGTGTTCCTAAAGTACATCATATCCAGAGTTATAAATGTGTATAATTCTGATGAACATGGAAGTAGTAAGTTGAATCTGTATCATAACTCATAAGCTGGTAAAGAATGTGAACCTCGGCTCTTAGGTAAAGCCAAATCATGAAAGATGTCGTGGAGCTGATTCAAAGTTGCTTTACTGTAAGGCTGTTTGTTAAATTGAGTGGTTGGGGTTTGCAGGTTTCGTTCCTGCTTGTTATTCTGTTACAAAAATCTATTCCTTGTGTTTTGCATTTTCAATGGACCTGTTTTCTCATGTTGTTGTTATCAGGTATACCTTTGTGTTTTGCTTTGTTGTGTGGACTTATGAGGTTTTTATGTGTGAGGAAATGGTACCTATTGAAAAATTAAGAAAATGATTCTTTCAGATATTGCATTCTGCTCAACATGGAAATGTTTGACAGGGTGTAACCTTAGGAGGAACTGGGAAAGAAACAGGTGATCGCCATCCAAAAGTAGGCCAAGGTGCGCTTGTTGGAGCTAGTGCAAATATACTAGGGAATATAAAAATCGGTGAAGGTGCAATGATAGCTGCTGGTTCCCTTGTACTGAAGGAAGTTCCTCCACGGAGGTAGGAAGTGTACATTCCGGTTCATCTACCAAATTCTAAGTGTTAAGGAGATAAAGAAGGAATTCTTGGTGATAATGGTATGGTTTTGACTTTTTTTTTTTTTTTTGTGTGTGGCCTTGAAGCATGGTGGCAGGAATACCAGCAAAGGTCATTGGTTATTATGAGGACGAGCAAGATCCTTCTCTAACAATGAAACATGGTATGTCAAATATATGAGTGCAGCTATGTACAGTAGTCTTTCTATATTCTCCAAAGTCCAACTGCAATCCGGGGCAGAAACTCTGCATTTGTTTCCCACAGGCCACCATTTATGATAGACTTGTATTTGCTACGTCCTTCCAAAGGGCAAAGGGTATGGCCTTGACACTAAATTGTCCTCCACGCATGAAAATCTCACCTAAGCAAGCTACCTCAATCAATTCAGGGAAAAAGAGATTCGTTTTCTTAAATCTTGAAAACACTATGGTTGAATGTTGATATGGTGAATAGGCTTGAACAGGGACCTGGTTTACCATCATTAATTTGTTATGCAGAACTAGGTGTCAATACTTTTTAGATTTACGAAGCTGATTCTTAAACTTTCAGGGTCCAGAAACATAAAAATTTATTGGTCTCTCAATCAGCTTCTAGAAGATGTTTTTGGCCGCAAAAGCAGAAACAATGGCAAAACGACTGGCACACCTTCCGCAGCATTAGAATCTAATAACACCCCTGGATATTTAATTAAAATAAAATGCTAACGCCAATTCAGTGGGCTGCAGTTGAGGGGCAAATAGTATATTGACAAATGTGAAAGGTGTAGGGAAATAGGTGAGACTGTATTATTAGTTGCAAAATGTCTATTGACTTTAGCATTATATGCATCTTAAGTCTTAAACATGGGCCATCAAGCAGTTTTTAGCATGACCCGTATTTGTATACTAGCTTATAGTGGTCTTTTCGTGTTTTCCTTCAAATCGCGAGTACCCTTTTGTCGTATTCATTGTTGTACTTCTTACTTGAATATGCAGATGCTAGCAAAGAGTTCTTTGAGCATGTAGCTGTTCAGCGCTGAAGGGAGATCTTCCGGTAAGTTCTCTTTTCTTGTGTTCCTCTCGCATGTTACTGTCATTTTCTGATGGTTTTTCACCTAACTCCGTGGATTCTGGTATTCTTGTGGAAAGGTGAAACAAAGGCGAGTAAAGTTTCTAAATTAACAAAATGTTAGTGCATTGAAATTTCTCGGTGGTGTAGGATAAATTGAGATTCAGGTTGGAACATTCTTGTTTTGGAAATTTTGAAGGCAACTAGAGTTATGCAGAAGTTATGTTTATCTGGATTTTAGGCAAATGGTTTAGAATCATTACTCACCCATAACTTGTGGCGGAGTCTCTCTGTCATCGCCACACTTCAACGGGCTTGCACACTTCATTGCTTCCCCTCTATTACTTGATAGCGTTGTAACGCAATAGATGTGCCCGTGTCTTGGTAGCTTTGAGTGATTTTTCCTCATGAAAACAACAGTTGCTTGCCATTGAGAAAGTCATACTTGTCAAGGACTCCAAAATATAGCGATTTGTTTTTTCGTTATCCACTTTCTGATGATAGTCAGACGCGCATTGCTCTTCTTTTCATCCTTTAAGGAGTACCTCCTCAAATAGTCCGGTTTCGCAAAAAACCTCATTTTACCCGATCTTTCATCCTGTGGCACGTTCTGTGCTGATTTTTACTCTTTTCGGTTACTGAAGTTCAGCTGAATCCTTACACTGGTGCATTATTTCAGGTGCTTTGGGACCAGAATGAAATGACGGGCATTCGTGAAGTTGCGGATTTTCATAGAGAATGTATTTTCCAATTAAGTGGGGGAAAATATATACAAAATCCATTTGTAGATTCTTTAGGTCATTTGATCATTTGTTGTAATTTTGCGCTGGTCATTTACTGTAACGGAATTTTTCAAATGACAAGTTCGAATTCACGATATTGGGGTACCATTCCTTAGGTTACTTTTTACCCATGCATGGTACTCTATCTTTGTAGTTTCATTAAGTTCGAGGACGGATCTTTGTGGCTTCATTAAGTTCGAGGACGGATCTTTGTGGCTTCATTAAGTTCGAGGACGGATAAAGAGATGGATGAGACCAAGCGACCATCCTATCCAAATCTCAAAATATTTGCAGAATTATATTAAAAATAAATACTGATTTTTAAAAATAAATACTGATAATCGTCTTCCCTATGACTGTATGCTTCTACAAGGAATTTAACTCTAGATTCAAGGAAAATGCTAAATACCTAAAAAATTGCCCAAGATTTGAAATCATTTGCTCAGGTTCACTCCCAATCTGAGTCAATAATTTTAAATTTTTGGCAATTGGTGGGAACATTTTATGGGTATGCAATACTACTGACATATGTGACAAAAAAAGATAATGTTTGCCCACCCAATATTGAAATTCTGCATCCGTCCTTGATTAAAGTTGTGGAAGGAATTAGCGGTGGTAAATTCTGCATATGTTTTGGTTCTCTTCATTTATAATCACCAAATTCGTGAACGAGATAATTCCAAAAATTACTTAAATTCGTTTATTTGCACAATTGTTGTTTTCATTGGGTGTCGAATGGATGATTTCATATTTGGATTAATTTTGAGCCATGGCATCAGGCTTTGAAGTGTTGTTCAAAAATCTATCCTTTCGGTATGAAAGTTAAAATGCAATATATGAAATACTGTTTTTCCCAATAAAATAAAAGACAAACTTGTTATGGTTTTTTCTCAGTTTATTATCGCAGAAGACTACTGTCATTATGCACAGAAAGGGAAAATAAAAGAGGGAAAGTAGTAATAGTACAAGCGAAAAACGAAGAAAAATACTTTATTTTTCTTTTTGGGTTTAAAAAAAGACGTGGAAATAAATTATTGAAAAAGTACAGTAAATCTCCAGTTTTCCAATGCTCTCTCTCTCTCTCTAATAGAAATCAACATTTTTTTTTTGGTTAATTTTCTCTTCCTTTTAGTTTCTTTTTCCTTCCCCAATTTGTCTTGTAAGGGATTAAAAAAAATGGAGCTTAGTATTAAAAGCAAATAAAAATATTTCTTCACCTTTTTTTTCTTTGCACTCATTTATTTAATTATATTTTTCCCCTTCTGGTCCATTCCTTCCTCTAATTTCAAACAAACCCAAATCTGGTAACATGGCCACCGTGAGATCAGAGCTGTCTCCTCCATGCTAGTCTCTCTCTCTCTCTCTCTCTCTCTCCGACACCTGAATTGATGATTAGGGTTTTATTGACCTACTCAATTCATCCTGGAGTCCATTGATCGCCCACAACGGCTATTTCATCAAGTCCGTCAATTACGAAGGTTTACCTCAAACCCTCCCGAACTTATAATTCTAAATGCACTTGCACTTGCACTTGCACTCGGGTGTAGTTTCATTCGCATGTGTTGACTGAAATTTTCCTGAATTTCTTTGCTTAGGAAATGTTAAACCCTGTTGGAGAATTGGGGACTTTTGAACAAGTTAGGTCTAGGATCTGATTGATTCAGTAAGCTATAGATTACACTTAATCGTTGTCTTTGGGTTCCTGCTTTATCGCATCTTTTGTTGATTGTAAGAAAATGGGTTATCAAAGTTAGGTGTGCTACTAGGTAACTTTCAGTAGGATTCTGCATTGCTGCTGCCTTTATTTGAACGAAGGATTTACGGTGAAATTAAATTGGATTGCTTTGGATTGACAATTCAAATTGTAAAATCCCCCGAGGCTTGATACTTCTCCATAAAATTCTGTTCGGTTGTTTCTATTAGGAGAACGGCTGCTGTCCATAAGTCCCTTCTCAGTTTTGACCTCCATCATCAGTCTCTAGTTGTAGTTGGCCATTGACCGACCCCTCTGTCTTGCCGAGTCAATCCCCATGCCAAATAATGTCACATCCCTAGGCTGTTTGGAACCCTGACTTTCGTTTATCAAAGCCTGAAATAGATGCTGCTGGTCACTTAAAGGTCGAAGTCGCTGAAGCAAATCTAAAGGCCAAAGAGTGATCTTTGAACACCTTCTATTCTAGCCTGCTATCAATCCTAATCTCATAGTCGGAACTCACCCTCATCTACAAATGGTATCCTTTTCATGATCCTTCAAAAAAAGCCTTCTTATGCTCTGTCATTACTAACCTAATCTCAATCTGCTTTTCCTCTTCACTAATACACTGCATCTGTGCACTACAACTAGTTTTAGCTACAATGTGAAGTCAACACGATAGTACCAGCAGCTCATATTGCAGAGTTTGTTTATTTTTGTTTACGTCGTGATCAGGTTGTTGTTTAAGCAAATAACCGTTGTGGATTATTGAAATCTAGGCAGCCTGATATCTGATTAATGCCAATGTTTTAAGATGATTCCTTTTGTTTACTCATTTCGTTGTTTCTGTTGCTTTATCCTCATTTCTAGTTGACGGAAACAGTGCGTTGACTTCTTAGATGAAAACCCACGGTGGTACTCAATCGTGAACCAATGTCGGCAGAGGGAGTGGATGTTGGTGGGATGCTGGAAAATCATGCAGAAGAGGGTGTAAAACCTGATGAACAGCTGAATGGCATGAACCAGGAAAGTAGTGAAATTACTGCCCAAGAGAATGGCCACCCATGTACTAGTGATACTCAAGATCATCTTGTACAAATGGTTGTTGATCTCAATTTCCAGAATGAGTACTTGAAGTCTCAGTTTGAGGGCTTGAAAAATCTCCACCCAGAATCTAGTGAGTCTAGCCAACCAAAATTGGCAAGCGAGCGAGATGGTGGGGGTTTTGAAGATGTGAAGGAGCTTCGTGAAAAGATTGAATCTTTGAGTAGAGAACTTCTGGAAGAAAAACAAACACGAGGTGCTGCAGAGGAGGCTTTAAAGCATCTTCGAGCTGTATATTCAGAGGCAGATGCAAAATCCCAAGAGCTTTCTGCCAAGCTTGTTGAAGGTCCGAGTTCCTTCTTTTCGTGTCTTATCTTTTGGTAGATGTGTAGATAATTACTTTCTACTTTAGCTTCCTGCTTTGCATGCTGTGTGTCTTACCGAACTATAAGGATTGTAGTTGTGTGCCAGAATTGTTATGCCTACTGATATCCATTTTTGTTTAAACAAGAGTTTCTGGGGTGAATGTATTTCGTCATTTGTTATTGTAGCTCAACAAAAGCTGGATCAAGAAATAAAAGAGCGTGATGAGAAGTATTCAGAACTTGACTCCAAGTTTAACAGGCTTCACAAACGAGCAAAACAGCGCATTCAAGAAGTTCAGAAGGTAAATATAATTTATGGAATTGGATTAGCTCTTTCTGATGCAAACTAAAACGCTCTCCCCTATAACTTGCACGTAGTCTGGGTCAGCGGGTATATAAAACACATTTAGAATTCAATTTCCTATTCTGACACTTTATATGCTTGCTTAGTTTTGATTTCTGGTCACCCCTCTTACACTGGGTTTGGCAATCTGGAGTCCTAGACTTTGAAATTCCTAGATTTTAAATTGCACGAGTAATTATATTGTGCCTTAAAGTCAGCTCCAGGGGTTGGTACAGTGTTAGTTATCTGACAACAAGGGGCCTCAGGAACCGTTTGGTCTAGGGGTCGACTTACCATCGTGCTATCAACTCAAGTGTTGGGCCAGTCCATATGGCGCTTTGCTTCGGTTTTAATTGGGGTCCCCCACTAGTGGACAATGGGATTGGTACACCAAATTAATGGGTCCTTGGTCTGATATCGAGTTGTAAACAAATTGTATCTTAAAGTTTCTAAGATCATTCTTGAAGTTAGATTGTTCGGTTTAAAAGTCGAAGAAAGATGTGATTTTGGTGTGAGTGTTGATTTTCATATCTTGTTGTGATTATATTCAGGAAAAAGATGATCTTGAGGCCCAGTTTCAAGATCTGAAGGAAAAAGCTGATCGAGCATCAGCACAACAATCGTCATTGCAGCAAGAGCTGGAGCGCACTCGGCAACAAGCAAATGATGCACTGAAAGCAATTGACGTGGACAGGCAACAACTACGGAGTGCGAATAATAAGTACATCTCCGAATAGCTAGTTACTACCTATTTACATGAACTAAGAAACTGTATTCATTTATTATGTAGGTCTTTGTTTCAGAAGTTTACCTTTTTTAATTCTAGAACTTGACTCTCTATCCTTTTCAGTTGATTCTGCTTGTTTGTCCTGTACGTTATTAGTATCTGTGACTTGCATACAACCTCGTCCTATCATCTGCTAGTCCCAATCAACCTTTCCACCTAAATCTAGCTCAACAATGTGAATAGTGATTCTGTGCATTTAACGTTTGTGTTTATGGTATGTCTTGGTCTTGTACCAACTGCCTACCTCTCCGTTGTTATCTTCTCCACTGTGGTAAACAATCAAAATTGCCAAATGTTATTGTATCTAAAATTTCCTGGACTTCAGCAAAAGAGTCCGGCCAAAAAAATCTGACAAGAAAATTAAGGTTCAAACTCAAAATGATCAAGGACGTAAAACTATGTGCTCCCCCTTGGACACGACACTTATTTATTGATTTATGTTCATATTTACCTTAAGTTTTTGCTCATTATCTTTTTTCCGATTAAGAACATTTCCCTATTGTCATTGTGGCAATACCACGGTATGCAGACTTAGAGATAACATTGAAGAACTGCGGCGTTCGTTTGAACCGAAAGAGAATGCTCTTGAGACATTACAACAGTCACTTTTGGAGAAAGAGCAGGTAAGAAAGAAGTCTGAACATTTTCCAACTACTTTTGGGTTCTTTTCTGATAAGTAGCACAGTATGTCACTTTTTTTTTTTTTTTTAAAGGGCACAGTATGTCACTAAATGCGTGCTTATTGCGCAAAAGCCTTGTTTGTACTTCATGACTGAGTTTCTAATTCTTCAATATGCCTTAGGATTGGAATATTTTGCTTTAAAAATGCTGTCGGGAATATTATCTGTGTTTGTGCTTTTATGCAAACTAGAAAATCCTGCCTTCTATTCACGCGTGTTTGCTCTTGTCCACCCACTAAGAACTTCAGATGTTTATGCGTCTATGTATTTAAGAACTAAACATACTTTTGAGAAGATACAACAACAACATAACCCATCTAGTGCCCAATCATTTGGGGTCTGGGCGGAGGATGACTGAAGCTAGACCTAACCTTTGGCAATATGCACAAAGTGGCTACGCTAAGATTACCACTGAAACAGTGGCCCCCCTACACCTCCAAGAACTGAGGAGCTACAGGGACGTTTTGCTGCAGAACCATGCCCCCAAATCAAAGCCAAAAGGCATCAGGGAAGGCTGTTCTAGAGACCCAAATCAATTTCTATACTCATTACCATACTTCATTCATGGTCCAGAGGATCTCACTAATGAGTACAGAATACTTTTGAGAAGATGAACAGTGGAAATCACAGAGCAGGCAGTTGAACTGCTATTTCTCCTCATTGGTAGATCTTACTTATTATAAAATGTATCTATGTGCGGCTTTTAGAACCTAGTGTTAAAACATCTAACTCAACATTCAACACCAATTGGCAATGGGGGCGAGGTCGCGCAGGCTCATATGGTAGATTCGGAGGTGATAAATAACCTATGTGGGAAAACCTCTAACACCTTGCATATGATGTATGTTCTTGCATTTCTTTGCCTCGTAGTTCTGATATCATGCATTGAGTTAAAACATACATCAAAACAGTTGTCAGTTAACCAGATATGCTCTTTCTGGTAGCTGAAGAGAATGCAAGAGATCTGCAAAAGCTTTTTCTATGGATTTACATTATCTTGTATATCACAGATGTTGGAAGACATGCGAGGGTTACTGCAAACAGCGGATGACAAAAAGCAAGCTGCTGTAGCTGAGCTCTCTGCTAAGCATCAGAAGGTAAAAATGCGCAAAGACGCCTTCTCTATTTCTTTTTTCTGCTGTAGAGAATAGAATAGAAGAAGAAATTGACATCCTGTATTTTTGTTCTTTTTCAGCAAATTGAGAGTTTCGAAGCCCAACTAGCTGATGCATTAGCAGATAGAAGGAAAGCAGCCGAAACAATTTCCTCTTTGCAGGTAAGAGCGGTGTGAGCAGGAACATTGAATGAGCAGTGTAATGAATTACATGTCTTCAATCCGTGATCTCATTGCTCAAAATGATCGCTTGGTTTTTTGCTCCTTCTACTACTGCCTCAAGTATACTTGCTCTTTGCGATGTTTCATTTCATTCTTGTCCAGTGTTTCCAGATGATAACTTGGAAACAATTGTAATAGAAGATACATTTGTGCAGGGCCTGATTGCTGAAAAAGAGTCTAAGATAGCAGAGATGGATGCAGCTTCAAGCGGTGAAGCAGCACGGTTTAGAGCTGCAATGGAAAGTGTAAAAGGAGAACTTATTCACCTGAAGCAAGAGCATGTATGAGTTTGTCTTTTCTGGCTCAAGTGACTATATAAATGGCCTAGTCAGATTTCCCTCAATGTTCTACAACTGATTCTGGTGGTAGACCATGATTTGAGTGTGTCGTCTCAGTTGAGAGATTTGATTAGTTGAATGATTTTAGTTCCAGCAGCTTAGGGATGATCTTTCTTGGCGTGCCCATCTTATTTTCACTGTGTCCATGAAGAGTGGGACTCAATTCCGGCCATAACTCTGTTCACTTCATTCAAAAACTTAACACCTCTCGTTATTTCACTTACAGAAATCTCTAGATATAAAGTAGGAGCTATTGTCATTTGCTATATATATAGTAGCGATTTATGCTCTTTTACTGGGTATCCTTTATTTTCATCACTTCCCATTTTAGAATTCAGTTATCTGCCATTAGCATTGTCAGAAGGAACCATATGAAATGTTTTTCTCTGGCTCTGTTGTCCACTCAGACTAGAAGAAGGCTTGGTGAGCTTTTGACATTAATCTTTTTGGTTGCCACATGCTTTCTTGGACATGAAGCTTTGGACCCTTGAAGATTGGAACTTCTGTGTCATCTATGTGTCTATACATACTCTTTAGGAAGTATACATTTTAGTCCTTTGTTATTTGGACAAATATACACAAAGTTTGCGGAGAGAACTTTCTGTAACTTTTGATATTAGTTTTCATATACCATGAAAACCGTGAAATAGAGCTGTTTTCCCCCTTGGGACATCCTTACAGATTCTAGGCATTAATTTTTTTTTTTTTTAATCTTTTATATGTTCCGTTTGCAAATAATACCAACGAACCCCTTTCTGATCCATCCTCTATTCATCCATGCTGGCTGCGATAGTCTGCATATAATACCAATGAGGCCTCTTTCTGATCCACCCTGGCACCCTCTACTCTTCCGCGCTGGTTTTGACAGTTCTGGTCATGGCTTTTCCTGGTTAAACTTTTAGTTCTGTTTGCCTGTGTTGTAGAGGGGAGTGGAATAGTTGTAGTGTACTAGACTCCAGAGGTTTAGAAAGTTAAAAATCAGCACCCCTTTGTTTTCATATCTTTTGCTGTGTTTGCATGATTCAACCCGCAACCGAAATGTTCCTCTTCAAAGAGGGGTTGCTTATTTCACCTCCACGATGAAGTTTGCTGTGCTTCTCTTCAGTTTTTATGTTTCATAATAACCTGTATAATTGCCAGCATGAACCTTAACTGTTTTGGTTTTTGAAGGTACGTGGCTGTAATCGTAAAAAAATTACTAAATATTTCCAGGTATTTAGCTAGTCTACCTTTGTAATTTTCTTTAAGCTTTTGATGCATTCAGGATAAAGAAAAGGAGAGTTGGCAAGGTACAACTCAGGCACTCAAAACAAAGCTGGAGGTTGCTGAGAGTAACTGCATACGTGTTGAAATTGAAGCAGCAAAGATGAGAAGTATTTTCGTATCTTTTGCTGAACATGTTTTTGGCTTCTTGTTTTATGGAAGTAAGGTTTTACAAATTAGTTACTTGCAGGTCAGCTGGAATTAGAATTGGCTGTGCAAGCTCAGATGCTAAGTACAAGAGATACTGAACTTAAGGCTGCAAAAGAGGAGGTATTTGATCCTTCCCATTGCTGCTCTCATTAACAGCAGAAAATGGAAACAGCGGATTACTATTGTAGGCTTGTAGCTATAGAAAATCCTTCTGCTTTGGCTTAGCTGGATTCAGATTTTGCTACAGTATTCTGGTGCTCACATGATATTTACCTCCATTCTGTTATCTGTTTATGTGGCCCCTGATTAGATATCATTTTATTCGTAAGGAATATGTGGAGAAGGTTTCTTGTATTGTTCACTGAAACTACTTTATCTTCACAATACAACATAATACACAGATACATACGCATACTAATGTGTGTGTGTGCGCGCGCGCGCGCGCGTGCGCGGAGGAGCCCTTGGTCTTGTTGTCATGAGCTAGTCCTAAGTTGCACGGAGCGGGAGTGGGTGCATGGGAGCGGGGGTACGTAGAAGCTCCCCAGGTTGGGAGCGGCGAGTTAATAAATAAATATATATATATATATATGGACAAATTTATATATATTTGTATGTATTGTACATATGTTTTATAGTTGCAAAAGGAGTGTACGTATAAACATTTTATATATATATAAATGAGTGAGAAATGACAACCTAATAGAATTTTTTATGCCAGATATATGGACTAAATACGTAGATAAGTACTAGAATACAAGATGAGAAAGAGAGTCCTAAATCTCTCTTCTTTTTTCTTTTTCTTCTTCCTTGCATAGATTTGAAAAGAGAAGTGAGAATTTCGTCCTTAAAATTAGTGTGGAAGCTCCCATTCTATTTAGGAGCGGGTTCCCATTTGGATGGGAGCGAGCTCCTATCAGCTCCCGTCTCGGGAGCGCGGAATCGAGCTTCCGTCTAAGGAGCGCAACCATTTTAGAAGGATCCTGCAACTAAGAGCTAGTCGTCTCGCTCACCAGCTCAGATTTTCCTCTCGCCCAGAGAGGAGGTACTGTGTGAAGGTGCCTTCTCAACAACCTTCCCCATTGTTATACCCCAGTGAGAAAGGACGCTATATCACCAATGCATTGATTAGTGTCATATTGTGATTAATTTATCGCATCATTGACTAACAACAGTAGCTTATTGAGGATACAAAATTCTCCTTTGACCTTGGGAATCTAAATTTAGAAAAAGCATAATTTTGGACATTAGAAATCACCTGGTTCATGTATGATAATTCCATCTCACTGGTTTATCTTGAACTGGATGTATTTCTCCTTTTTTTTTTTTTCATATACAAGTAGTACATTCTCATTAAATAAATAAATAAACAAATAAAATTCACGCTCTTGTAAGTTTTGTCTTATGGTCAATAATCCTTTTCCAAATTTAGTTTCAGCAGTTTTATTCTAGTTGATGTTGCTTAATAACGGGCGTGTTGATGTTGCAGATTTGGTGAAGCACTTTTCTTTTCCCTAGTCTTCTTTTCATGTATCTTAATCTTTTATCTCTCCTTACATATCCTCCTCCAATTTTAATATCGTGCAGATCAACCGCCTCGAGACAGAATTTGCTTCTTACAAGGTTCGAGCTCATTCACTTTTACAGAGAAAGGATGCAGAACTAGCAGCTGCTAGGGACAATGAACTACTCAAAGCGCAGGAGGAGGCACTAAAAGTAAATGCTTCTTGTTGCCCATGTTTTACAAATGGAAAATGACTTGTTCTGATTCTTAAGTGCATTGAATTTTCTGGCTATTTACGATGCTTTTTTTTCTTTCTTTTTTTAGGAGGCCGAGAAAGAAGTATTATTGGTATCTTCCGAAAGGGATAGGGCCCTTCAAGAGCTTCAGGACGCTCTTGCTAATCATGATAAAGAACTAGCTGCCAGGTACATTTTTGCTGAAAGTACCTCAGTATGTTTCACCCACACTAATCAAATCTATCAATTTTTGGCTTTTCCCTTCTTTCTTATAGGAAATCTCCTCAATTTGGATTTTTACCGTTTACAGTAGATATAATCTTTTAGTAATAGATAGGTATTACACAACAGTCATTTATCTCATTTTGCATTTTTTTTACATATCTAGTCAATTTGGATTGTTTACAAGTCCTGGTTTTCTTTTGTACATAATGATGTTTTTACTCATAAAAGTTCGTTGAAGAAGTGTCGAGCAATAGTTGACTTGGTACAATGCAATATTTATTTCAGAGATGAGGCTCTTAGCACCGCAGAGCAGCAAATAAAGAGCATGGAAATGAAGTTGAGTTCTGCTAATGCTCAATACCACTCAGAGAAAGAGTCATGGGAAATAAACCTTCAGAATTTGGAAGAAACTTGGCGATGTATTTCCTCATGCTAAGTTTTGTCCTTTTTTTTGTTTTGTCTTGGTTTCTTTTAATTGCTTTCATATTGGTGGCGGTTTGAAATTAGAATATGCTTTGAATGTGAATCATACAGTGAGATGTGAAGCACTCAAGGCCCCAAAGGAAGTGACTCCCGATCCTGACATGCAAATAGAATTAGAAGACCTCAAACAACGGTACAAAAAATTGAAGGTATACTATGTGCTATATTTTCTTAGTTGGGTGAATTAGAAGTTAGAACATGTGTTTTGTGTTAAGTAATTTTCTGCTTGTAGGAAGAGCACAGTTCATTTCGCGATCTGACTGATAAACTGATTGAGGAGAAGGATAAAGAGATCTCTAGACTTATAGATGACAATAAGAATCTTCATAAATCAGTACAATTGAGACCACTGGTATGCTGGCCTCTACATCTAAAATACACCTAGTTATGTAAACTGTGGCATTTTCTACTTGGAATGTTCAATACAATGGGATTAATTATCTCTATGGTAAATAATCTCAGGCTGAGCGGGATTATAGTTACGCCACAGGTAGAAGACCTCATCCACTCATATTTGATAGTATGAATTGGAGTTTTTTTTTAGTCAATTTGGATGTTGGGTATCTCTTGTTAATATTGGTTTTACAGCCTTCCAGAAACAGGATGCAGCCGATTCAAGCGCCTCAGCAGCTGAACAGCAGATTTTGGTATTAAGAATTCTTCTTTATAGATCTCACACTATTTTGATTGTTAATTTGTTGAACTTTATAATAGGATGTCATCTGCTGTTGATACGATGAGGTTGACAGTTCAACTTCTTGACGTTTCTACTTTTATGTTCTCTTTTTACTTCAAAAGAAAATCTGGACCACATCTTACTGGAATATGACCAATGTTTTGTTCTGTATGTATGTATTTGCCTGTATCCAGTTTTTTAAAGCCAGGAATATTTCCAAAATGAAGTTAGAAATTCCATGGAATACTAGTATGTCGGGATGCAATGGCTTAGGAGTTAGGACCATGGTTGTCGTAACTGGAAAGAGGATGAAATGCCAGCACGGTGTATCTAACGGTGCAGGAAGTATTTATATTGTCAGATTACGTGGAGAAATGGATAAGGATTATGAATAGTATCGGGGGGACAAAGGAACAAAAAATCCTAAAAATGAAACAAATTCAAGTGAAATATGGCCTATGCACAACTCAATCTGAAGAACAAATTTTTTTTTTTTCTATAAATGAGCCCACTTTTGTTGCAATGTATGTTGATATTTGATCAAGCTGCATATTTACTCTTTTGGTCAAGTGAGACACCAAATAGTGATGGTTTTTTTAATTCATTTTCACCTTCCTGGTTTTCAGGTTTTGGCAAGGCAACAAGCTCAAAGGGAGGAACAGCTAGCACAATCACAGCGGCACATCCTTGCACTTCAAGTAAGTTACTCCCATTTGCAAGTTTTTTTTTCCCTTCCTTTCATTCCATTTTCCAGAGTAGATTTGATGTATTTGAGTGCAGGAGGAAATTGAGGAGCTTGAACGTGAAAATCGTCTCCACAGCCAACAGGTATGTGGGCGATCTGAATTTCTTTACATTTTTACTCGCATTTTATGTGAAGCACGCAGAACATAATTCCATGATTGATGTGCTATAGTATTTTCAGTTTTTAAGCTGTATGCACATAGTAGAAGGGATACGGTGAATGTCTGTCAAAAGGGGTGCCTGCAGTCCAGAATTTGAGTGTGTTTTTATCTTCTTGTAGTATTTAGTTCTTAATTCTTATCACAAGCATTGTGCATTATACTCGTCATGAAAGCTTTTTGCTTGCATAGAAACTGTGTGCCTTTGTCTTCTGTATTTCACAATTCAACCATCCTCCCAATTGTCATTATTGTTTTACACTAGTTACTGTTTCCTGTGTCCATATATGGTCATGTTGCTTGTTTTGAGGGAGGATAGGATCCGATTGCACTTCATTTCTCTCCCATTCTGCTTAATGTTGATTTGTAAAAATCATGGCTGCAGGAAGCGCTGCTGAAGGAAGAGCTCCGTAACATGGAAAGAATGAAAAAGAGGGAAGGAGTAGATATGACATATCTTAAAAACGTAATCGTTAAGCTCCTTCAAACAGGTATATTTTGAAATGTATCGGCTGTGAATTAGAAGCTTAACATTTTCATTTTCTCTTCACCCTTTCTCAAAGAAATGTCATTTTGCATTAGGAATTGCAGAACTCTCCCTGTTCTTGAAATATTTTTATGCTAATGGATATTCTGTTCAGGAGAAGTGGAGGCTTTGCTACCCGTGGTTGGAATGCTACTTCAATTTAGTCCTGAAGAGGTAAATTTCCTTTAATCTTTGGATGCTCCAATCCTGTTGCAAATCTGCACGTGTGAGTGACATCCTGTTGCAAATCTGCACTTGAGTGATTATTAATTTACTATGATGACGCACTAAATAGTGCATGTGACAAATTACAAGTAGTATTTCCGGGGTCTGGGTCAATGGGCTCATGACGTCATGTCCTTGTTTTACCTTCATGCAATCTTAAATACTGGCTATATGTTCAAAGATGTCTTGAAATACCTTCAGGCTTGTCAAGAATTTTTCAAGCAATAAGCACTTGGTCATAATTACAACATAAGAGTGGATACCAGAAAACTTTCCTGATATTTATAAATGTTGCTAAGGTCTCGGTGATTCTGTTGTACAACCATTCCTTTCCCTTCAACAACCTTTTGGATATAAATGAAAACTGAGATATTTGTTATATACTTGTTCTTTTAAGCATTAAATCTTTTTTTTCCATAGCAAGATCTTCTTGTTTCCTTGTAAAGCAAACAACAGAGAGCAAAAACTCCTACTTCATTTTTTCCCCTAGCGCTTCCCTGTACAAATAAGATCGGAATACTGCTGCAACCCCTCCCATAGAATGAGAAACACGCTTATTAGATATTAAACTGGAGGTAACAACTAACAATAACTTTTAACGACCTCATTGAGGTTTCAAGTTTCAACTAGCCACTAAAGCACCTGCACTGAAATTGGAAACGCAGATCCAGAAATGTCAACAAGCATACCGCAGTTCAAGAGAGGTCCCACCAAGCCCAGCAAGTGACACTTCGAGTTCCGGCCTCTCTCTTTTCCCTAGATTTTCATTTACTTGACTGCAGAAAAATGGTGAAGGAAATTCTTCTGTTCTGGGAACCACAGTCTTCACTTAAATCCATCGGCAACAATCTTGGGCTCTTCTCCCACAAACTCGGAAGCAGAGGTGGGGGTCACTGTGATTCTTATATTCTTTTTGTAACGATATTACATTGTATTTACAGTTGTTGAGAAATTGTAAAGGAACTGATACGATAGGAGATGAAACACTACTGCAATCAAGATGAATACCGCGGGGTTCTGTATTTGCTTTCGGGTCTACTTTACTGGCTCCAGAGGTTTTCTTTCTTCTTCTTTTCTGTTTTAGTTTTTTGCCCATTGTTTATTTATGGGAATAGAGGAAAAGGATAGCATTTTCTTTGAAAAAGAAGATCAATAAAATGTCTTGTTGCGAGTACTTGCAGTAATACATTTCCCATTTTCATAGTACCAATATTTTTTGACCCATCTGGGTTATCTTGTTTCAGCTAATAATGTGGAGCTTTGTCCTTATAGCCTAAGGGCAAAGTAACGAAGTTGACTACAAATACAATTTTAATACACAATTACGCATGCAACAATGCATGGAGCCGTTTGATGCCTGTGGACCTATATGTATTGAACCGTCTGTAATTGTGGACAAATTCAAAGCTGAACCAGTAACCACCCCTACCCCTTCGTCACAAGAATGAACAATCTCATTTTTAAGACACTTGCAGCAAGTTACACATATCATCAATTTGTTTAATTTCAAGAGCCGCAGAAGGTGGTGATCTTTGAAAAAAAAAAAAAAAACAAATAAAAACTCAGAACAGAAGATTGAGAAAGGGACAATTTAGAGTGGCAATTTTATTTTATTTTATTTTTTATTATCTGAGATTTAGAGAGGCAACTGAACTTGTACACCAAGTTTCAGATCCAAAAGATTTTTCTAACACGTTTACCAATTGCTTTTGTCAATCTCATAATGCGACATGAGAGTTGGTGGGTTGGTGGATGATGTGTAAGTTGTGGACCAGTGGTAGCAAAATGGTCTTCTCCTTCTTTACTAGTCTATCCGTCCCTATATACTAGTATTTCGAAACTGTCCACAGAATTGTCTATATTTTTTATTTTTTATTTTGAATCTTATTTGTATATTTCAATTAATTTCATTAACCAAAATTTTAAAAATAAAATATACTATAAATTGTGAAATACATGCAATTTTTTAAATAATATCCCACAAGAAACAAGCACTTTAGGACCGATATTGGAGTACTATTTTTCTATGTCAGAGGGGAAGAGAATTAAAAACTTAAAAGAATCACTTTAACATAACACTACTTTTAGAGGGGAAAAGAATCTCAAACTTAAAGAATCACTTTAACATAACACTACTACATGTCCGCAAAATCAAACACAATACACAATACTTGAGAAATAGCCGGGCCCTAAGGGTTACAACAGTTGGTTTGTGGGTTTGTTCACTGCTCAATTGACTAGGATTTGATTCCTGAATCAAATTGCGAAAAAATACTTTTTTGTGTGGATGACCTATCTTTCACAGGACTGGACAAAATTCAAGAAATACTAGCAAAAGTAACCAACTATTTAAGCTAGCCATTCAACTATTCCCTTTTTTGCAATGCCAAATGCCAATTGCCAATAGATATCACCAAAGCATGAGAAAATGAACGAGAAACAGGGTTTGTTCAGCAAGAAGGTGAAGACTTTCTCTTCCCACTTGTTTGCCATATGAAGGGGACGGGTGGCTGGTGCACCAACTTTTGCTTGATATTATTAATCAAAACCATCCAGTCAAAAATCACTCTAAATTCTTCACAGGGGATAACTATTCACATACAAGGCTACAAGCCCAATAACAATAAGAGAGGGTACCAATATAGCATAAAAAATTAAAAGGCATGAATTCAACCAAACAAAACAAAATTGCTAACATTATTCTGTTATTGGACATATGAAGCTCATACATTAGCTCATACAAGAAAATCAAACTGAGCTAGGGACCCATTTGCTACCAACATCATACTAGATTCTTCTCACTGGAGACTTTAACCTTAATATTCCAATAGAAGCCCAAAACCAATCTAAAAGGTAACCAACATAGAACAACAAACATGAAATGGAAAGAAACAAAACCAAATGCTACAGTATCTCCACCAGAAGATCAAACTCAACCATGCCTTGCCTGGAAATCTTTCATGAAAGCAACCAACTTCTCAACCCCAGCCAAAGGCATAGCATTGTAAATCGAAGCTCGAACTCCCCCAACCGACCTATGCCCCTTGAGCTGCAGCATCTTCTCCTTCGCCGCCTCCTTTATAAACTCTCCCTCCAACTCGGACTTCTCTAGCGTAAACGGAACATTCATCAACGACCTAACGGATTTCTCAACCGGGCACCTATAAAAGCCCTTACTCTCGTCAATCGCGTCGTAAAGCATCTTCCCCTTCTTACTATTCTTCTTCTCAACCTCAACCAAACCCCCCTGTGCCAACAAATCCTCAAACACCAATCCACACATGTAAATCCCAAAACAAGGTGGAGTGTTGTACAAAGAATTGTTATCAGCGTGGATCTTGTAATCCAGCATCACAGGAGTAATCTCCTGAGCATTTCCAATCAAATCTTTCCTAACTATCACAATTGTCACCCCAGAAGGACCAACATTCTTCTGGGCACCTGCGTAGATCAACCCGAATTTACTCACATCCACTGGCTTCGAACAAAAATTCGATGACATATCAGCAACCAACAATCCAGCTCTGTTTCTCGGTATCGGGTAATCCTTAAATTCCACCCCATGAATAGTTTCATTCGCGCATATATGCAAATATTTAGCATCTGGGTTTTGTTCCAAATCATCAAAAGATGGAATCTTTGTATACTTTTCAGGTTTCCCAGACCAAATCACATTAGGCTTACAATACTTGACAGATTCTTTAAAAGCCTTATCGCCCCAAGACCCAGTGACAACAAAATCAACAGCGTCATTTGGGGTGCACAGGTTTAATGGAATGGCGGCGAATTGGGTGGTGGCGCCGCCTTGTAAGAACAAGACGTCGTAATCTGAAGGTATGTTTAAAAGGGCACGCAGATCTGATTCAGCTTTTTGGATTATGGAAAGGAAATCTTTACCTCTGTGGCTCATTTCCATCACGCTCATACCTGTTCCACGCCAGTTGTAGAGCTCTGACTGGGCCTTCAAGAGCACGTTTTCCGGCAATATTGCTGGCCCGGCTGCGAAGTTGAAGACCCGATCTTGGCCCCCGTCGACGGCGGTGGGAGCGGCGGCGCGATCTTGGACTTGGGCTGATGCGGAGCAGGTGATCGAGATGGATTTTTTTGGGCCCAGAGAGTGGTTGATTGGGAACGAATTGATTTGGGCATTGATTGGAAATGAATTGATTTGGGTTTTGGTGAGGATCCGATTAGGGTTTTTGAGGACGAGGGAATTTGGGGAAGTTGTTGACATAGCCATGGTGGTGGGTTTTTTCTGGGTGTGGAGAAGGTGAATCTCTCTCTAGCTTTCTCTCTCTAGTTTTCTCTCTCTCTCTCTAAGGGGAAGAGGGAGGTTGGTAGTGAGGAGATCTGTGAGTTTGGAGACTACGGTGGTAGAGGAGAGTATATGTAGGGAATCTATAGGTGGAAAGGGAAAAGAGGGAAATGGTGGTTTGAAGGGCGAAGGGCGAAGGCATTGGAGGACGACGTCGTTTGGTGGTTGGTGTGCTTTCTTTTTTATTTTTTATTTTTGCCAACACTGTATATATCTAAGGGCTGGGATTTGAAGAGTCTCCGCAGATTCAATCATTCAAACCCAAGACTTCTGTTATGAAAGTTAAGAGGTATAATTGGTTCGAAAATTCTAAAACCAGCCATTGGGCTGACATTAAGGCTTAAGATGTGTAAAAAGTATATAAAAATGTATGAAAGTGTATAGAAAAGTGAAAAAAATACATTGGAACTTTTGTTTTGTTTGTTTTCTTGTTGCCTTAAAAAACTGTATTAACAGTGGCAGAGCTACGTTGGGGCCAGAGGTGGACCCAGCTCCTCCTGATCCCTATTTTAGAGTATATTTTACATATTTTTTTTAGATATTTGTAAAAAAAATTATACAATTTTGAAAATAATAAAAAAGGAAGAATAATTTTTATTTCGAGAACACTAAATTTTGGTGAATGATACTATGCGATAATGATATTGCATTCTTCGAGTGATATGTTAACAAAAAAATACTTGTGATTAATATTTTAATTTATCAAAACCATCTCATTAAAACTCGAATGACTTGATTTAGTCTTGAAAAAATTATTACACGAAGATTTCTTTCATAATCCAGCCTCTTCCGACTTCGTTTTTTGGCTCCAGCACTGTATATAGAAATATGTAAAAGTGTATAAAAAAAATACCAAAAGTACAATGAAGTGTGTATTTTTGTGTGCTTTTTTTTTTTTAATCTTATTGTTTGCCTAGTGAGCTCTAATAAATAGAAGGGAAAAAAAAATGGAAGCCATGGGAAAGGAACTGATGAAATACTCAGTGGAGGGTTTGCTCTCGTAATGATAAAAAAGTAGGAAAGAAAATGGTGAAAATGAAATAATGGCGGCGGCACATCTGTTTATTCCCCATTGTTTTCACTTTACAAGCCAAACAATATTCCTTTAACCCAAAATGCTATGGGTACTTACCATTGGGGTATGGATTGTGATTATGAAGTATGAACATTTCGTCTCGTTAAACAACTCGAGTCATTCATTAATTTGGAAAATAATTTTTGAGTGGCTCCATAAAAATTGAACTGGATATTTGTAAGTGTTTGATTCATCTTTCAATATTTCACTTCTAAGTTAGGATCTTACATCTGAATGAAAATTAGAAATATTGGATCAAACACTTATAAATATTCAGTTTGCTAGTACTATTTTGAAAATGCCTCTCAAAAAATTTTACAGTTAAAATTAATGAACAACTTGAATCACTTATCATTTATGTGAAATTTCGGAGCGCAATCTACACACTATCAATAGATAATCAATACTACCATGGTCAGTACCCATAGTCGGTGTCCTTCTTTACCCATTAGTCATTACCTAAAGTGTCATAAATTTACGAGGATCCTTCTAAATAAGGCAAGAACAAGACACAAAAATGCACACTTTTGTCATGTTTCTATGCATTTTTACGTATTCTAATACGCTTTTCTAACATTTTAATACACTTATTTAACGTTAACGATAGCCCAGTGAGCTTATTATAGAATTTTCCAATTTAGTACAAACTACATGGAACAATTGACAGTTTGACGCAACTGCGCATCAAATTACATCAACAAGACAACAAAACAATGTGAGAAGAAAAACAAATACAAACAAAAGAGAACAGAAGAAAGGACTTGCTTAGTTGATCTTCCTGTGTCTTCAAGTCTTTTGAATTAAAGCTATAAGCAAAAGGAAGAAGTAATGCAAGTTGGAAGACGAACTTCGACATATCCTTCAAGCATTTGTATGACCATATTCATTGTAGGCCTATTTGTAGGACTCTCTTGTACACAACATAGAGCTGTCTTGACCCACCTACGCAAAGTCGCGATATCTCTCATCGCTGCCTCTTCATTGTCCACCAATTCATCTAGTCTCCTTTCCTTGTAGCAGTCATAAGCCCAATCGGTTAGTACTACTCTTTCATCCTCAAAATCAATTTCCACGCTCCTTCGACAGCAAATGACCTCTAGCAACATGACACCGAAACTGTAGACGTCCACTTTGACTGTCACCGGTGCTCTTCTGAACCATTCAGGAGCCACATATCCTCTTGTTCCTCTTATCCCAGTTTGAGTTCGTGTCTGATTAAGCGCTAATGACTTTGCCAATCCAAAGTCGGAGATTCGAGCTGTGAAATATTCATCGAGGAGAATGTTTTCAGGTTTTATGTCACAGTGGATGATTGGGGTACTGCATTCCTCGTGTAAGTACACTAACCCTCTTGCAATTCCCAAGGCTAGTTGAGTCCTTTGATACCAATCAGGTCTTGGAGTTTGGCCGAAAAGGAAATCGGCTAAACTACCATTGCTCATGAACTCATATACAAGCATCCGGTTAGGCCCCTCGTTGCAGTATCCAAGCAATTGGACTAAATTCCTGTGATGGGTTTTCCCAATCGCACTCACTTCAGCGTTGAATTCCCTCTCTCCATCTTTAACCAGCTTCTCCAACACCTTGACAGCAACTTGGTTCTTTGAACTGTTTGGCAATACACCTTTGTATACTGTGCCAAAAGAACCGCTTCCCAAGTCTTCCTTGAACCCGTCTGTCGCTTCTTTGAGTTGTTTGAAAGTGAAAATCCGCAAATTTGTAGTATCCGGAAAATCAGAACCATGTACTACCAACTTTTCTAATTTTTTCCTATCCTTCAAGATTACCACTAGAGAAATTATTGCAGCGAGCAATACAATGTTGAATAGCCCAGAGCTACCAGATATAAGTGTCCACATGAGAATTTGATTTTCTTTCTTTGAGTCGGGCTTGGGAGCAGTACCTGTTGGATCAGGTGCTGACCGATTCCCTCCAGTACCTTTCCTCACCTTGATGATAGCTACTCCATAGTTCAACCTCCCATTAGTCACCGGTAGCCTCTTCTTACGACATGTGTTGCCCTCAGAAAATATGGCAACAGCACACGAACAATCATGCAAACAAGACTGTTCGCACTGAGTTTGATTGTAAGGTCGCAAAGTTTCATATTCTCCCAATGGCCAATCAACATCCTCCATTCTCTTTAATTCATACAAGTCTTCTTGGTTTCTAGAACCACCGCCATCGTCTACTTCACATCCTAGAGGGAAATTCGGTTCGCAGCCACCAAGTTTGTTATCTGGATCCATTAGAGAATACCCTTCTGGGCATTGGCAATTAGGAGTGCCATCAGTTGTCATGCAATAGCTATTGAACCCACATGCACCACTACCGACTTCGTTTAATAGCGTGCATATGTTGTCAGGGATGTGTCTAACAATAGACCAAATCCGGTCACCATCAGAACTCCTGGGAAAAGTATATTGACGAAAAACACCATCATAACCCAATGTTGCACGGTGGTAACTGGCGGGGTAATTCGGTCCATTCGGAAAAGCAGGATCGTTCCATAGTTTCACAGGATCTCCATTCCCTCGCACTATATAAATATCTGCTTGATTGAAAACCAGTTCAAACCCGGATTCTGAAGAATTACCGGTAGTGGAAGCTGTTCCACTAGTGTAATAAGAGGCATAACGGTATTCACTTGGCCAGGCGATGGGATTGAGCTCAAGGTTCCCCTCAGCGGTGAGGCGAAGCTCAAACCTTCCTCTTGAGTAGTTGGTTTCAGTCAGTCTAGAATACAACATGCCACCCCTTGGCAATGTTTGATTTGGCAGGATGGTGTCTGTAGGGTAATCGAAACTCTGCCACGCATAAAAATCGTTACTAGTACCAGTTGAAAGCACAAAGTTGCCAGTATCAAGCATGCTGGCGTAGGATATAGCGGTGGCGTTGGTGGGTTGGGCGTTCCATATTGTTTCGCCTTGAGGGCTAGTTAGAGTGAGCCCATCTGCTGAGAGATCAACCTTTGATCCGGTTAGAACTGGAGTCGACGTATTTGCATGCCACACGATAGTTTTGATCGGCAATATGTCGAACCAGATAGCAAGCAAGAAGATGCCTGCATCGTCAACTTGGCGGAATCCAAAGGCGAAATCCCCGGAAGGCGATTTCCATGAGGAACTGTTATCTGTAGTACTGGCGGAAAGTGACGAGTTCAAAGCTATGGTGGAAGCACCGGATAAGGGCACAAAAGGCAGAAGAGATAGGAATATTAGTAGATTAGGCATGAGAGAAAATGCCATTGAAGATGCTGCTCCGACTGCATAGAAGATTTACAAATTGAAATTACAATACTTTATACAATCAAAAGCTCGGAGATTTAAAAAAAAAAACAGAAGCTCAGAAGGTAACCCTAACTACGTACAATGATGTGTAGAGAGACGGAGTCAGGAATTTCACTACATAGGGGCGAATTTTTTTTCTCAAAATACTTTACAGGAGCGAGTCTAAATAATTCATGGGAAAATTTTTATTTTTCTATAGATTTTTTTTTTTCCTTGCAGAGGCGACCGCCCCTATTGCCCCCTTTAACTCCATCCCCAATAGGAGTGCTAATTGACCCAAACAAGCACAATATTATTTAGGCTTGGTTTGACTCCTTATTACATGAGTTCAAGCTTGGCTCGAGCTTGAATTTTTCTTTTAGAATAATTGTTCGAGCTTGGCTCACGTTTGAAGTTCTATGTTTATGATAAACTTGGCTTAGCTTCTGAAATATGCAAGTAAATCTTGAGATTTCCAGCCTGAGCTTAAGATCGTGAAGTTTCGAGCCTTCAAGCTTGAGTTTAAGCTTAATCTCATGAAGTTCCAAAATGAAATAGGCTAATTTATAGACAGAAGCCCAAAATTTCTTTATATCATTGAAGAAGTTTCCAATTTCGTTACAAAACTACTAGCATAAAACCCGTGCTATGCACGGGGTCATGTGCTATGCACGGGGTCATGAATAGCATAAAGTAAAATAACAATAATTAACCTATGTGTTGTTGGAAATATAATAAATCTTTTGTGTATGTATTTCTTTGGTTAAAAGGCATTGTTCAGTACTAATTTATTAAAAATAAGAGAAGAAAATAGCCCCAAAATGAGTGACCTTCCTCCCTTTCAAAGAAACCCAATTGTAAGACCTATCAACAATAGTAAAGAACAATATTTATAAGCACCGCATGATCAATCCAACAATAGCTTACTATTAACCCAAAAAGCATATATAGATCAAAAAATTGAAACGTGCTAAGTTTGCGTTATGTTAAGAAATTTATGTGGTCAAATCACGGTATTGGAAAGGAAAAAAGAGGTCACAAATACAATCTAGAAAAACGAAAATGTAAGGCTAAGTTAGAAAATCCAAGAGTGCTTTATAGTATTTTCCCCCTTGGACTTGGGCCCCCCCGCAGATAATGGTAAGTTTTTATATTCTTTTGGGATTGTATAGAAATATGTATCGTTGATTAATTAGATGCAAATCTAAAATTTTGTTGATTTTGATAGACTCCCATATTTAAATTTCCTTTTCAATGTCCCCAAATTAATTAGCATTGGGATTCTTAGACACTGCCTTTTAAATCAAAATTCTCTTTCGAATGATTTCCAAATTTAAAACGTTCCTCATAAATCAAGGATGGGTTAACTATAGGATTCTTTTAGCTGTTTATTTATAATCCAATCAATTCATGCCACTTGTCACGATGAGAGCACTCTTCAAATACCACATGTCAAGCTCACAGCTCTTCTCGCGAAAACTCATCCTGCAATACTATATAAGATTGGAAGCGTAGTGGTGAAAATATCTTAATTGAAGTCTTCTCTCTTATTTGTGAATTGGACCCCTATCTATAGAATATTTAGGAAATAACACTTCGTTTATTGTTGAAAAATATTATCGGATGTAATATTTCTTTTTAGGTGTGAATGTAAATTGACACCTTTTGGAGTCGTGTCTTTTGAGTGGCAATTGTTTATTGTGGACGGACGCGTCCTTTATGAACAAATGTGCCCCTTCCCTTGGTGACTATTTGTAGAGTCACCAGTTAGTCTATAAATAGTGTGTCCTTCATTCATTTTAATGAATTAAAATTTTTCTTGTATTTTCGAGTCTTCATATGAGAGAGTACAAACACAAGTCTGGTTCGCATACCGAACAGATTGGAGTGCTACTTCCGTTCGGTGAAGATCAAGTAGTGCTTGGAGATAGACGTCCATGCAAACCGTAAGCACCGTAGCGGGGGCGAATCTGTCTTAAGTACAGAGTGTTATACACTCGCCTTGATCACCATTTCATTCTCATTGATTTACAGGTTTTGCATTCCAATTTTATTGTATTCATATTTCCGATTTTATCACAAAAAGTAAACATTTTTCCAACAATCTTAAGACAGAATTTTTGTTTACTTTTGTGTGTATTTTGTATTCAATACAATTAGTAAACCCACGCGATGGTTAGGATAATTGATGCGTAGACATAGTATTAGATTTGATCAGAATCGAAAATGTTTTTTTTTCTTCAAGGCAATTGTAGATGTTTTACATTGCAGTTTACTACTTGTTAAATATGTTGAAGGCCTCATGTCCGTAGAAAGTAGAATTCCCTTGTCTGGAGGACTTCATTCTAGATATATATTTGGAGAAAAACAACGGTCTGGTATTTTTCGATTTCTCAATTTGACTACTATGTTTAGAGAGACTCCATTTTACTTGGTACTTTGAATGTCGTTTCTTATTCACTTCCTTTTAATGAATAGTATTGATATATGTCTTTATTGACAAATGGAAACAAACGTTTCTATATAAAAGACTGTGGCTGGTCTTTATACCTACTGTTGGGAACAGTTCGCTAATAACGGTCACGGTAACTTTTGGGATAAGTAGTCATATGAGGATACCCATGCATGTATATATATACAATTTGATAGTTATCGATTTGATAATTTGCTTTATGTTTTTTCCTAGTGTGGACAATTACGGGATAGAGCTAATTGTGTTACAGAATTTTGCCTAGTTAATTGCAATGGTTCGGCGAAAAGTTGTCACTTAATAATAGACACATTTCCAAAAGTTGTGACTTTTGAATTTATATAAACCTGTGAATATTAGGTTCAAACTCAGGATATGTCCATTGAGTTTAATGAAGGGATATGTTCATTCTTCCTTGTATGAATGTATAGAAGAAGTTCACAATTCGCATGTGGCAACAAACGTATATAAAATATATATATTTCGTTTGCTTTGGGAATTTGTTCTCAATCTTCATGCGCATGTCTTTTGAATTGATATTCAGAGCATCCGGGCACTTGGGTTTTGAATTGATACGGTTTGGATTGATCCATATATGTATATTTTTACTTGCATGTATGCAATTACGTTGGTTTTCTTTACTACTTCCTCACTTTACTACTTGGCAGAAGGCAAAGGCCTACATTTCCATTCTTGTGGTCTTCTTTCAATAGGAATAAATACATGGATTTTTATGATTGGTCCACAAAGAATTTTAATTGTTCGGTACGAAATGATGCATGTTGGTAACCAAAGGATCCGTTGCACTACATTGTTTGACAATAAGTTTAAATCAGGAGGTGTGATTTGGGATTTTAAACAATGAAGAGGTGTCACCCTTGGGGTAAAATCAAAAGGCGTGACCATTGAATTTGCATCAAGAGATGTGACCCTTAAGTTCAAAATAAGGGATATGACTTTTGAGTTTACATCAAGAGATGTAACCGATTGGTTCAAACTTAGAGATGTAACTGTTTGGTTCAAACTAAGGGATGTGACCATTGGTGAATAAAGAGATGTAGATGAAAAGGTGTAACCATTGGTGAAGTGGTGTAACCTTCGGTGAATAAGTCACAGATCCTATAACTTTTTAATTAGTCACTTGGGCCAAATTGATTAAAAACGTAAAAACATGCCAATTTATATTTTTTAATATTTGAAATTGGGTTTCGATAAACTTAGCGAAAGGGCTGACTATGTTTAATTTGGCATATTTTAGTTTCCATAATCTTCTTGAATGTTTTGTAGTTATAAAATAACTACGCCCCACAAAATATTTTTTTAAGTAAAGTGAATTTGGATTAGATGTTATGGAGAGTATCCATTGAATCTAAAAGAGTACATAGAATGCGTGTTGCATTTGACATAAACTCATGAAAATTTGAGTATAGAGTTACTCGATATTGGGTAAGGTACTCAATGTGGGGGTTGGTTTATTGCTCGTGTCTTAAAACACGAGAAATGAAGAGAGAATTTTGACATTGTCATAAACTACGGAAATTATTTTGATTAATTCTGAACTGATTTCAGAATTGTGGGGGAAGCAATATATATATTTCCACAGAGTTGCATTATTGGAGATGTCCAATTATACTTGAAGAATTAAAGTATTGTGTTTTTAAAGTTCTAGAATCCAAGGGTGGATTTACTTATTACAATTAGAGTGCAATAGTGATTTGGAAATCCTCACTTGTGTGTAGCATGGTCTTCAATGGAGTCTGATCAACTCATTGCGTTAGATAAAAGCTAGTAACTAGAGTGGCTAAGCCATCTCTTAGAGGATGTTCCAATGTGGTTCCATTCTGTGCCAAGATTTATAATACAATGGCCATTGGTAGTTGGAAAGGCATAGAGGACCACGAAGAACGGTAAGTCTCGATTTTATAGACATGTACCATTAAACATTCGTTTTCGCTAAAGAATGAGTTAACGAAATTAATGTAGTGACATTTTTTGGTGGTCACAAGTATGTTTTAGTAAAATACAAGTATGAGTTAACAGTTGTGACATTGATATACGTCCGGACTCAAAACAATCATGTCAAACTATAGGTGATTATGTGAATATTCTAGATTATCACATAATTGTGGGGGAAGTGGTGCTTTGTTGCAAATAACTCGATTTTTGCAAGTAACTCATACGTAGCCTTTTGAAAATTACACATACGAGTAATTTAATTCTGTGCCAAAAATTTGCAGATTATTCTTTGATTGGTGTTCGTAAGTTTGACACTCAACGTTAAAAAGGCACAGGATAGTATGGTAAGTCCTGTCGTGATAATTGCAGACACAATACCATACAACACTTTGTTCTCAATTGAAATTAGCACCATTTAAGGTCAATAATAAAATACAACACTTTGTTCTCAATTGAAATTAGCACCATTTAAGGTCAATAATAAAATACGGATCCGTTAACCAAATGGTTTTGACCAGAGAACAAATGATCATCGAGGGGAATGGGTTTAAAGCCTATCAATTAAAAGGCTCTATAACGGCAACCCAACCTAGCTGACTGGAGATCCCAAGATCTAGGTTCAACGGGACAACCGAGTTATATGAGACTTATGAGTGTCACTGAAGAGATATATCTCTCCAACTCATTCCTATGGTGAAACAGTGATACCTGCAGCGATTTAGGTTAAGTTTTTACTTTTAATGATTCTTATATCTTGATAAATTCAAGTGGGATATAGCAGGATACTCTTAATAAGAGATCACCTATGTGAGTGTGAAGTGGGCCGCTTCTATGAGAATTTTAAGGTTGAATTCTTTAAAAAATACTCTCTGAAACCAGTCGCGTGTTCCAGGGCCAAAATGGGCACAACCGTAAGAACCAACTATGTTCGGAAAGATTCTGTGTGTTGACTATTGTCTTGGCTTACACAAACGGCTGAACAGTTCAAGACATCGCGTTCACTGGTTAGCTAGTAAGTCCGATAGTTATTCACAAGGCGAGGTTCAAAGCCAAAAGCTACCTAACCCCATGCAGGAAATTTCCACATGTACTCTCTCTGTTGTTTGCATTATTTTTATCGAGTCAATTTCATTCATGTGGGGGATTGTTGAAAAATATTATCGGATGTAATATTTCTTTTTAGGTGTGAATGTAAATTGACACCTTTTGGAGTCGTGTCTTTTGAGTGGCAATTGTTTATTGTGGACGGACGCGTCCTTTATGAACAAATGTGCCCCTTCCCTTGGTGACTATTTGTAGAGTCACCAGTTAGTCTATAAATAGTGTGTCCTTCATTCATTTTAATGAATTAAAATTTTTCTTGTATTTTCGAGTCTTCATATGAGAGAGTACAAACACAAGTCTGGTTCGCATACCGAACAGATTGGAGTGCTACTTCCGTTCGGTGAAGATCAAGTAGTGCTTGGAGATAGACGTCCATGCAAACCATAAGCACCGTAGCGGGGGCGAATCTGTCTTAAGTACAGAGTGTTATACACTCGCCTTGATCACCATTTCATTCTCATTGATTTACAGGTTTTGCATTCCAATTTTATTGTATTCATATTTCCGATTTTATCACAAAAAGTAAACAAAATTGTTGAAAAATATTATCGGATGTAATATTTCTTTTTAGGTGTGAATGTAAATTGACACCTTTTGGAGTCGTGTCTTTTGAGTGGCAATTGTTTATTGTGGACGGACGCGTCCTTTATGAACAAATGTGCCCCTTCCCTTGGTGACTATTTGTAGAGTCACCAGTTAGTCTATAAATAGTGTGTCCTTCATTCATTTTAATGAATTAAAATTTTTCTTGTATTTTCGAGTCTTCATATGAGAGAGTACAAACACAAGTCTGGTTCGCATACCGAACAGATTGGAGTGCTACTTCCGTTCGGTGAAGATCAAGTAGTGCTTGGAGATAGACGTCCATGCAAACCGTAAGCACCGTAGCGGGGGCGAATCTGTCTTAAGTACAGAGTGTTATACACTCGCCTTGATCACCATTTCATTCTCATTGATTTACAGGTTTTGCATTCCAATTTTATTGTATTCATATTTCCGATTTTATCACAAAAAGTAAACATTTTTCCAACATTTATAAGCCTGTCAAGCCAAACACCTATATGCTTAAGTTTCGCTTGAATTCATTAACAAACAATAAAAAGTGATTAAGCTTGGCTTATATTCTTTTTGAATGATCTTGAACAAGCCAAAAGTCGAGCTAAACTCTAGCCGAGCTCAAACTGTTTGGTTCGTTTAGCCGCCCTAAGGATGTTACACAAGTACAAGCAACATTAGAGGTCTTTTTCATAATTCAGAAATTGCAATCAGTCACATTAATACTTACATCGAAATTTTATTGTTGAATATCCTTACTAGCATTAATGATAATTAAGAGGAAACAACTCAAAAAGACCGTATCAAAAAATTGGGAAAAAGTTAGGCCAAAAGAAAGTTTTATAGCAAGGTATCTATTTCCATGCTTTTGACCAAAAGACCGTATCAAAGAGTCGCAAAAAAAGTTAGGCTAAAGAGAGCTTAATAGCAGCATATCTATTTACATGCTTTTGATGTGAGGTTGTGTACGTAGAAGTTAGAACACATATAAGTCGATGTGTGTGGTTTGGTGAATTTAGGTGTATGGACCAAATATGACTCAGCTAAATCAAAAGATAGCAATATTATTCCCTCTTCCTGCCACATCCTTTGTCCCTCTTGGAGATATTGGGCCATGAATAGAGCGTATTGAGCCATGGATTTGGGGATAAATATCGTTCAAAACATTCTATTGAAAAAAAGAACGTTTGGTGGAGATGGTAACGGCGCGGATTGGGGACGGATTTGATCATCCTTGCCTCCGATCCCCGAATTTACTATCAGCCTCCATCACCGACCCATTCCCCGGACGAGGAATCACCTCCACTCTTCATCCCTGCTCCTAACGGAGATCAAGAATCCCCGCCCCGATCCGAAAGTTGCCTAACCAAAAAATTAAAAAATACAAGGTTTTTTTTCCCAGTAAAACATACCTAATATCTAACCCAAATATGAAAAACATGGCAACAGATTTTAAATTTTCAACAAAATCCAAACCAACTAAATAAAATTACACAGTCATACATTAATAAACCTAGATTTGTCACTGTGGTTGAATATATATGCTTTGGATACATTGGTAATGTAAGTTGTTGTAGAGCAAACATGTAAATAACATACTTAACCTACAGAACGGGGTGGAGACCATATCGGAGGTATGTGGAACCACCTCCGACCTATTCCAAACGTTTTTTAAGTTTTACCTCCAAATTTTATTTGATCCCCCCAAAATCCCTGAAACTTCAATCCGAATGGAGCGAATAACGGATCGGATCAGATTGGATGTAATTGCCATCTAATGGTTAGCAATGTGCAACTTTTATAGCACAATCCTTATCACCCGTTGTCTGTGTTATGGTCCTTATGGATGATACATATTGGTAAAGGAAACACGGTCATATTACTACTAGATCTTAATGTCTAAAGGTACGTAGGATCTTAATGTACTTAGTATCAACTTAAATACTAACCTGTATATCGGTAATACCGACCCTGACCTAAAGCCCAAGGTGTCTGGGCTATAGGCCCACCAAAAATGGCTAATTTTAAGGACCCCATGTGTGGTAGTCATATGTATATATGTACCCATAAACAACCCATCAGCCCGCCTTAACTTAAATGTAAAGGCCCAATCGACACCCAATCAAAGTAGGCACAATGGCCATGTTCGGAAAGATTTTTGAGAACTTGGTCTAACTTTTTCGGGGGTGAACCCCAATGGCAGATTCTTGTTTTCTATTTCATCTCTCAATTTTTAGAATCTTTCCTCTAGTGCATATTTTGTGTGGGATGGGTTCGTGGGGTCCGCTTCAAAGACCCATACAAATGATCCAAGCCATCCATTAATTCTAAAATTATTCTTTAAGTCATCCAGAAGAAAAAAGGTCAATCGTATAACTTTAAGTACTCGATCAAGTTGTCTAACTTTCTTTCAAACTTTTGTCAAAATTCAAGATCCTAAATTGTGAATCACAATTAGATGACGGATCAAGCACTTATAATTTTTTGAATGAGCTAATTTTTTAGGAGTGACTCAAATATTAATTTTAGAAGTAACGGACGGCTTGGATCATTTGTGTGGGTCTTTGAAGTGGACCCCACAAACCCATCTCACACGAAATATGCACTAGAGGAAAGTTTCTAAAAATTGAGAGATGAAATAGAAAACAAGACTTTACCATTGAGGTCCACCCCCGAAAAAGTTAGACCAAGTTCTCAGAAACCTTTCCGAACATGGTGAATAAATACCCAATCAAAGTAGGCCCCAAAACAACCCACCAGCCCACCTTAATTTAACTTGGAATCAGCTTAATGACTGGCTTTCTTTAATATGAGTGGAAATGTTTATGCTAAGTTTGTCCTCTTTACCTTTTTCCATGTTTTTTTTTTCCTCCTGCATAGATAGGACCCAAGGAAGACAAGGGAATTAGGGAAAGTTTGGGAAAAATTTATATTGCTTGGGAATAATGATTAATTCATGGTCTTAGACTCTTAATAACCAAATAATGTTGGGCATTTTGCAGATTTTTATTTCAGCGTGCCTCTTAAAAAGTATATGTCTAGATCTGAAAAAAGAAAAAGAAAGAAAGAAATAATGTGGCTATGTTTATTGGATCAAGTTGATTTTTTTCACAAACAATTAATATATCATGTCTACAAAATAAACGATTTCTATCATCAAATTAAATAAGACTCGTGATAGGTTTGGCCACAGGCCACTAACCCTAACAATATCGTTCAAAACCAACTCTAAGAATTTTGGCCACTCTGTTTTATAATACAGATGGAGAAACTTACCTTATATGCAGACATTCCAGAGAAAACAAGCTAACAATCTCTTTTCATTGTACGTTCCGAAATGTTCGTTTGCGTATATCGATTGAACTAATATTGACATGTGAAATTAGCCAAGGCACGAAACAAGTATGTTAGATATAGAGGGGAGGTGACATTCCTTGGAGTAATATTTTCGTTTGCTAGGGAAGAAGACTTGGAAAAGTAAGCCCTTGAAGACTTGGAAGTTGGAAGTCCTACGCGTTTCAAAAGTAGACTTTTAGAACCAAAAGACTGAAGACTCTGTAAGGTAACAGTCCATGACAACCGTGCAACATTGGAATTGAGTAGCTATGGATAGCGATTATATACATTCGCTTTCACACATTCTTAAATCTCTCCTCGTCGAGCGGCAATCTCCCACTCTCTCTCCTCTTTCTCTCTTTAAATCTGCGCCGTCCAAAACATGGCAAAGATTGCTGCTCGAGCACCACGTAGAATGATGCCTACTCGGCTTTGAAAAATCTCTCGTTGATTGGACACTCTCAACTAGTTCATTGTTTCATTTAGAAAAATAGAGTGTTGAGCCATTTTTTGCAAAAATAAATTGTTCTTATCCAACTGTTACAGATGTCCGATCAATTTAATTTTAGGGGTAGATAAATTAGCAGCGTGAAAAAAGTATACGGAATTGAGTGGGGGCATGTTACCTAGAGAAGGAACCCCATGGAAAGTATGCCCCAGGGTACTATGACTTAAATGGATCATTGGACCCATTCATCTTAAAAGGGTCAGTCCAAAAAATTATAACAGAAAATTAGATTGATCAAATATCAGTAGCCACCAGATCGAAAGATAGTTAATTTGAAAATTAGATTGTTCCTTTCCGGTATCTCGCCGGTTGGGCTACTTGTTCCAGCACCAGTGGGGTGGCGGCGCAGTGTGGCTGGTGGGGGTTTTCTTTTTTATTTAACTGATCACATGAGGGTTTTGTTTGTTAGGATTAGGATTTTCATGGTGTTTTTTTGAAGTGGGCTGCTTTTTCAAAGCCATTTTGGTTTTCCTTCTGGTTTAGGCTCAACTTGTTGGGCCTAAATCAGTTCCTCCATGTGGTGAGGAGATAAGAGTTTTGGGTGGTCAGGCCGGTGTACATTTAACTTTACATTTCGTGTTATAAGTTAATAAAATTTCTTTTGACGATAAAAAAAAAAAGAGAGTTAATTTGAAGAAAAAAAATATATACTTCCAGTATGTAGACCAGATTGCTATTTCAATCAATAGTTTGCCAATCGATAAAATCAAGATTTGATAAAATTAAGTGTTGATTTTATCAATTGAGGAAGAAGTTTGATAAAATCTCATATTTTTCAATGCAAAAATCTCTAAAAAAATCTGAGATTTTATCAAATCTCTTCCTCAATTGATAAAATCAAAGTGTTAATTTTATTAATTCGCAAACTAGGCCCAAGACATGATTTCAGAATTTTTTACATTTCCGATTCCTCTCGTTGAGACGAATAATAACCAATAAAAGTTTGGCAGAAAACTAACAAAAGCGAAAAATAATTGAATAAAGACAATTAAAAAGGACTTTTTTGGGGAAACTTGGCCTCGGTATGGTTGGAGGTAGTCTATAATGCGGTTGATTAAGATTTGCTTCTATGCAGTTCCGATCACATCAATAGAGTACGCAATGTGATCAGAACCTCAAGCAATTGAAAACCAAAAACACAGAATCAAACTCCGAACCAAGTCTTAGTTCAGGAAGGTGCACCTCACAAATTATTCCTGCAAACCAAGAAAGTATTATTGAGCAAGAACAACCTGTGGGTTTCAAAACACTGATCATTTGCATGAGTCACAGATTCTCAAAGACTTCAACCGTCAAAAATTGGAAGCATGTTACAAACAAATTAGAACCTGCAGAAACATGCAACTCTGCCATGTGGCTCAGTCTCATTACCCGCAGAAAATTTCGCATTTCACTCAACTAGTAAAACTCAGAAGGGGGTACATAAATAAATAAGCTAAGTTTTGCCTCTCAGTTGTCAGATTTGTGATACTAATGCTGCCCTACAAAAATGGCTAGTAATTTACAACAGAAAAAATAAACTCACCTAAAGAGACGAGACAGAACTGGGCTCTTGGGTTTTTTCTTGGCTACGTCCTGTTTATGTTGTGCGTCCACCTCTGTGAACCCCTCTTCCGGAAGAAAATGTAACTTTTTCTTTCTTGAAACAACTTCCTGCTGCTTAATCCTGTCTGGGGGTAATTGATTCTCGTCAATCTCTTCCGATAGTAAATTGCCCATATTTTGCTGCTTCTGAGTTATTTCCTTCAGTGACATGGATCTGCTTTCCTTGTTAACCATCTTCTCGTGCTTCTGAGCCACTTGTGGGAATTCACTTTCCTTGATCATCTCTGGCTTCCGTTTATCTTTGTTCTTCGATTCTTCTGCGGCAACTGAATTTTTCAAATTAACTATCCCATTCTGTGAAAGATTGCTCTTTTCATCGATTAACTCGTCGTGCATTTTGACATCATCTTGCCGTAAGTATGCATTAGGCAGTGATAAGTTATGTTTTCTGTCCTTACCCACATTCTTCCTTGTTTGGACACCAAGTGGTGCTGCGTCACAATTCCCAGTTAAAACCCGGTCCTCGTGTTTTTCTTCCACCTCCACAAACTTACTCTCTTCGACAACACCACTGCTCATGGTGTCCATAACAATTTTGCCAAAAACGAATCTCGTTTCCTGCTCGTCCCCCTTCCCAAGCAGCTCATAATCAATATTGAAACTTCTCCTTCCATTATCGTAGTGTTCAACATCATTCACCAGCACGCTAAAAAGTCGGGCGGTGTCTTTCCCTGTTTTATGGGGTACAAATAACTGGAGAACAAACAAAAGGAACAATTATGATCGAGTGTGTTATCTAAACCATATAAATGAAGGGTTAGAATGAATAGTAGGACTAAAGCCCAACAAACCAGGGAACCCAATCATAGCAAGATGTGAAGGATAGCTATGAAAAAGGAACCAGATAGGTAGGCTCTAAAAATCCAACCTTGTTGGCACTGGCACGTCATGTTTCTCCAAAAACAATTTATGCATGAAAAACTCACACCATTTTGTGCTTACAGGTAGAAATTGTTTGCTCATGATGTCCAAGTTCATCATAATACATAAATGGTACTTTTGTTTGATGTCTAGTACTCCAAGCTAAAGTTTAGTTCAGATAAGTACGCAAAACGGGAAAAAAAAAAAGTATTTCGATTGATCAGCAATATGTGGCAAAATATTATTCATCCTCCAACAATTGGAACTGATGTTGTATAAAGTTTAAAAATCAGCTAAGTAGTGAAATTTCAAATGCATCACTTTAACTCAAACGGAGCAATACATGCTTGACAGGTCTCCATTACAACACTCACTGCAAACAACATTTAGATTGTTGATTCATCTTTCTGGTTACAAATCTCGTCCAGTAAGTTCACTAACTTATTCTTTCATCAAAACTCTCCTAGTGCTTTTAAAATATGTTGATCAAAGACCAAGGAGTCCAAAGTAGTTGTTTTCAAGAAAACTCAAGGGTCGACTTGCCAAGTGTGCACGTATTAAACGAACCATATTCACCTCATGCGTCATGTGGTAAACATAGCACTATTTGCACATGCTTAATATTTGAACTAACGAATTAGCTAAACTACATAAATACAGCGTGCATGATAGGAAATGGGTAACAACTTTGGATTCGGATAAAATAACATCATAATCTAAGAATCTCAGTCATCTTTAACACAAGTAATACTTATTTTGCTTGCACTGAAATGCATCCCTACCCAAAAAAGCAATCTATTTTCAGCCGTAGGATTAGTTCCATGAGTTTTGCACATGGCACTGATATACTACTCATGTATTTGCCTGCACATAGCAACATATGCATCTGCAAATAATTTATTTATGGTTGGAAAAAGCTAGTACAAATCAAGCTGTGTGGTAAATAGATTCTTCCACAAAGTAAGATTCCAAGACTAAAATCTTAACTGGTGAAAAAAAGAATGAAAAGCCCACGGAGGGGATGTTTATATAATCTATGTGTTTGGAACTTGGGGATGGAAAGGGAAAGGAAGGGAAAATAATGAAGAGGAAACCAAACAATGGAAGGAAATTTTAAATTTTCCCTCTTTCTCAAGAAACCAAACAATGGAAGGAAATTTTTTGAAGTTTTCTCTTCCTTTCCATCTCTTTCCCTAGAAAGGGCATAAGTACTAAACAGACTACAATGGACAGTTAGACCACCTCAGTGAACAAAAATGACTGCCACATGTTTTTACTTTCCGACAATAAAGAATTTCAGAAGTGAGAAGAGTTTACATACCACATCAGAGCATGGGAAGTCTGGGAATCTAGACATCATCTCAACAAGGATGTCAGTCTCAATCAAAGCACCTATGGAGTCTTGCACTAACGATGCTAAATGAGTAACTCTTTGTGCAAGTTCATCTTCTGGCCTATTGTGATGGAGCTCTGAGATCTCAGGTATAAAACTAGTCAGTGCTTGAGAACGCTCTCTCGCAAAGTTAACGCCTTCCTTCCATGTCCCATGATACAAAACAGAAGCAAAAGTCCAAACTGTGATAGCATCGTGGGGATGATTTACTAGTGCCAGGTGAAATGCCAAAAGTCCAACCCTGTCTCGTGCACATAAAAAGCTCAGTCAAAAGCTCATCATTCAGGAGAAAATTTGGGGAGTAAAAAATGGGTAAGATCCACAAACTCGGCAATTACCAAAACAGAAAAAGGCACAAAGGGAACTAATATGCATGGTGGAAGCACCCTTTTACGATGCTCTACAAGAAAATTACCACAAGGAAGTCCATTGTTCTAGACAGCTTCTTTGAATAAAAAGTGAGTCTTATGGGTATAAACTACTACTATGATGGATATCATTGCTAAAAAAAATATTGGCAGCAACAATGATGACATGGAAAAATAACTCTTTCAATGAGCAGAGATATCAACTCACCACAAAGTGCAATCTGATGGTCGATCACAAGTAACCAACTTATCTAAATTGAAGAACAATTTCTGTGAAGGAAAAGGAGATAATAGAGATCGTCACTTAAACTAAACTTGGGGGATTAACAAAGAAGCTTTAATAAATGAAAAACCATGTAATAATATTTACAGCCCAATTAGTCATGGAAAACACTAAAGGTTACCATCAACATGACGGATCTTTGAGAGGAGTGATCACTGGCATGTTGAGCAAGGTATGCTGCCTGTAATTTAAGCAGATCATTAAATATAGGCTTGTCTTTTTAACTAGAACCTGTAGGGGAAGACAGTAGAGTAGCAAGTGAAAACAAATTACTTGAAATGGTAGCAAAAAGTCGAGCAGGTTGAACCTCCACAGTAGACAGAGAGAAGGCTCAGCAGCTCCGTAAGACAGCATATAATTCAGCTCTAACATTATTCTAGTCTGAATAAACAAGGATGTGAGTTTGATCACCAAAAGGTGGATTATGAGAAAGCTACTGAACAATCCCTTTTATAGGTTAGTAAAAATATTAACACGAAAGAGAATCATGAGACGAAAGACAATGTACTTCAACAGACAATCTACAGAAGAAGCTGTCGAACCAAGGTCACAAAAATAGGGAATAACAAAATGCAGTCTAGCATAGTAGTCAAATGGTTGAAGTACCTTGGCTAATCCTGCAATGGAGGTGGATTGTTTAAGTATAGCAATCTCAGTTTCCTTCGAAAAAGACAAACCAAGACGAGCTGCAATTCTTAAGCCCCGCAGGATTCTCGCTGGATGGACAATATGTGATCATCATTATTGTTTTTATACCATATTCCCCCACTGGCTCCACAAGTCATGTTTCTGAATGAATTTGTAGATGGATAAACTTACCACAATCTTCTTTAAAGGACAGCTGAGCAGGGATTAATGTTTGCAGCTGAATACAAATCAATAAAGAATAAAAAATATATACTCGTTAAGCTTCCAAAAATACAGACTAAATAGTAAATACAATTGCATAAACCACCAAAGGGTAATGAGAATCACCTTTAATGACCTTAAATCCATCATGCCACTGGTATAATCGTAAATCTTATTCACAAAGGGGTCGAAGAATAAACTGTTTCGACAATTTCAGAAAATAATCTTTATTAGTCACGTGGAACCAAAGAAGCTCCAAAGTAATGAAACTGATACATCAGCGGCATGGGGGGGAAAAACAAGTTTCTCATAATTCGAAACCCGGAGCTTTATTCGCCATTGCTTTTCCCATAGCCTTGGACATTCTATGAATAGAAAATAAGGAGCAACCTGTTAATTGTGAAGTCCCGACGCATGCAGTCCCTCCAGAGAACAAAATCCTTTTTGTCACAGCCAGAAGGCATTCGAGGAAAAATATTTTTTTGTTTTTCTTTACCATTTATTCCAGCTGTTTCAAAACTGGATACCTGGTTTCAAAAAAATAATAGAATTGACAACAGTGATCATATGATGGAAAGGACCAATGCAAGATGCAGTACTAAACAAAGACTGCACTAATTTTCAACGAAATATTGCAGTAGCTTTTAACATACTAAATGCACCACCAACCTCAACAATAGAACCTTTGACATTCACATGACATATAGGAAAACGCCGTCCAACAATGAAACACCGATGAAACTCCTTTTTTATCTGAAACCGAATAGAAATTATAAGTCAACAATTATGGTTTGAACTTTACAATGCAAACATAATTACTAGTCACTGGATTTTCCGATATTATCAAACAAAATCTAAAATACCTGTTTAAGCGTTGCCGTGGTGACCACATCAAAATCCTTTGGCACTTTATTTAATAGTAAATCTCTCACACATCCACCGACTAAGTAGGTATCAAACCCTGCATATTGTAGACTCTTGAGAACTACTGTAACATTTAAAGAAAAAGGAGTGAAACACTACAAACAACGGACCCATTATGACAGAAAGCAAACAAGTAAAAGCACTGTTAGAGGAAGTTCAAGACAGAAATAACTCCTTGCGTTCCCCTCTAATCCTGACCAAAATGGATCTGCTATTATTGCAATGGTGTTATTGAATGCTGCCCATGGTGCGCATTTCATTATAAAGGGGAAAGCCCCTCCAAATTGCAGAGAGTGGTATAGACTCAAAAGCCTCACTATTATCTCCATTCCTTGTCGTTTCAAATTACTAAACCTTATGACGGTTTGAATCTCAGTAGTCAGTACAACATGCCGAATCTCCTCTGCACAAGGAAAACACAACAAACTAGTCCAGAAAGAAAAGACAATGAGGCCAACTTTGAATATAGACTTGCAAACTCTTAAAACTGAACTCTCCCTGAAGGAATTTGTTGAACTCTCTGTCTCTGTAAATCAAATAAGATTCAGAATTCCAAAAGGAGTAAACAATGAAAAGGTTACTTAAGACGGTGAAAAATGTTTTATAAGCGAAAGCACTTCAACTAAGTGGCAAAAGTAATTGATGAATGGATGACTTCCCATAGAGATGCTCCCAGTCTCATGCTGCATGAACAAATCAAACCAACATTTTTCACGTACAATGGGAAGGGATAATGTGAAAAACGTAGCCGGTCAACAAAATTTCACACCTATGCGTTAGATAAGCTTACCATTGATCTGACATGAGGAAACATTTGTCAATTTGTTATTTTAGCGATAGAGAAAACGAGGGTATGTCCAAAAATAGTTATTGTCCAAAAATGAGGGTTTCTAGGCCTGCCCTCCCTAATGTCTTTCGGCTTTGATTTGGGGGCATGGTTCTGCAGCAAAAGGTCCATGTAGCTCTTCGGTCCTTGGAGGTTTAGGGGGGTCACTGTTTCAGTGGTATGCTGAGTGCAGCCAGTTTGTGCATATTGCCAAAGGTTAGGTCTATCCTTAATCATCCCCCGCCCATACCCCCAATGATTGGGGACTAGATGGGTTCTGCTATTATTGTTGTTGTGTTGTCCAAAAATAGTTATTCTTAGACATTAAACCCAAGAACTTGTACTCAAACAGTATGTATTAGAAAGGAAAAGGAAAGAGGGAGAGGGGAAGCACCATGCTTCGTCGCTCAATATGGTTGCATGATATGACAATGTAGAGTGGCTAATCTTATGAACATTTTCAATGTTAATGCATCTAAAGCCGCATGTGTGCTGAAGAAGATGTTGGGAAAAGTAATGAAAATGTGCCAAAAAAGGGAACAAAACATCACCTGCACCCCGTAGAACTTTCAGAACAATCAACGAGGGCAAAGGAATCATAGATCGGGTGATCCCCAAGGTCCTTGAATCCAGCTTTCTCCAACTTGACATATCAACTTTCACTACACTCTCTGACTTTCACAAATTAACTTTCACTTAGTAACATGCATATACGATTCACTCATAAAAATAAATAAATAAATAAAAAAGAGGATTTCTTTAAGCATATCTACACTACATGTAATACAATCATAGGACAAGCGATCGTGTAAACAGAAAAAGGAAAAAGAAACTAATCGAAATTTACTTACTCAAGTCTCAAAGCAAAGTTTGCACCACCGGCAACAAGTTCATTTAATTACTAAAAAAAAAAAAAAAAAGCAGCCCTAATAGCAAACCGGTGGAGCACTGTTCTTAAACCTTCTTAAATTTTAGCAACAGCAAAAACCCACATATTGGGTTGCCGCTGGAACAAGCTCAATGTTCTAAAAGTCACTAGGCGCTAGTCGGGCGGCCAGGCACTGCCTAGCGCCTTAGCCAATTAATCGGCGCCTTGACAATAAGGCGGATTTCCCATTTTTTAATTTTTTAAAAATATTCCCCTATACCCTCTCCAAGTTTTAAGAGCAAATACATCAATAAAAGTTGAAAAAAAAAACATTAAATAACATGGAAACTAAGTAATAATGCAAAGTTCAACGTTCAAAGTTCAAAAAAAATGAAACTAAGTAGTGTCAAGTACCAACTACCAAATAACTAGTCAATTACTCCTACTAAGTTCAAACTTCAAAATAAAATGGAAGTAGTACTAGTTCTAAAGGTTTCGATCGTAAACTGTGAAGCGCTGGGCATGTTTTGTTATTTGTATACTATATGTATAAATATACACACACACACACACACACACCAAACCCCCTTAAATTCTATTACGACGACACGGAAGCCCTTAAATTTCTAAAATCGCACATTTTACCCAACTAATGGTCAGATTAATCGATGCCTTACTCCGCCTAGCCGATTATTCGCGCCTAGCCCGCCTAGCCGATTAATCGCCGCCTTGCTCTGCCTTATGGCTGATTAATCGGTTGGCCACCTTTTCAAACGCCTCGACCCCTAAGCGCGGCGGTGGGTCACTGCCTAGTGCCTAGGCACCGATTAATCGGCCGCCTCAACTGCCTTTTAGAACACTGAACAAGCTCTTACATAATACATCTAACCAAAGCAACAAGGACATAAATTCTCAAACATTCGAGTATATATGTTAGAAAATAGAAATAGCACATTCTTAGCTAAAATTTCCTATATACATAACTCAAGAGTCCAGACCAGCTTGCGCGCACCTTGACTAATTCAGGGGACCAATCCCACCATTCAAGCTTAGCTGTAATTGACATCAAGTTCAGCAATTGCTCTAAATAGTAGGCCAAATACAAAACCATCGGAGCACCATTTTAAACCTTGTTACTAGATTTTAGCAACAGAAAAAACCCAAATAGTAGGTTGTCACTGGAGAAAGCCCTTGCATAAGACATCTAACAGAAACGCCTAGGACGTAAATTCTAAGAAATTCAATAAATTATACAAATAGCACATTTTTAGATGAATTTGATATCAAGTTCAACAATTGCTAGAAATAACAAGCCATTGGAGCACTAATTTTAAATCTTCTAAATAGATAGCACATTTTTAGCTGAATTTCACATCAAGTTCAAGTGTTTGACAATAACTATACAAAGCGAGCCAAAAAAGCAAACCAATGAATCACCATTTTTAAGATCTTCTAACTAATTTTTAGCAACAGCAAAACCCCAAATACTGGATTGCCACTGGAGCAAGCCCTCATATAATTTATTTTTAATATAGGAAGAGGAAACACCAATGGGCTTATACAAATTTTTGAAGTTGTGTCACAAAAGTGATTTCCACCATTGTCCTAACAAAAAACAAAAATTCATAACTACTTTCCTTACAACATGAATTAACTGTTAGGGGTACAATACTAAAATCACCCGAGCTAAACTACCCACTCCCACACCCCACGTATCGAGGCACGCACGTGTGCCCTAATTCTAGTTCATCTAAAAGAAGCAACTGGGACATGAAATTGTCACAAATTCCCAGAAATTCGAGCATATGTATGTTACCTTGCTCCAGCGCAGAAGCAGAGCCCATGCCAGCGTAAAATTGAGTTTGAGCTCCACTTTCGGCCAATGCATGGTCCAATCTCTGCCAAAAAAAAAATATACGAATTAATAGAAAACAGGAGTTTGCATCAAACATGTTCGAACAAATGCCAGAAAGAGAGACCTGTAAGGTGAATAAGGGTTTGAGGCGAGAAGAGAGGAGAGTTCTTCTTCTGAAACAGGTTGCCATGAGCAGAGTAGAAGAACTATGGGCGTGGCGGCAGCAGAGCGTAGTAAGTCTCCATTTTCCAGAATTATCGAACTAGTTGGGATGGCCCGATGGGGGCTGCTGCGCGCGCTATAGTCTGTGAGTTTTTCTTCTTCCTGTTTGAGATTCGTTCGTTCGCGTTGGTTTTCACGGGTTCAAGACTCACGACCCGCATTTTAATATGGGAAATGCCAAAGAGTCCAACATCGCAACAGTACAAAAACAAGTGTGGCTGCACTTGTGTGCATGGATGGTCACATGACTGCCAAAAAAAAATATATCTTGAATACATGTAGAATTTTTTAGGTAGTCCAATGTTGAACACTCTATCCAAACTAAATTGAACATCTTGTCTAATAAAAAACCCAAGTACTGAACATTTCGGCCAATAAAAAACCCAAGTTCAATTCAAATTAAAACCCAAAAAACTAAAACCCAAATAGAAAAGCCATGGGGGAAAGGGCTAAAAGCATACACAGACAAAAGTCTGTTTTCGACTTCTTCTCTGGTACTGAGCAAAAAAAAACAAACAAACAAACCTTCTTCTCTGGTTCGACAAACTGCCGACATGCGAAGTCTCTCTCGTTATTTGATACTGTTGATAATGAGACTATTATGCAACGGTTTCAAAGTATGAAAACTCATTGAGAGCAATTGTAATATACTTTATTCGTTGTTGTTTTTGGGTGACATTAACGATATTAATGGAAATTTTTTTTTTTTTGTCTATATTTAGTTGTGGTTTATGGAGATAGTAGATCAAGAGAATTTTTGAACACCCTAAGAAAAATTTCTAGAGCCTCCGCTATACAAAAAAAAAAAAAAAACGTTTGTTAGTCCACTCATACTTTAAAGTGCACTTATTTCGTACTAGTACACTTTAAAAGTGCAATTTAAAATACAAGTGGAATTCAACAAATATACTTTTTTGTACCCTATTGTACCCGTTAGCAATACCTTTTGATATAGGAGGTATTGAGGTAATGGCTTCTCATATAGCGCTGGTACCTTGGTTTTCTTTTTTAGGCAACCCAGTAGCTCCTTTACATATACCGTAGCATGGGGACGGATCGGGGCCGGAGACTACTATCTCCACCCCCAATCCCCAAACCCCTTACTCATATCCATCCCCTATCCAATCTCCAACGGGGATTTGTTTTTATCCTCCATCCCCGCTCCAAATGGGAAACGGGGATCCCCACGGGGATTTCGGGGATCCAATCATTTTCCCTAGAGTAGCAAGTAAATAGTTATAGAAGCTCAATTACTAATCATTTTCCCTAAAATCCAATCACTGGGGGAACCCCTAGGCGTGTAAGACTTCATGTGTTTGTAGAACAACATAAAGAGTGCAGAAAAGTAGAAATTATGAAGAGTTCTTATGTATATTCATGACATTAATTAAAATTGATTAAATGCAACATGGGTTGTCTAGTGGATAAATACATAATTGTTTCAAAGAAAAAGAGACTACAAGTCTACAATTCACTATTGATATGCCCGGGAAACATTTTTAAAGATTGTACTACTAGATATTTTTTGTGTAATCGATCACAAAAATGGTCATTTTGATTGGAACATATATGTTAAAACCATGCCATTGTAGTGGATGAAAATGCTTCAATTACCAAACCAATCCTATGCACGAGGAAGGAAATTTTGTGTAACCCCACATATTTGGAGAAAATTCAGTGAGACCCCAAAGTTTCATAATTTAGGAATAGACCCCTATATTTCGGGGATTCGGGGACGGGGCAGATCGGGGACGGGGCGGAGCGGGGTGGGGACGGAGCGGGGAATGGATTCGGAGCGGATTCGGGGCGGGGACATGTCTATCTCCACCCCCTATCCAATCCCCAAACATTTTAAAAAAGAATCCCCATATCCTATCCAATCTCCAAACAGATCTCCATATTGCCGATCCGTTCGGATCGGGGATCGGATCGGATTCGGACAGGGCAGATGAAATGGCCAACCCTACTTCTTCTTCTTCTTCTTCTTCTTCTTCTTCTTCTTCTTTTTTTAAGAGTAGAAATTTATGACACGACACAATATGACAAAAAGTTAGCTGGTTTATATTGACTATTTTTTTACATGAAACACGTATATGACAAAATCCGAGAACACTATTAGTAAATAGGTCGGGTTCGGGTTGAACCCGCTTAACTCAAAAATTACAATAATTAACGAATCGTGTCGACACAGTAACCCAAACCCAATAATGACACGAAAACATAGGCTTACTTCTAAGGTATGGAACTTCTTTGACATCAAGGAGGAAAAATTTGATGACTCTAATGATGATGGAGTTGAAAGAAGCAAGTGCAAAAAATGTGGTATGAAATATGTATTAGTTAGCAAGTATAGCACTGGAAATTTAAAACGTCATTTGGCTGGGTGTTTGAAGAGAAATGCAGTTGATATTTGACAACTTCTCATGCAATTACAGGCTTAAAGCATTTTCATTGTTATTGTTAGAGCTTAAATCAACAAAAAAAAAAAACTCAAGTCATCGATGGGCCTAGTTTGCTAATGGATAAAAACTTGATAAAATTAACACTTGATTTTATCAAGTGAGGAGGAAGTTTGATAAAATCTAAGATTTTTTATCTGTTGACTCTCTATTTATTGCTCTAATGTCTCAATTGGACAAGTACATATGACAGCTTATTCTTGTTGAAGTAAGGCTCAGTTTGGATGGCAGCAATCTCGAGAGGGAATGAGAATATGATGCCTTCTTTTCATGATTCCAATGTTTGGAACAGAGAGGAATAGGAATATGATTTCATGTTGTTCTGATTCCAACGTTTGAAATAGGCAGGAATAGGAATGTGATGCCTAATAATACATTTAACCTGGAATCACATTCCCAAAACTGAGTGGAAATCTGATTGCTCCCTTACCCCATGAGAATTTCATATTCTAAGCTCATTAATTAAGAAAGGAAACGTTGATTTTAATAACTTTATAAAATAATTATTTCCCGCATAAGATTACTTAATTAATCCAAGCACCGAAATTAAATTACTCTATGTATCAAATTCCTAGGAATTAGATTTCCAATATATTCATATTCCCACCCAATAAAATTTCCAGGAATTTGATTCCTAGTAATAAGATTCATATTCCAACTCAAGATTTCAGTTATCCAAGCATAGCCAATGGCTTTTTGACTTTCCCGTCTTAAGGGGAAAAAAAAAGGGAAGATTTAGCCAGCAATTCGTTTGTCTGGAAATATTTTCCAATAGGCGTCCACTTTTCGATAACATTTTTGTCTGACGATGTGATGGAAAGGGTGAAAATGATACAGGGACACAAATTAAGAGGTTCAATGTGCATTTTCCAAAATATGAGGATCAAGCGATTGTTGAGGGACCTCTAGGTAATTAACCTAACATGTATTATTACATGGGAATCTAGATAATCGTATGATTTGAACCCGACATTGATAACCACATAATCTACCTGGCAACCGGCATTAGTATTAAAAAAGTATCATTACTCAACAATCTTTCAATATTAAAAATTGTGAGAATTATCATATACCAATCTTAATTGTTTATTAACATAATTTAGGCTCTCTTTAATAAAGTTGAAATAAAATCTAAAAATTGAATATTGAAAATTGATGATCAATGCTGAATAAGTTGTTTGATATGTACTGAATTGTAAGTATTGAATTAGATAAGCTGTTTGTTCGATTTGTACAAATAATTGATGTCTTAAATTCACTTATTTTTCAACTTTGCCCTTCATATATTGATGATGTAATGCTAAAACTAAATTAATTAAATAAAAAAACGTGCAGTTGTCAAAATCATAACAATATACACAAAATATCGGCAACATGATCAACAATTATAGTAAATATGGTTGATCATTAAAACTTTGTCAAATATTAAAGTAGCAAAATTACATTTGACACTCAAGAGTAGTTCATATTATTTAATTGCACTACAGTTTGTACACGTAAAGTGAGGATAAAAATATGGTCAGCTTTGGTCGACCATCCTCCTCTTGCTTCTAAATTATCCACATGTTGAATTGCCTTAAAAAGCAGTTGGATTGTTGAATTCGTTATGAAATATATTTGAATCGCTAATCCTCCTCTTGCTTGACATTCTTTTTAGCATTGGAAAAACGAGCCTTCAGAACTCCAAAAGCATGTGCAATCACATTCTGTAACCTAGCATGTGCAAGGTTGAATCGCTATTCTTTGTTCCTAGGGCGATGACCATTTCGGAAATCAGATAACCAATATTGCACGTTAAGATATGGTGCCATAAAACCACGGGTACAACTATATTTGTAACATCACATAAAAAGTATTTTTCTACACAAAAGAAGGAAAACGTTCTAGAAAATATTACAATCTAATTTTTAAAAAATCATCTAATATGGAGGAAGAATTAGAAAGTTGTTAACTGAATTACTCATAGCTTCTCTTAACATCCTTGAGTCTTGCATGACTCCTTCCCAACCAACCCAAACAAATGAGGACGACATATTAAAGTCACATGTATCAAGCACATTTTGGTAATATTCTCCCTTTACTCGTCATCTGTATGGTACTTGTTAATCATGTGGCACAACTGCGGAAATAAGAGTTCCAACAAGTGCACTTATCGCACCCTTATAACATTTTACTTTTATAAGTTAGAAAAATGACAGCATAATAAATAATATTACGTGTCACCATATAAAAGTAAAACCAATCCACATATATCTAAGTTCTACATAAAAAATTACACGATATACTTGTCTAGTGCGATGGTTATGTTGTATATGATGCAGAAGTTGATCATAAGATATGTCAACAATCATCTCTTTTGAGAAATTCAACATAGCATGCAATACTTCATAAAAGTACCTATGTATTTTTTGTGTTGACTGATTGAATATTCTTTTGACAACACGATCGATTTCTGTATATTCTGAGCTAAGTCTATAAGAAATACTGCGACCTTTTATTCTCCAAATATGTAGCAACTATTTTGAAGCCATCCTCTGATCCGGAAGTGTTGACACACACTTAAGAGGGCTTCTTTTTTCATCCGTAACATTTCATGAATATGCACTGGGTTTCCATCTACGATTCCTTTCACATACATATCCAAGTCCAGTAAGCAACAAGACAGTATCGGGCTTTCTGTCAGTACGAATTTTTCCTCAAAGTACTTATCTTTCAGTTTCAAGAAACGGTTTTTAATAAATGGACAGGTCTCCATCATTGTCTCGAAATGGCTTTCGAAACGGACCAACCAGGATTGCAAATCTCTCACAGTATGTGTTTCCTATAGAGTATACTATGCACATTCCATCTAATTTCAAAGAATTAAGGGCTCGGTCAGAACTCCCAACAATACTTAAGATCGTTCAATTCGTATCTCTTGCATTTACTGCTACTTGGTATAGTTAAAAAAAAAATGATATTCAAAAATCGGATATCAAGGATTTGATTTTCTTTCGTATACGATCCCGATCATTATTGTGAGTGGAAGATAGATCCCCCAATCCACCAAAAAAGGGCTAAACTAGACAGTTCCAAACTGGAAAGGAGCCAAGTACAAAATCCTCCAGGCTAAGGCACCTGCGATTCCGCTGTCCTTTTTACTTGTGTTTTTTAGCATGTCTTTTATTATCTACAGTAATTTGTTCGGCAAGAAACATACGAATTAAATAAAATATTCCGGAGTAGTATATAAAATCTTTAAAAATCTCAATTAGCTTCTCCTTCTGACCCACTTCGTCCCCACTATAATTACAGCAGAGAAAACCCTCTCGATCACAACAAGAATTCTAGGGTTTGTTTTTTCCCTTCCGATTACCTCAAATTCGACATCTGGGTTCTCCCAAATTCGATCTCTTTTTCATTTTTTCCTATCATTTTCTCGTTTTTAATTGAGTGAGAAGGACCTCCCGAATCGAAAGAGGGAGGTTTTCAGCATGGGAGGCGACGATGGTGGTGCGGCCGAGGCGAAAACCGCCGCAGACGGCGGCGGTGATGTGACGGTAAACGTGCGATGCTCGAACGGGTCCAAGTTCTCTGTGCAGATCGGGCTCGAATCCAGCGTGGGATCGTTCAAGTCTGTTCTCGCTCAGAACTGCGATATACCTGCGGAGCAGCAGCGGCTAATTTACAAAGGCCGGATTTTGAAGGACGATCAAACCCTAGAGAGCTACGGTATGCCTTAATTGATTCTCGTGGCAATCAATTTTTTGTATATCGGATGTCCCCGAAGGGACAATTTTTTGTATATAGATGTAAATGGTTTTATTCATGGGCGTGGGCCTAAGTCATATAATTCGCGTTAAGTCTTTGAAAAACATCCCACTGCTCAGATTTGTGAGAGCGATGATTGAAAGCCCAAAGCGTTAGATTGAGAGCAGGAGCAGAGGACACTACTGCATGACTAAAGTTTTGGCCTGTGTACTTGCCAAAAACGAAGCACATTACATGATATTTGTGTACCGTGTACGTGAGTATGGATTTGGGTATTTTAGATATGATATGTTGAACTTGGCGTGTCATTTGTAATTGCAACATGTGAAGGTATGAGTTTTCTTCTTCCTTTTTGTTTAATTAAGTAGTGCAAAATTTGTAGGGGAAAAAGCATCTGGGAATGCTACGTGTGTAGCAGCGTACAAAGATAAATAATTTTTGAAAATTACCCGGTGCATGTGGGAGGGAATGGCATGTTTTCGGGACTATGTGGGAGAAAAGCTTTGGATACAGATGTCACGAAAAAGAAAGCGAGCATTGACCCTCAAATTTAATGCTAAAGCACGCGGTTTTATGACTTTGTCAGTGTAACTTTTGTTTGGATATATTCCCGCTGAGCAGCAGCGGCTGATTTATGAGGTCTGGATTCTGAAGGACGATTGAACCCTAGATAGCAACGGTATGCCTTAATTGATTGTCATGGTAATGGAGTTCTGTATGAAGATGGAGATAAATGTATTTATGGGTTTGTGCTTGTACACTTGCGGAAGACGATACACGTGAAAATTGTGCATACATAATATCTGTATACGTGATAATGGATTTGGGTATTAGATATGGAATTGGCAGAACATACTGATCTTGGATTGTATTAGCAACATGTGGATGTATCATAGGTAGTTTTGGCATTTTAGAGGGGTTTATAGGCTGTATCTATTGTTTGGTCTTTTTTTGTTTTTCTCTTTCTTTTGTACAAACTTAGCATGCTTATACGGTAAGAAAAAAGAAGCATTTTTCTTTGTTTTTACCTAAGTAGCGCAAAATTGGTGTGGGGAAAAACATATGGGAATTTCTTTGTTTTTGTTCTTTAAGTAATGTAAAAATTTTAGGGGTAAAAAAACATATTGGAATGCTACCTGAGTACCAGTAAACAAAGATAAAGAATTCGTGACCCCATACATACATGACGCGAATGGCATGTTTTCGGGACTATTTGGGATAAAAGCTACAGATGCCTTACTTGATTCTCGTTATAATTAAAATTCTGTATGTATATGTAGATAGGTTTAAGTATGGGTGCGTGCATTTGTAGTTTTGGAGAATGATACACATAAACATTGTGTAGACATACATGAGTAGGGTTTTGGGTACTTAGTTGCACGAAGCGGGAGCGTGGGTGAGGGAGCGGATGATCATTAAAGTGTGGGAGTGCCGTTGGGAGTTTTTGGGAAAATTATTAAAATTATAAATATTTTTATGTTTTTTTATTTAGTTGAATGTCAAAAATAAAAAATTATTCTACCACTTAGATTGCAAAAATTAAAAATTCTCACATAAGGATTACAATTTTGGTCTCCACTTCTTTAAAATAATGTGTCTTCTTCTATACATAACACTATACACACAGATATATATGTTTTGTACTTTCAGATAGACAAAGAATTGTAGCCTATATATGTGTCGCCATGATTGCCATTTCCGGTCTGTACGGTATTCTAGCCTATTGGATTTACCTTTTTGGGTGTAAATTCTTGTTTCAGTTTGGAACGAGTTCCTGTCAGGATTGGAACGCATTTCCTTCAATTAAGTTTGGGTATAAGATGTGGAATTGGGTGAATATATTGATCGTGGTGTTGGATTGTATTTGCTACATGTGAATGTATTACTTTTTTTTCCCCCCTTTTCTTCTAACTTCTAAGTAATGCAAAATTTGTGGGTGGATGGAAAAACATAGAGGAGTCCTACCCCACGTATGCATCAGTAAAGAAAATGAATTTGTAAAACAGACCTGCCCCGGACGTAGGGGATGGATATGGAATGTTTTCGAGACTATTTGGGAGAAAAGCTTGGGATATCCGCTTAACAAAAATTAAAGCAGGCAAATTTAACGCTAAAGCACATGGTTTTGTGGCTTACTAAGTAAGTATATCCAATACTTCTCTGTCATACAATTAAGCAAAGAGCTTAACCACCACTCTGGTCAGACAAGCCATTGTTCCTAATCGGAAAAATAATTACCATCATTTTTTGCTCAGGAGAATTGATGATTGCAGAACTGTTATGTAAGCGGATTTCACCTTGATCTTTTTGCTTGCATTTTGGACCCAATTGGTCCTCCTTTTACCATATCTTCTACTTAATGAATTTTTGTGTGAAGAACTTCTGTGAAGCTTTTTCGCTTGATGACTCCTTTGACTTTCGAGTAAACCCTTGCAAATAAGGATATACAGCACTGATTTTTATGTATGTTATCACCACATGTTATTATAAGAAAGAACGACCTCAATCTTAAGATTAGTGGCAATTGAGGGACGAGGTTCATATGGAGTCCTTTGCACATGCATGGGTTTTATAATATGAGGACCTTTTGCACTCTTGAATGTTTATTTTTCATGCTTTTGTCTTATTGGAGCTGTGCTTATTTTTATTTTTATATCTATGCATCGGTATAAGTTGCTCCCCTCTACTTCGCTGTATTCATCGTGCAATTTATTGCCCATTACAAAAAATTGATGTCTCAAATGAGATGGCTAATACTGCTTTTTAGATGTGGAATTCTTTGCTTTCATATGGGCTTAGTTCCTTAAGACCATTCTACACTGCTCTTTAACTCTCTTGAATGCCATATGACCATATATTTTCATTGTCAGTTCACAAGTTGATTGTACTTTCATCCTTCTGCTTTAATAGTTCCCTGATCTTTTGTTACCATATGCATTGTTGTCAAATCAAAGATTGCATCTTGAATCGTTTTGATGAAATAGTGAATGGAGAATCTTTGTGCATTATGCAAGTAAGATTAAAAACAAGGAATCATTTGGCATCGTGCCGAACCGCACTGAATTGCATGAACCAAAGTGAGTCACAAGATTCCCTTTATTTACTATTCGACAACATCAATTGAATCGAACTGGTTGAAACTCGTATTACATCCTAGAATGCCACAATTCTAACTTCTAGTGGCATAGCTAGAAAATTGTACCAGTGGGGGCACAATCCAACACATGCGCCTTTTTTGGGATAAATAATTAATAATTTCCTTTTTAAGAATTTGACACACCTAATTTGATGTTCTTTTGAACTATTTTTTCAAGATTCCTGTTAAAAAAGTGTTTTAACCATCAAATAATTTCAAATTAGCTACGAGAAAATGAAAATATAAATGTATGATTCAGAAAATTTATAATTCCCACCAATTACTTGCACAAGTAATTTAATAAATATTCAATTCTAAACAAATCATCTTTAACATAAAGAGAGAGGAGTTGTTGATAGATTTAAGAAGAGAAAAGAATGGACAAGGTAAAAAAGATACTAGCTTGACTTGAATTTTTGCGATGTGATAGCAATTTTAATTCGTAAACACGTGGTAGTTTTAAAATTCAGTAAATGGAGACTTGCTTTGTGAGTAGTTAACTGTTTAGGCGGGATCCATAGATTTGGTTTTGAGCTTTCTACCTAAAATACTACTGTTATTTACAAGCGTGAAAATAAAAACCAAAATTCTAGTGTGGGCCGGTGCCCTCACTGGTCCTAAACCAACTCCGCCACTGCTAACATCCATGACAATACATATGTAGATGTGTTATTCTTCTTGGTCAAACTCATGGATGGACCCTGTAAGAAGAACCATTAGGAATTTAGAAAATCTGTATCAAACTTGAACTATCTTTGATTATTTTGTGCATATTTTTGACAGGATTGGAAGCAGATCACACAGTACACTTGGTTCGAGGATTCACACCAACTGCATCAGCTAACACTACAGGTGCAACCAACACCGGAGTTTCGAATTCTGCAAATTCTACTCCAAATGCCCCAACATCTGTTGGCGCTGACAACGTTGGGGCATTTGGAGGATCTGGTTTGGACGCTTCCCTATTTCCTGGACTTGGTCTGAATGGATTAGGCGGGAATAGTGGATTATTTGGAGCTGGATTTCCAGAATTTGAACAAATGCAGCAACAGTTGACTCAGAATCCTAATCTGGTCAGAGAATTAATGAACCTGCCTGCTGTTCAGAATCTAATGAATAACCCAGAAATTATGCGGAGTATGATAATGAATAATCCTCAGATGAATGAACTCATTGATCGTAATCCAGAGCTTGCTCACATCCTCAATGACCCTAGCACTCTCCGTCAGACGTTGGAGGCTGCAAGAAACCCTGAACTTATGCGTGAAATGATGCGCAATACTGACAGAGCAATGAGCAATATTGAAGCTTCTCCAGAGGGATTTAACATGCTAAGACGCATGTATGAAAACGTCCAAGAGCCATTTCTTAATGCAACAACTATGGCTGGGGATGCTAGAAATGATACAGGCTCGAACCCATTTGCAGCTCTTCTGGGCACACAAGGTGGTGGGCCTACAAGCACTGGCTCTGAAGCTACAACTAATTCTCCTGCTCCAAACACTAATCCACTTCCCAACCCATGGGCCTCTGGAGGGGGTAAGTTAATCTCTCTCTCTCTCTCTCTCTCTCTAGATTGTGGATGTCTTCGTTCCAAGGCAGCTGAATATGAGCCTCTACGTATCCATTTTTGCTTCTCTGATTGGTTATTTTGTACTACTGAGGCGATATAAAGAGAGATATCAGCATCAAAAGTCTGGAAGTGATTTTGCTATTTTATTGCACTTTCTTCCAAAGGGGTTGCCTTAACCCCTGGAGTCAGCATGATCTGTACTTCCTTGAAGTTCTATATGGTCTAGGTTTTGGTATGTTTTGGTCAGAAAGCTTGTCATGGTGGTAAGGGTCAAATATACGTTAAGGGTGCAAAGTTAAACCTGTCTTGAATTCCTCAGGGTTATAGAAATATTGAAGTTAAAGTAGTTGCAGCTGTGTATTCACCATATCTATGTCATGTTTTATGTTAAAATTAGTCTTTCCAGTAAGGTATTTCTCTCCCGTTCAAAAAAAGTAAGGTACTTCTCTCCAAATTCTCTCTATCCCAGATTTATTTTTGAAGCAGTCACCTTAGTTCTGCAGATTTTGTTATCTGAAGTTTACTTCAGAAAGTTTTACTGAATTTTGACCAATATTTTGTAACTTAATGTGAATCTAGCGGCTGGAGGTGCCCAAACCAACTCCACTCCAAGATCGAATCCTGCTGGGGATGCTAGGCTGCCGGATTTTGAGCGCATGTTTGGTTCCATGCAGGATCCTGCTTCACTAAGTCAGTTTATGCAAAATCCAGCTGTATCACAGATGATGCAAAGTGTCCTCTCGAACCCTCAGTATGTGAATCAGGTATACCTCTCTCTATTGTGTAATACAGTACATTTTCCATGATGTTACTGTGCATTTTCTTGTTCGCTAAAGTTATTTCAATTGTTAGGTTATTGGGCTGAATCCCCAGATGCGCAATATGCTAGATTCCAATGCCCAACTTAGAGAAATGATGCAAAATCCAGACTTCATTCGTCAGTTGACTTCACCTGAAACAATGCAGGTACATTGCACAACCCTTTCGTTATCTCTGTAATATGGATGGAAACCTGCATATTATAGGAGCTTTAATTGAAATATTGCTAAGATGATGTGAAAGGCCTAGCCAGAAATTGTGCTCGGTTGCCTCTAGCATTTTATTTGTCTAATATGCATGTTTGACTTTTGTAGGATTCCACATTTGTCTAATATGTAGGAGTCCGTATTTTCTTTCCTGTCTATGTTCCAAGAAGCTTTGTTGGTGGTTTTATTTGTCTTTCCTTTTATTTGTTGTTTGTTCTTTGGTTTGTTCGCCAAGGATGGGTCAAAAGTCAATCTCCCAAAGCTTTGATTTGGCTTAAAGTCTTGTTTTCCGTTTTGTTTGGTTATGTTTTTTCTTCGGTCAGCTGCCAACATAGCCATTCCCACTGTCTCAGGTTCTTACCCCTGCTCGTTTTGATTTCCTGTTTAGTGAACATTGCCACATCTTTGTATCTGTTTATTGGATTTTAAGACAACAAAAGAAATGACGCATTTAAGCATTAATTTCTACTACGTGTAATTAAAATGATAGTTGATGTCAAGTTTTCCACCTTTCCTGGTATGTTACTATTCTGCCAATCTGCCTTTATATTGTTTTATTCCATAACTACATTCATATCTAGAATGAGTCCAACAAATTTAGGACGTATTGTCAGACCATGGGGTCCACCAAATGTCAGGCAAATAAGCTTAGATAATATCTTTCATTCTTTATCCTTACAATAATGTTAATTACTTTGCGCACGCTAATGCTCAATTATTTTTGTATTTAATTTGATTAAAGTGGGTACTACTGTACTGGAGCATTTAATAAGGCGGGCTCTGTGGAAACTGTAAACTTTTAGTAAGAGACAGCAGTATCCCAACATTTATACTAGCGTTTCATGTGTGGGGCCTTGCGTATTCTTATGTTGATATCTTTGGGGTTTGCATATTCCTCTTTCGGGTATAGCTCCTAGAGTGACCTTTTGTATACTTATGTAGATGGTTTGGGCCCTTTGCCTGCCCTCTTCTTGTGTCTTTATTTGGTAATTTTCAGAGAGCCCCTAGATCCTCGATCCTTTCATGGAATTTGTAGACTTGAGAGATTTTTCATTTTCAGTTCCTCTTGATAGATAGTGTGGTTTTAGTGGCTTCATAGTTTTGATATAGAGGCATGCCATTTGTTAGAGCTTGTCATTAGTTAAGGAATACCTCCAAAACTAGTATATGAGCCTCGGCAGCCTCTCCACTCATTGCCAAATGGTTTTGAGTTGATGCTTTAACATGGTATCAGAGCTAGGCGTTCGGAGGATTTTGGACAAGACTCTTAGTTATTTCTCCGTTGTTTGTGTCTCTGTGCCACAAGTGCACCATGTTTCGTTATGATCCCAATGATGTAGATCCGTTGTTTACCTCCCCACGTGCCCCATTGATGTGGGCCGCACATGCAGGGGAGTGTTAGAGCTTGTCATTGACTCATTGGTTAATTAATACATCCAAAACTAGTATACGAGTCTGGGCGGCCTCTCCACTCATTGCCAATTGGTTTTGAGTTGGATGCTTTAACACCCTTGCTTCTCTTTTATGTACAGTGTACGTAAACATATATCGTATTTATCTTAACTTTAAAAAGAAACAAAGACACATCTCAATTGGACCTACAGAGGGAGCTTCCATATTTGTAGAAATTCCTGCTTCTGCTTCCTGTGCCTTTCGCCCTAGAAAGCAAAGAAGAGTGTTCATCCACATGCATAAATGAAAGGTTGGAGCCAACCTTCCTCTCTTCTATAAACTGCATGGGAATGCATCAGCGCACATACTACATCACAGATAATAGGAAATGAGTTACTTTGGGGTCTATATGCACATGCACGTGAGCCTTTTCTCTCTTTTTTTCCGCCTCTTCTTATTTGTTTGTTTCTTAATTGCCTCTGCTCCTAACTTCTGTTTTCCCTTGTTTTAGCAACTCTTGACTTTGCGGCAAACCCTTATGCCTCTTCTTGGTCAGCAACCTTCAACCCCGTGAGTAATTTACTTAATTTATCTGTAATACAATCAACATGTCCATGTTACTATTCACTATTGCTGATAAAAATCAATATGTCCATGTTACTATCCATTTAAACCGTCGTCTTTTTATCGTTCAATACACTTTCTAAATGACCTAATTAACAGCCCTTCTTTTCTTGATTTGTCTAATTGGATTGCACTCTTGCAGGGAATCAGGTCAAACTGTTGGCGGGGCAGGTACTTATTTCTGAAACTTGAATTTGCTACATTACGTATCTTTTAATATTGGATTCAACTGTCTCGAATCAGTGTCTATTCATTGGTCACACCTGAGATGCCTCTAATAGATAGAGTAAATGTATTTGGTTTGTTGTATATCTGATTCTCATCAAGGATTGTGGAGCTCCTCATTCAGGACCGCACCTTGTCTTGCTAGTTGCCGCAATTATCACAATTTTAGAATTGTTTGGGACAATGGGGGCAACTTGTTAATGGTAGTTATACGGTAGGAATCTCCTAAGATAAACTGCAACCCTATTGGGTACTCTGCCTAACCAACTCCAAAAAGTAACATCTTAATTTTGCCTATCCACTATTTTGTTTATGCACTCGAATCCATGCTCTTATTTTGTAATCCATCAAAGTAGCTGACAAGGTTTTTAAAAGAGAATAGCCTCTTGTACGAAATATTTAAGTTTACTGTTTTCCAAAGCATGCCACATCAACGTGGTGCTTCCACTAGCACCACAAGGTCCACAACCAACATTCTACAGCCAATAGTGTAATCAAAACAATTCTGATTCCACTGAGGAATTGGGGATACTCTATATGTTATTACTAGAGTCGCGAGACTTTCTGGGAACCTTTTCCAGGTTTGTCAACTAGAACAGGCTATCCCACAAGGAATCTTTCTGAAGATGTTTCAAGTTTCTTCTCCTTTTTTGGTACAATCCAACTAATTTGTTTCAGCAAAATTTGCTATTAAAAATGGCAATTGGCATATGGTTTGTCGGTGGGTTGGTTCTGTAACCCACCAACAAAAGTCGCTGAAACCCCTCCCACGGCCCCCACTGCAGCCAGGCACCCTACTGGCAGGGCGACAATACCACTGAAACCCACCCACAGCCCAACTGCTGCCCTGCATGACTATATTGCCTTCCCCTTGACTGAAACTTGCGTGATTTTCAGCAGCCATTGCATCAATGTCTCCTTTGTCATCACAAAAATTTCTGCTGCTTTGTCACCACTTCCAAATCCATCTCACACTGAAACCCGTCTTGGTCTGACAAGCGAGCAAGACAAGGGGTTATTGGGAAGAGAGTATGGTGCTTAACACTTGGATTGTGCCATTTTCCCAGCCTTCAACGGGTGCCTCTATGTATGCGACTGAGATTGAGAGGAGGCATTTTCGCTATACCTTTGAAGTTTGAAGTATGTCGGACACCCAAAAGTTCAGTAGGTCTGGCTTTTGTGCTAACAAGGCTTGTTTGCAGAGATTGTCTAAGAGCGCGAAAACTTGGTTTGGCTTGTTTGCCGGGTTGCTTGGTGTCCGATTAAATTAAACTGGAACATTTTATGCATCAACCTATCTGGAACAAGAAATTTTAATGCTACATGAAAAAAGACGAATGACTACGGGATTTTTGTTTTTGTGTTGTTTCTTCGTCTGACAGTGGGTGTCACTGTTCGTATTACAGGATCACTTGACCCCATGGGGTTGGAAATGTTGATGAACATGTTTGGGGGACTTGGGACTGGAAGCCCCACCATTCCTACCAGATCAGACGGTGACTACCCTTTCCTTTTCCCTTGTGCCTTCTGATTCATGGGTTGCCGTTTCCTCACCATAGTTACTTTTCTGTCCATTTTTCCTCCAATTTTTAGTGCCGCCGGAAGAATTGTATGCCACTCAGCTCTCGCAGCTACAAGAAATGGGTTTCTTTGATACCCGAGAGAATATACAGGCGCTGATGGCAACTGCAGGGAATGTTCATGCTGCCGTGGAGCGGCTTTTGGGGAACCCCGGTCAGTGAATTACAACGTGCGTGAATTACAACGTCTATAAAGTCTACCGGTGACCGCTAAACATCATTTTCAGATCAAATTTCGGGTATGAATAAGTACAGATATGATAGAGTTCTGAACTTCTCGAGTTGGGTATGATTTTGGGAATGCCCTCTCTTATGCCCCACCCTAATAATAAAAAAATATAGACGGAATGTTATGTACATAAACTATTTAAGACTTGTGTCTCGTTAGAAGTGTTCAACTTTATACAGAATCTTCCCATTTTTTTTTTCCTTCTGGGTAATTGTACTTGTGCTTTGCCCTTTTCTGGGTGGAGTAAATTCTGATATTTATAATGAACCTATTTATTAGTATATTGTTTTGCTTGTGGAATTGTTGCTTGTTACTAGAAATCTCCCCTCTATTATGGCATTTCTGTGGATTTGTGTATTTTCTTCCTCCTTAGGTGATCTTTTTCTTGTGGTCAATGCAAGAGATTTTATCTCATAAATCCAAGGGGTTGGTCGAGTGAGAGTGTGACATTAAGCAAGGGTTTATATCTCTGACTCGCAGGTTTGACCTTCACTACGAGCACGATTGTATGAAACTCTCGGAGGTCATTGTAGGTTTGTTTTGTCGATTTTCCATGTCCATTTGAAGACATCCGATAAAATTGGAACGATTATCCATATTCCAAGTGCCTATTTTACTTTGTGGGTTGGCCTTGAATTTGCCAAGGAACGACTACAAATACTCTCACATAACATCTTTATATGAGTAACATTCTATAGTTATAGCACGCATTGCGACTAGTATTCCATGTCCTAAATCTGTTTTAGGTAAAATATTTTGCACCAACGGGGTGTAATTTTTCCTCTACTTTTGACCATAAGTCTTTTTAACATCTCAACTCCCGACGGCCTGTCATATTCGAAAGCCACATATCTCTTCTTCTCCCAAATCATAACAGATCCAAAACGGGAGAGAAAACATTACTCCTATTAAAGATTTTCCCTACCTTCTTCATGGCATGGGTAAGCGGGCAACCAAACAAGAAAATATGAATCACTCTGCTCATTTCATGTTGTAAAACTTGGTTTTGTATTTCTAAACTAAATAATTTAGAAAGAGTGATCGGATGGAAAGACTTTATGGGCCCTACTTCTCAACCACACATGTTTATTACCGTTTGACTACATTGTTCTTCTCTCGTCCTTTACCTCTCTCTCGAGTTCTGCTTCAGCTTGTCTCTCCTCTTTTACCCCTCTCCTTCGCACTTCTCTCTCCTCCTTTACCCCTCTCCTTCTGCTTCTCTCTCCTCCTTTACCCTTCTCCTTCTGCAAAAGCAAAGCAGACGCGACTACTCACCCTCCTTCACTCCTCTCCTTATTTTGACAATTTGTTTTTCCTTTGAAAGTTACTCTATAACCTACAGGATAATAGAATTTTAGTCCTTCACTTAATTTTCTCCTCCTTTTTCCCTTTTCATCTTCTAAATCATAATTCCAAACATAAAACTAGCATCATGTCTGGTTGTTGATAGAAAAGAAAAAGAAACAAATGGAATAGTAACATTTTTGGTTGAGAAAAACTTATTCACGGATGAGGTAGAAACTTCTGATTCACGGAAATTCACTCACATCATTCCATATCACCCAGTTAGAAGACTCTTCTACTAAAGAGATTATTCTTAGGTGGAAGAGTTACAGAGATTGTCTATTTTAAATCTTTTTCATACTTGTCTGTTCTATGGAAGAGCTAACTAGGATCACTAAAGTTAATGTCGTGGCAGTTTGCCATTGGTTTCCTGCAATTCTTTGGTTCACAGAGGGTCCGTGAATAAGTTTCTCTCTTTTTAGTTTTGTTTAATTTAATGTAACGATTTTCCAAGAAAATACTATATTCCTATTTAGTCCTTAATCCTTATTAGTGTAGAGGGCTTCTTTGTCTTTTACTAGTGCACACAGGGTTATTTTTGTCCCACTATTTTCCAAACCGGCGCCAAGATTCACCCGTTAAGTTTCCCGCCACAAGTCCCGATTTCATACCTCCTCATCATCAACCAATCCATGCACCGCTTCATCAAACGCCTCCAGTGACGGCATCTAGACCGTCCATATCAATCACCCGCCACACGAACGGTCCAATATGAAGAAACGCAACCTTTCTCATGAGCCACACACGTTGGGACTAAAACCAAACAACGGCTATTAACTGAAAAAATAACTGTCAATTCAAAATTCCCCCCCATCACCAACAAACTATAAATACCCCTTTGCCTTCACTCAAAATTCTTTTCATTTTTCAAAGGACATCTCTCTGCCTTTCACGATGACAAACCCTAATGATTCTCCCAACCAACCGCCCACCACCACCACCACAACCACCCAAGCCTCCACCCCGGCCGTCTCCGTCCAAGCCCCGACGCCTACTGTGGCCGGAGAAGGAACTTCTAGTACTACTACTGCTGCTCCTAGGCCGCCACCAACTGCGGCCGGAGAAGGAACTTCTAGTACTGCTGCTGCTACTCCAAGGGGTTCGATAACTAGGCCGCCACCAACGGTGGCCAGAGGAGGAACTTCCAGTACTACTGCTGCTGCTGCTGCTCATAGTTGGTGGCAGCCTTTTGGAGAGCCTTCCGGTGCCGGTGTTGGTAGTGGCAGTAGCGGCGGTGCCGTGGCGGTTTCAGCCGGGATGGCCGGGCTACAAATCGGGGCTAGTAGTGCTCGTGTTAAGGCTGGCATTGGGAGTCGAGGCGGCCACGGTGGGACAAGAGTTGGTCAAAGGAAGAGAAACCGTGAGCAGGGAGATGCCGCCGGTGGAGCAGGAGGAGAGAGGGTGCCTCCCCCATCACCCCCACCGGGGGCCCCATTTGTCTGCCCGGTGTGTCGAAGGTACGACTTTCCTTCGTTTCAGAGTCTCAGCGGGCATATGAAGGCCCATCCGGATCGTGGCTGGCGTGGGGTCAACCCTCCATCAGTTTCCGGCCCGGACCAGTTTCAAGGCGGTGGGAATGCAGCAGCAGGTGCGGCCGCGGGTGGTGATCACAATGTTGCTGGTGGTGCTGAGATAGGAGGCCAAGTGCTAGTTACCGTGCTGGAGTCGTCCGAAGGGCAGGGTGGTAATTTGGCTGTCCGGAGACTTGATCTGAACAGACGACCGGCTAGAGAAGAGGAGCCTTCTTCTTCTTCTAGAAAACCTCTCGACCTAAACAGGTCACCTTCGCCAGAAGATTGATCACATTATTTTCGGCCTACACATCCTTATTACTATTTTTATTATTAATTTTTTAAAGTTTCATTTTGGGTTATTGTAGCGAAGGAATTTTCTTTACAGAAGTGTTACTCTTATGTTAACTTTTTTGGATGTTAAGAGTTTGGCTATAAATCCTCGCTTGCGCTCCCTCTCTCAATTCACGCATGTGCATTCACTACCGCTTGCGTTCACGTACTCGGAATATGTGACTTATATTGACCCAAAACTTTTTTCTGGAATTCAAATTTCAATGCCCATGTTTATTTCAGTGTTTTAGCATTGTTAGTATATTTGATTGTGTGCATTGTTAGCATTGTTAGAATTTTGGCATTTTGCTACCGCTATAATTTCTCGCTTGCGTCCCTCTTTCAACTCTTGCTCTCGCAAATGTTAGTAGTTCGGGATGTTTTCGGGACGTTTGCGCATGCGCATCCACTCTTGCTTGCATTCGCGTACTCGCAATATGTGACTTATATATGAAGAACCTTATGCAAGGAAAAACTGAAAACTGTTGAAATTGTAATCCCATTCCACTCGCTTCAAATCTTCTGCATCTGTATTTCAGTGTTTTAAGTCGTCCATTGACCCAAAGCTCTTATCTGGAATTAAAATTTCAAAGCTCATGTTTGTTTTAGTGTTTTAGCATTACTAGTATATTGGGCGGATTCACTTGAGGCACGGGGGGTCAAGTGACCCCCCTGACTGTGGAATAATTATTAAATATGTTAGCCATTTTTCCAAATTGATTTGTGGTTCAGGTGGTAAGTAACTTGCTAAAAAACAAGAAGGTCACGGGTTCCAATTTTGTCCCCTACTACTCTGCTGTGTTTTTATTGTTTTAGATGCTCCCAGACGTGGTCAAATGAACCGAGTTGAACAAAAGGAGTCAAAGGTTTTCCTCTTAGTGTAACTTAATCCATTAAAACTTTTTTTTCCAGTATTTAATAATTCAATGAGTATTAGATAATGATTTTGGCACTTTAATTTTTATAATGACTAGCTAAAATTTGTCTTTTAATGCAAATATTATGCACGACAAAGGTACGAAAAGACGATTTTTAGAGTATCATTATAAAAAAGTGAAGTGTCAAAATCATTCTCCGTAACAAATGGTGAACATCCTTACTTTTGAAAGTATTTGGATAATTTTGATACTTCGGTAGTTCGGCCATGAGTGTAATTATAGAGAACTTTTTTTTTTCACACTCTTAGCAAGTTTTTATTTTGTGACCAATACATGATCTCATTCAAAACATAACAATGTTATAACAATTTATTGACGATCCATATTTAAGACTGGGCACCATGGACCCTAAAATCTGAGAGCCGGCCATGTACTCGAAAGGTGACCCCTCTGGATGAAATTCCTGGATCCGCCACTGTATTTGACTGTGTGCAAATATATTATTGACGGAGTGAACCAAGCCCGGCCCTGTGCATAGGCCCGCCAGTTTTTAGCCTAATAATAGGGCCCCAAAATAGAGGAGTATTAGGTATGTCAAATATTTCACAATGTGGTGGTTGTAGTCTGGTGTTTGGGTACTAAAAACACGTTACACGTGGTGTGCCACTGAACCACAAGACAATTTTGCTGTTTATATATAAAGAGAGAAGATGGATGAACACCACCCACTCCCTCGCCGAAACCGGCCAACCGCAGCCATCCTCTTCAGTTTTCCAGGCCAACCAATTCTTCCGTTGCTTAATCTTTGAGATAGGGGTAGATTTATCGTACCCAAACCCTTCCTCGTGTCCCTTGTACTATTTTAGTGTAATAATATGCATAGAGGGATGTTCGAGTAGCGTCCACATATTTCAAAGTAGCGTCCAAAACTCTAACTTTGCGGCCACAAAGTAGAACATAATGTTGCATCAACAAATTCAAACCTTACTGCCACGTACTCCAAGCTTGCTGCTACATGCTCGACATTCTATATCCTTGCGGCTGCAAACTCACACTGTGCGGCCACAGACTCTTACTTTGTGGCCACAGATTTGAGGCCACATGTTCCAACCTTGCGGCCTCATACTTGATTATAGTTTTTCCAATACTTCCACACAAATTGATTTTATCTCCCAATAAGATGTGTCAATGTCTATTTGAATCAATCAAGATCCTATGGAGTTCAGTTGTAGACTTGTATTCAAAAGGCTTTTACATTGCAGTGTGAGAGTGTACAATGGAATTACCATTCTACCAAGTACAGAATCAGTTTGAAAGAAGAGTGGTTGATATTCTTGTTTCCTTTCATTTTTCTTTTTCCGGTTTCCATTTTCGTTTCGTGTCCGAAATACAAGATAATGCAAATCGTAAAACAGGCATCATTTTCAGTTTTCCGCATGATAACAGTGATTGAATCAGAAAATGGAAATGAAAAGTTTGAAAATTAAAGATCCATCATTTCATTCTAAGTTTTTTGCACAAGAACATTTCCTGAGAAGTTGACTTCGTGGTAGGTTTTTTCTTTTTAAACAACGAAAAAGGATTTTTTATTAATTAAATGTAGGCACTCTAACCCCGCTACAATCATATGTCACTCAAGCCTAGAAGACTCAAGGTTGACGAGCAATCAACCAAAACAAATGAAAACTAAAAAGGAAACATTGATCTCAAGTCATAACTGATAGTATAACCCAATATGAACGAAACTGCCACTCATAACATGAAGTTCAATCACCAGTAGCAGAAGAAATGGACAGGTATCAATCAATGCAGAAAGTAGAAGTGACTTGCAGCCCTGAGCCATCACTAGAAACGCAACGAGTTGGAGCTGCTGAAATCAAGCAGCAGCAGATAACACCTGAGCAAGAATTCCCCCAAAGAGCTGCATAAACTGGAACCTGCCTCAGTAGAGAAACGGTTGTAGATTCAGCAGGCAAAATGATGGCTAGGAAAACTGGTAGGAGAATAAAAAAATATTGATAGCAGAAATATCATAATGCAGCAGAATATACCATGGCAGGGACAAAGCACCTTTCCCAATGTTTATAGCAGCAAGGCATGGCAGAGTACGCTCACTTCCATTGTTGATAGCAGGGACGCTAAATGAAGTGCAGTTTGCACAGACCCAAAAACACACCCACAAACTTATGACACTCAGAAAAATTGAGAAAACTGGGACTAAATACTACCCACCCGCAGTTCAATACCCTCACACAGTCACACTTATAAGCCAGTAGAAACCCAGACATAACACTTTCATGCTTTTGCATCAGCACGCCACATACTCCACACAGCTGTATTACCACCCTCCTAGAATGACACAAACACTCAAAATCACCTCCCTGCACACACACAAACACCTAAAAACAGCCTCACACAATTGATATGTCCTAATGAAACTAAAACACGTAGTCACACAGATATTAACCACCCCCACACACAAAAACCAAAATCCCTCGCACACTCCACACACACCCAACCGCACATACTGTAACGACCGGTCCTAGTTGACGTGCTAACTTTTAGCCTAACCACGTGGCTCAAAATGTTAACATCAAATTAACAGTAGCTAGTGGGCATTTCCTTATATTTCCCTTGCATCATAGCTAGCCCACCGATGTGGGACATTAGATGGGGTTTCACACACACTTACACCCCAACTCGAAGCCCCTAAATTTGACACCCACACGTACACGCGCGCACAGTCTGAGAACTGAGTCCATATAGAACCCATCGTGGTTTTATGTAGCCTCGAAGGTGCTCCATAATCTATAATTCAAAAGTATTCAGTTGGTTTCCATTTGGACTTAGGCCAGAAGGCACTCCTGAACATACAATAGGAAGCATCAGAGCTGTTGAAGGTACTGCAGTTCCCCAGGCACCTAAAAACCTACAGAAGGAACGCCCCTCGACACAAATTTGCATTTAACACCCTGACAGAGAATTTCAAAGTTCACCAAGCACATTAGATTCAAGAAATAAGGATGATATGGACCCATCTGCCTCTATTGCTTACTTTTGTGCTTTCAACACTCGTCTCAGCCAACTTTTGCGCAGCATGAAATGCATAGATGTTGTACGCCACATCAAATACTTCTCTAACAACTGCATCAAGCTGAAGTAAGGATACAGAAAAGGAGATGTTAGGTGCTAGAATTATTAAACCACCACCCACAAATCATTGCTTAAAAGAAGGCTTTAAACCATGTTAGGAGCGTTAAGCAGCAAACAACAGAAACGGAGAGGGCAGAACCTGTTTTACGATCAATTCATTCTTGGCCACAAGGATCTAGTTTATATACCAAAGGGTGCTCCAGAATAAAGAGATAAGTACCTTAGTGTCAGGAAGTTCACTGACATTTTCAACTATCTTCTCTAATTCAACTTTGTCAAACTTTGTATTATAGCTGCAACAAGAATATAAATGTATGCTTTCGAACAAACAAGCCACTTGCAAAAGACTTATGAATACCCAGAAGAGAAGTCTCTATAATAGAATAAAAAGCAACAACTCTTTCACAGCAGCACCGCTCTACACCGGACATCATTAGCAATGAGGTTAACTGATACAGTGCCAACAACAAAGTCCAGCAAATCCTTCATAGATCAGTTCAAAAAGATCAAAACTGAAAACAAAGAACCATATTCTGAACTTCCTAACCAGAGTAAGTTCTACTAGACTGTAAGACTTCATTGAACACCAAATAGCTGTATGAGACAATTCGGCAACGGCAGCCAACAACAAAAGATGAAGAAGAAGGGGGAAAAAAAAAGGAGGGAAAACGGCAGACTCATAAAGGTAAATATTACTATCCTATTAGTCATATTCTTAATCTTCTATACATATCAGAAACTGTGTGAACATTCTTTCTGCGGCTGAAGACCAGCTCTATGAGACACCAGACTCAAAATAGAACACACTACCAAGAGCAAAGCTATTTACCAAGATCCAATTCCCTCACCTCACCTCACTCATGGGGATAGTACAAACCTCCGCCCGCTTACTAATCAAGAGGGTGAGTGAAAATCTCATGAACGGAAGAGAAAGAAAGCTCTACCCTTCCTACCCCAAGGAATGAAATTGTTAATAAAATTTTAGAAGACTATTTTGTATCTCTCCATTTTCAATTATACCACAAGTGAAGCTCTTTCTCAAACTCAAGCTTACATTTGCATTTGCCCCATTGAACATAAAAAAAAAACTTTTACTCAAATTTCAGTTAAGCTGACACGTGTCAGGCATATATCCGACAAACTCACCCCAAGCATCGATTGCCCGACACAAGTACTCTTATTTAGAAGATTCCATGCAACACGGATAACATTTGCAAACTAAAATAATCATCTACGTGTAATATTTTAATTTATGTATTTTCGCCTTCTAGCTATGTTAGATGGGAAAAGTTTAATTACACATGTGAGACACTTATCCCGCACCCTTACACAAACGTCGAGTGTCCGACTCAAGTAATTGTGCGTATTAAGAAGATTCCATGCAACACAGATAACATTTGTTTTACCTCACCATTGGAGAGGAAAATAAGGAACTTGATGCTAAATCCAATTATACAACCTGTATTGCACACCAATGGACAAGCTCTTACGGATGTTTGAATACTGTTTTTCCATCTTTAGTAATATATCATTTAGCCTGTTTGCTTTGTATCTGATTAAGCTTTCTCATCGAAATTCTCCTGTTTGTCCCGCCGATTTCCTCAAACTGTGAGTTGTTAAATCTTCCATTCAGTTGTGAAAATTCCTACTTTGTTCTTCACCATTTTACCGATGTAGAAAGATGTGTATATCTCTCGTGGGTCTTTATGTATACGGGGATGGACACTTTGCTGGAGGGCTACGGTTGGTTTTGAAGTTTAAAAAGCGTCAATGTACTAGGTAAAATGCCTATTAGTATATACTACACGAGAATTCTCATTTTGGTATCTAACCATCAATTCAACTTGAAAAATATAAAACCTCGACAAGGTTCTAAAACTCGCTAGGCGCTCCCAGGGTGGCCGGGCACCTTCTAGCTTCCAGGGCCAAATACTCGGCGCCGAGTCGGGCAATTAGTCGGGATAGTCAGTCTAGTCGGCGAGGGTCCTTCTATAGCCTAGGCGGCGAGTACTCGGCCTTCTAGACCTTCTTTTAAAACACTGAACCAAGATAAAAAATATATATGAATGTTTTTTTTTTTTCCTGCCATCATGTCCTTGGACATGGGAATGAGATGAATCCGATGATTGGATAAATAACAGTACCCAATAGTCAAGTCCGCGTCACCTAGCATTCTATATTTACCTAAGATTTAGCTAAATAGTCTTGAGACATGGAAAGCCTTATCCCCCCAACTGTCTGCATGTTTTGAACCTCTGCAGACTGAGTGACAAATAAAGCAACCTTAAAATTGCTCCAAGGCCTACTGAGGTCGCAATGTAACACGTGGGCACTGCCATAAGTTTGTAAAAATACGTGTGTCAGAAACTAAAACTTCTGTCAAGCTTATTGGCTAACTTAAGAAACATCATAAGCTCCATCTTCCCTCCTTAAGACAATTGAAAAGTTATCTCTGTTGAAGGTATCTGGTGTATTCTAGAACTGCAACCCAGTCAAATTACGTAACACTGTATGAATCGAAAATCAGAGATATCATAATAAGCGAAACAGAGGTAGCCAACTCAGAAAGCTACAAATAGTAATTCCCGACACTGATAGTTCTAGTGATTCTAAATACTTAGCAACAAGAACATGTGGACAACTAAGGCAAGAAGTAAAAAAAAGCCAACAAAGAATGTGAACTCAGGATACAGAGAATTGAATTACCTTGTCCCTTCCAAGGGCAGCATGGTGCTCTAAGCCATCACATGACCCATCCTTGAAAAAATGTAAATATGGAAAATTCATAGATTTCATTCTTTATACTGGAGTCTCCAAGATATTAACACAATCAAAACAGTGAAATCCCCCTTTCCAAGGGCAGCATAGTGCTCTAAGCCATCACATGATCCATCCTTGAAAAAATGTAAATATGGAAAATTCATAGATTTCATTCTTTATACTGGAGTCTCCAAGATATTAACACAATCAAAACAGTGAAATCTAACTTGGGAAAAGATTTTCACACCCCTTTTTTCATTTTGTCTTTTAGTGAAACTTTTACACCCAAAAATTTCACTAAAAGACAAAAAATGTGTGTGTTTATCAAAAAAGGGTGTGGAAATCACTTGCCAACTTATGCTTAATGTCTTATGATTTCAAAAGGAGCAACATTATGAAATAAGTGACAAGTGGAGAATTACCCTTAGAAACAAACCCAAACCCCACACCCAACCCGAGTAATGTTACACATATGCATACACTTTCGTACATATAATGTTTCTCAGATTTGCCAGATGTATTTTGAGCCAACGTAATCCTGTCTTTCCAAGAGGACGTCCCTCAGAAAACTCCAATATGCCTCGGCAGAGTTCAGAGCCAAGATGATTCAAATGTGGGTGCATTGGGTAAGCACGGCCGCGGAAATCAAGGTTGTGTGGATGGAAGAAGCCATCCTCGCCCTTCATCTTGCACAAAACCTACACAATTAAGAAGTACCAAAATATCTTCGATCAAAACACCTAAGACATCCGATTAGTGCTACAGGAATTCAAATTGGAAGCTACTCACAGCAAATTTTAGTTCTATATCACATCACTGTGAATGCCGCTCACTGTTCTCCTTAGTACACCGACCCTCCGCCGTCTGCCGCCCCTGGCGCCGCCTCATCTACTCCCCTTCTTTCCCTCCCTCTCAATTTTTGATGACTCTCACTATTCACGCTTTCGGCGAGAATGAAAAGGAATTAATTAAAGGGAGGATTTTCCTGTAAAAATATTTTCCACGTCATGACATAGGTTGAACCTATGTCATGCCATCAAAACGACTTCGTTTGAAGCCAACATTTACAAGGACGATTTCAACCTATATTGACCATTATTTAACGATTTGAGACATTATTTTTGTAGAAATTATAACAGCGCATATGATGTTTGAATATCTTGTAAATAAAGTAGATAATAGTACTTAATCTAAATGAATTTCTATTTCTTAAAATGGATTTGGATACATTGAAACATATCCCTTTCATATCAACAACTCTTAGGGCACTTTAAGTTCGTTTTCTATCTATCTCGGCAATATTTTAATGATCTAAGACATTCATATTGTAGAACGCAGCAAAATACAAATTATTAATTTAAAATGGATTAGTACTTGATCTTGATGAATTTATGTTTCTTAAAATAGGTTTGGATATACTGAATCAAAATTCAAAACCATATAATAACCGGTTAAAAAACGTCCTCCCCTTAGACCGACGTCGTTTGCGATCAAGCTCTCTCCCTCCCTTTTACCCTGTACCTTTCCTGTCCGACCATCTCCGACAAACGTCGGCAATTTAGAGGTTCCGGTCAATCTTAGAGGCTCCGGTCAATTGAAACGACGGCGACTGCTGCACATTCGAAGCTCGCTTGGTGGAGCAATGGGGTGTTTGTGTTTCAATTCACAAAGAAGCACAAATAAAAGAAACCAAAGGTGGTTTCAGATTCTCAATGGTTACATTTGTTCATGATTTTGGTATGAACCCAATCTTCTACTGAAATAATCTTGATATGCACAATTTATGCTAAGCTGCCTATTACGGAATTCACCTTTGCTAACTGTAATGTTGAATTGGGTATATGTTTTGTTTGAAGGCATCCATGAACCCAATACTCTTTTCCAGAATTCGAAGTCATCCATGAACCCAATACTCTTATCCGTTCACGCCCATGTCCATTTGCGATATTGTTGCTCTATGGGAAAATGCGAAATGGGTTTTGTTTGGAGACTGATTCGTCCTTGGGCAACTAAAATGGATCTTGAATCACTTATGTATTTCTTCATCTTTGTAATGGGCGTGTATGTAAAATGTGGGGTGCACTGGTTATGCTTCCGGGTTGTTTGATGAAATGTCTAGGTGGGATTGGTCTCATGGACTGCCGTGGTTTGGGGTTATTTTTATGAAGTATATGAGGTGCTTTTGAATGGTTTGGCACAATGCGATTGAAGTTGAAACCAGGTCCAGTGATGGTAGTGGTCATGTTGCAAGTGTTCTGTTCCCATGGAAGACTGATTGAAGGGAGGCAATTGCATTCTTATGTGATGGAAACAGGGTTTCCGATCTAGGATTCTGTGCGAAACTTGATTTTAAAAATGTACCGCAATGTGGGTGGTTTCGAGGATCTAGAAATCATTTTTATAGTAAAATTAACAGGAGGGATGTTGTTTCTTGCTTTCATGGTACGTCTCAAGACAAAATATCATGGAAGTTGACAAGTACTTTAACCAAATGCAAGGTGAAGCATGGTGATCTTGGTTATTTCAGCTTCTGAGAAGCATGGTGATCTTTTTCAAGGCAAAAAAGTGCAAGGTTTTTGCTATTAAAAACCGCTTTTATGAAAGTTTCCTTCAAACTTCATTGAGCGCAGCAAAATTTTTTTAGAGATTCCTTAAGAATCGCATTACTTGGAGTGCTATGATATCAGTTCTAATTGATAGAGGGCATTTTGAGGATGCCATAGAATTGTTCTGGCGATTGTGAATAAAAGTGTAGAACAAACCTGTGGCTGAAGCGCCTTCAAACTACGTAAAGGATTCCACGCTTACCTTGCAAAGAATTTGCTATCTAACTCCCGTGAAAAAGATAGAAACCTCCTTCTTAAACATGTATGCAAGATGAGAAAGCATTTCTTATACTACACTAGATAGGATATCTAATAGAGATCTTGTGACATGGATGTCGATGACTGGAGGGCTGTGGAATCCATGGGCTAGATTTCAAAACCGTGCAACAGTTTTATCAAATTCTAGAAGATGGAATGAAGCCAAATAGTGATGACCTTCTTGGGCATATTATCCGCTTAGTTCAAGTTGCATGGTGTTTAGTTAAATTCCTGAAGACTGGAGTCGTTGTTAGGAAGAGTTCTTCTTGGTAAGTATTGTTGGCGAGGGGATCTTCTATCAGCTAAGCCGAAATCTGGGTGCTCTTGGAGTTTTGGAGGAGTGTGCTTCAGGGAAAAGGGTTAGTGTTAAAAGGATGAAGATGGAAAATGGGTAATGAGCATAAGTTGTTTTCCATTATCATTGGATTCTTAATGCCCTTAATCTGCTTCTGGGTACTTCTGCTCCCTCTTTGTTGAACGAATTTAAGGCAGCTATCCTTAGTTGGCGAGTTGGCGTACAACTCTTCTGGAGGTCTTATTTCCGGCTGATTTGGTCTCCAAAATTCATTCCATTTACATCTGCTAATGATGAAGGGGGGGTTGGTCCATGCCAAGAGTGGCTCTTTTTTAGTCAAATCGGCTTATTTTGTTGCTCTGTTGGGGAAGTTGGCCGGGTTAGGAGAGGGGATTTTGGTTTGTGGTGTAAAGTTTGGGGTTTGAATATCCCGCGTAAGTAAGGTCTTTTCATTTGGTAGGAGATTCATAGAATTTTAGCAGCAAAGGAGGTGCTTTTAAGGAGAAGGCCAGTGATAGAAGCATTATGCCTTGTTTGTGGTTTGGAGGAAGGGACTATTGGGCATGTTTTCTTTTCCTCTACTATTGCCCGATGAATTTGGTAGGCCTCTCTTCTTGGACTTGACTTTGCGCTGGGTACTCCTGTTTCGCTCTATGTTTCGTTCTCTGGGTGTTTTAAGGAGATTTGTTATCCAATAATTATCCGGGAATGTGTATGCGTTCTTTGGGGAATTTGGTGTAGAAGTAGAATACTTTTTTTAGATAATATGGTGTGCTAGCATGGTGGAAAGAGAGTTTGGATCTGTTCGATCGATGTTGGTCTCTATTCATGACTGTAGTATTGATGCCTGGGCTGGTTGCAACAAGGCTCAAGCCGATGTCAGAATTGAGGTCTGTTTTGCTCGATTACCAGAGCACCTTGGAGAATGTCAAATTGTTAATTGCTGTTGATGGTTCATGGAATGGCACAGACTCTTACTTTGCGACCACAGATTTGAGGCCACATGTTCCAACCTTGCAGCCTCATACTTGATTATAGTTTTTCCAATACTTCCACACAAATCGATTTTGACTTCCAAGATGTGTCATTATCTATTTGAATCAATCAAGACCTATGGAGTTCACATTTAAGACATTTTGCACGTTGCATGTTTGTAAGGAAATGATTCAGAAGTTCAGTTGTATCCAAAAGGCTTTACATTGCAGTGTGAGATTGTACAATGGAATTACCATTCTACCAAGTAGAGAACCAGTTTGTAAGAAGATTGGTTGATATTCTTGTTTCCTTTCATTTTTCTTTTTCCGCTTTCCATTTTTTGCTTCGTGTCCGAACCACAAGACGATGAAAATCTTAAAACAGGCATCATTTACAGTTTTTCGCTTGATAACAGTGATTGAATCAGAAAATGGATATGAAAAGTTCAAAAATTAAAGAAGGATTTCATTTATTAAATGTAGGCACTCTAAGTACCCTACTAGAATTCTATGCCCACTCAAGCCTATAGGATACAAGGTTGACAAGCAACCAAAAGAAATGAATCCAAAAAGGTAACATTGATCACAAGCCATAACTGATATAACCCAATATAAACAAAACTGCTCCCCAAAACATGAAGTTCAATCCCAAGTAGCGGAAGAAACGGACGGGTCTATCAATCATGGCAAAAATCGGAAGTGATTTGCAGCCCTGAGCCATCGCTAGAAACACGAGTTGGAGCTGCAGAAATGGAGCAGCAGGAGATGGCACCTGAGCAAGAATCCCTCCACAGAGCTTCCATAAATTGGAATCTGCCTCGGTAGAGAAACGGTTGTAGATTCAGCAGGCAAAATGATAGCTTGGGGAACTGGAAGGAGAACAAAAAAAGTTGATAGTAGAAAAAAAAATTGATAGCAGAAATATCTTTATAATTTATATACCATGGCAGGGACAAAGCACCTTTCCCAATGTTTATAGCAGCTAGGCATGGTAAAGTAAGCTCACTTCCATTGTTGATAGCAGGGACGCTAAATGAAGTGCACTTTGCACAGACCCAAAAACACACCCACAAACATATGACACTCAGAAAAATTGAGAAAATACGGACTAAACATTACCCACCTGCTTTCGAATACCCTCACAGTCATACTTATGAGCCAGTAGAAACCCCACTCCCCAAAACCCATAAGACACACAAACACTCAAAATCACCTCCACACAAACACCTAAGAAAACCAGACACCTAAAAATAGCCTCACACAATTATTATATCCTAAAACTAAAACACGAAGTCACACAGATATTAACCACCCCCACACACAAAAACCAAAATCCCCCGCACACTCTAGACACATACTGTAACGACTCGCCGCAACTAACCTGCTAACTTTTAGCCTAATCACGTGGCTCAGAAGGTTAACATTAAGCTAACAAAAGCTAGTGGGCGTTTCCTTATATTTCCCTTTCATCATGGCTAGCCGACTGATGTGGGACATAAGATGGGCTTTCACACACACTAACACCCCAACTCAAAGCCCCTAAATTCCACACGTACAAACGCACACACAGTCTGAGAACTGAGTCCATCTAGAACCCCATCGTGGTTTTATGTTGCCTCGAATGTGCTCCGCAATCTATAATTCAAAATTATTCACTTGGTTTGCGTTTGGACTTAACCCAGAAGGCAACTGAACATACAATAGCAAGCATCAGAGCTGTTGAAGGTAAAACTGCAGTTCCCCAGGCACGTAAAGACCTAGAGAAGGAATGCCCCTTGACACACATTTGCATTTAACACCCTGACAGGGAATTCCAAAGTTCACCGAGAACATTAGATTCAAGAAATAAGGATAATATGGACCCATCTGCCTCTATTGCTTACTTCCGTGCTTTCAGCAGTTGTCTCAGCCAACTTTGTGCAGCATGAAATGCATAGATGATGTTGTACACCACATCAAATGCTTTCTCTAACAACTGCATCAGTAAGGATACAGAAAAGGAGATGTTAGGTGCTAGAATTATTAAACCAACAGCCACCCATCATTGCTTAAAAGAAGGGTTTAAACCTTGTTAGGAGCGTTAAGCAGCAAACAACAGAAACGGAGAGAGAACCTGTGTTTTACGAACAATACATTCTTGGCCACAAGGATCTAGTTTATATGCCAAATGGTGCTCCAAAATAAAGAGATAAGTACCTCAGGGTCAGAAAGTTCACTGACATTTTCAGCTATCTTCTCTAATTCAACTTTGTCAAACTTTGTAGTATAGCTGCAATGAGAACCCCATTGTTGTTTTATGTTGCCTCGAAGGTGCTCCGCAATCTATAATTCAAAAGTATTCACTTGGTTCCCAGAAGGCAATTCTGATTTTGATTAGGTCCACCACCTCCACCCAAAACTGGCCCTTTCTTTAGAAAATCCATTCATTTCTTGTCTTCCAAATTGACCATATAATAGCAGAAGGAATACAATTCCATATCAAAGTCTTCTTAGAAATTAGAATTATGCTTTCCAACTCTTCCACCACTGCTGTAGAATTGAAACAGAAGATGGGAGCATCCATTGAATACCCCACCAATATAAAATTTCAAATTGAATCTCACAGTAGGAGTGTATGATCCAGGTTTCAAGGACTTCCCATCAAAATTTACATTTGGCTTCCTCCTCATCATTTATAATTCCCATTCTCAGTAGGAAATCAGCTGTTTTGAGTCTCCCTAATTTGGGCCTTCCAACCAAAGTAATGGTCCCTAATGGAGCTGCATTTTGCCATATCAAATCAGGCACATTAACCACAGAAGGCACATAACTTGTTTGTTGGGCTGTACTGTAGGGAGCTTATAGATAGTATGTTCGAGTTACATGTTTTCCATGAAAGATGGTAAGAGTTAGAGTAATATGTTTTCCATGAAAGATGGTCAGAAGAACCTGCCTTAGCATTTGATCCCATACTTTACAACAAGGCATACATAGCATTCAAATCCTCTTCTTCCCATGCATCTTTCTAGAACAAAATTGGTGATTGTTGAGACATCACCCACTTTTTGTTTTGGTAAATTAACCAGTACATTGATGCAAACAAACTAGGAACGCAGGGAAAATCCAACCCCGCAATACAACGCAATCGCCTAACTAACTTGGAGATCCAACAAAGCAAGAAGAAACAACAGGACACGAATTTCCGATGGACCAAAAAAAAAACAACAACAGGACACAAACATTTACAAAGGGCAAAACACCCTGGAACCATCACCCACTATGAACTTGATGTTATCCATGTAGTTTGACAGGAGGAGTGGTTTCCTACGGTAAGAGAGAGGTGTGGGAAAGTGAGGAGAATGGGCGCTGGTGGGAGGCCAAGTGGAACGGTGACAGAATCACCCAGAAATCGCAGAGTTCGATCGCCGCGGAGAGGGAGATTTAGGAGGGGGACAAAGCGTCAGGACCCAGTGCAGCACCTTATGATATAACGCTACCAAGCCTACAGAATCGCGTTTGATATTGGGTCGCTTACTTACTTAGCGGCTTCTGATATGACGCTGAGATCACAGAATCGTTTTTTGATATTGCGTCACTTCTCTGATATGGCACTACCAAGTTCACTGCCTAACGTCTTAGATACACCGCGACCAAGCTCATAGAATTGCTTCCCTAGCACTACCAAGATCACAGAATCGTGTTTTGATATAGTTTCACTCACTTCCCTAACACCTTTTGGGAAAATGTGAGGCTGCACGACCACACCCTATTCACTGCTTTCATCATTTGTCATCAGTAGCTAACCCCTTTTCTGCTTCATTAGCTATCTCAACCTTGTTTCTTGCTGGATCTCTCAACTAATCAGCTACTGTTTTCAGGCCCAGCACGGCCCTGATAGTCAAGTTGTTCTTGTATTTGCTGGGGTAGGTGTGGATATAAGGGCCAGTGAGGAGGAAATCAGCAGGCAGTGCAATAGCCTTCCAAGGAGAGAATATGCTTCAAAAGCGCTAGATCACAGCTTCACTGTTTTTGCTCGTGATATGGTTGAGGTTAGCCTTCTTTACTCGCCCATAACTTGCCTACATGTGAATAATCTCAAGTACATGCTGACCAAATGCATTTTACAATAGAAGAAAAGGATGAGTAGGTTGATGAGCAATTGGCATTGTATGATGTACAATGCCTTTTTCATAAGCCAGAAAAGTCAGCAAAATAAGGATGGTAGACCATAATTGTAAACTACTTGAGCTAGTCAAAATGGTCGGGATGTGTGCTCTTAGACATGTCTCAATTCGAATCTCAAAGGAGTAAACTAGTGGTACTTCAGTTCTTTACTCCCATTTGAAATTTTAGTTTTTTACTGCTCCTTGAGATTGCTTTTCCCAGGGGTTAGGCTCAGAGTTGGAATTTACCCGGTATATGTGGGAAAGTAGGCTATATGCAACAGAGAAATTAGTTGCGGACTCGCTGCAAAGTCCTGGACAAAGTCATTAGCAACGAGAAAGGGAAAGAAATTGAGAATTGTGTTTAGTGAATGTGAATGGTGATATGATCTGAATGCAATCTCTTTTTTTACTGAATGAAAAAGGTGCGTGTTTATCAAAAAAGGGGGTGTGGAAATCACTTGCCAACTTATGCTTAATGTCTTATGATTTCAAAGGGAGCAAAATTACAAAATAAGTGACAAGTGGAGACTTACGTTCCATCTAAGGGAAGTATAGATGAGGTGATGAGTCCGACCCTTAGAAACAAACCCAAGCCCGACACCCAACCCGAGTAATGTAACACACATGCATACACTTTCGTACATATAATGTTTCTCGTCTCCCGTGACCATTCCCAATGCAAGTAAAAAGGTCTCTTAGAATTTATCCAATCAAGGAACTTCTGTATATTTTCCCCAACATGTAGCTGACATACAACTCCATCACATAAGTTCCCCGTTTTCCATATCAAGATTCGTTAGTTACTCTATAGTACCTGGTGGACAGGCATGGGAGAGATAGTAGTCTCTGGAGAGGAGCTTCTTAATGCTTCAGCAAGATTAATACATGCCACCAAGCATTGAAATGGATTCTCTGCACTCAACCACCAACGCTTCCCTTCCAGAGGCCGGTCTGCAGAATCGAAGATATCATCCACATGCATATCAGTAAATGCCACCCGAACATCGTATGACAACTTGTCCATGTCACCATCACCAGCATACAGATTCGCCAGATGTATTTTGAGCCAACGCAATCCTGTCTTTCCAAGAGGTCGTCCCTCAGAAAACTCCAATATGCCTCGATAGAGATCAGAGCCAAGATGATTCAAACATGCGTGCTTGGGGTAAGCACAGCCGCAGAAATCAAGTTTGTGTGGATAGAAGAAGCCATCCTCGTCCTTCATCTTCCGCGCAACCAACGCAATTAAGAAGTACCAAAATTTCTTCGATCAAAACACCTAAGACATCCGATTAGTGCTACAGGAATTCAAATTGGAAGCTACTCACAGCAAGTTTTAGTTCTATATCACACCACTGTGAATGCCGCTCAATGTTCTCCTTTTTCACAGCTTTAACTTTCCACTTCCAGTTTTTGACTTCGGCTTCATCATCTGTATCTGGTTCCTCCGGTAAAGGAACCTACGAAGCAATAATTGAAAGAGATTTGCTGTTAAACCAATATCCACTGCTACGGACCACATAACAAGTCAAATTAAGTAATTCCCCAAAGGTGTTACAATCCTAATGTCCCACATCGACCAAGTACGGGCTTGGGCTTGTGTATATAACTCTGGAGTACCCTACCCTCGTGAGCTGGTTTTCAAGGGTGAGTTCTACCCATTAGTTTGTATCATTAAAGTCAGTGTAAAAGCAAGCCTGAAAATGCAAAAGAAAAAAAAAATGTTCGTGTATGAAGTTAACTTACATCCTATCGGCCGACCAAGTCTGTAAGAGTGCCTCCACTTGCCCATATCCTGTCTACGACACCAAGAACCCTTTAATTTACTCTCCATTTGGTATTGCCAAGGGTATTAAGGGCCTGACAACAATAAAAAGCATAGGTGAGACAACAAAATTAAGAAATCGAACTCCAATATCTCAACATGACAAACTGATTATGCTAGCTCCCTAATTCTACTTGACACGAAAAATGATCATCATCGGTGCTCAACTACAACAAACATGGAACTATGGAAGAACAAATGTTCCCAAACCTCAAAAACAGATTCTAATTGCTTCTTCGGCATCCTTTTCACTGCATAATAGTTGCGAAAGAACAAAGGGCAATCGATGAAGATAACTGAACAGGAACATCCATTTTTCAAACAAAATAGTTTACCTGGTAGCAATTCCCGAGTAAACATCTGCCGGCTTCTGCCGTCCGAGAAGCGTACATTTTTCATCCTCTTCTAAGTACACCGACCCTCCGCCGTCTGCGGCCCTGGCGCTGCCTCATCTCAGCCATCTGCCGCCCCTGGCGCCCCTTCATTCCCTCCCTTCCTCTCTCTCAATGTTCGGTAATTCGGATAAAAAAACAGAAAAGGAATTAATTAAAATATTTTCCACGTCATGACATAGGTTCAACCTATGTCATGCCACCTAAAACGACGTCGTTTCAACATAACATTTGCAAAGACGATTTCTACCTATATAGACCATAATTTAACAATCCGAGACATTCTTCTTGTAGAAATTCATGTATCGCATATGATGTACGAATATCAAGTACTCCCTCCGTTCCTATTTGTTGGTCCTCTACGAAAAGTCGTGCCACTTTTCAAATAAAAAAATAAAGTGTTTTCGTGTATCATTTTTCAAATTTTTTTACACTGAATTAAAGTATTCATCGTGTACTTTAATTCGGTGCGAAAAAATTTGAAAAATGATACTCGGAAGCACTTAATTTTTTTATTTGAAAAAAGGCAAGAGAGAGAGTGTGGGACAAACAAATAGGAACGGAGGGAGTAAATAAAGTACATATTAGTACTTAATCTAAATGAATTTCTATATCTTAAAATGAATTTGGATACATTGAAACATATCTCTTTTCATATCAATAACTCTAGGGTACTTTAAGTAAGTTTTCTATCATGATCTAAGACATTCATATCGTACAACACAAAAAAATACAAATCATGTAAAACTTTCATATTAATTGAAAATGGATTAGTACTTGATCTTGATGGATTTATGTTTCTAAAAATAGGTTTAGAGACACTGAATCAAAACTCAAAACCATAATAACCGGTTTCAAGGTAATCTGGCGCTCCCCTTAGAACCGACGTCGTTTGCGGTGAAGCTCTCTCCCCTTAGTTCCGTTCCCGTCCGATCATCTCCGACAATGGTCGGCAACTTAGAGGCTCCGGTCAATTGAAACGACGTCGACTGCTGCTCATTCAAAGCTCGCTTGGTGGAGCAATGGGGTGCTTCAATTCACAAAGAAACACAAATAAAAGAAACCCATCGCCTATGGTGACAGTTCAATCGCCGAAGGTGGTCTCAAATTATCAATGGTTACAGTCTCCCCAGTGACATCTGTTCATGAATGGTATGAACCCAATTTCTACTGAATAATCTTGATAAGCACAATTTGTGCTAAGCTGCCTATTCCGATATGGTTGCTTCTTTTTTCTAGTCCTCTGTCCAAAAATGGTCTTTTTCCCCTTCATATTAGTATCTGTTTTATTCACCTTTGCTATCTGTAATGATGAATTGTGTTGCTAGCTCTATGGGAAAATGCGAAATGGGTTTTGATTGGAGACTGATTAGTCCTTGAGCAACTAAAATTGATCTTGAATCACGGATGTATTTCTTCATCTTAGTAATGGACATGTATGTAAAATGTGGGGTGCATTGGTTATGCTTCCGGGGTGTTTGATGAAATGTCTAGGTGGGATTGGTCTCATGGACTGCGGTGGTTTTGGGTTATTTTTATTAAGTATATGAGATGCTTTTGAATGGTTTGGCAAAATGTGATTGCGGTTAGTGACGGCAGTGGTCATGTTGCAAGTGTTTTGCTCCCATGGAAGACTGATTAAAGGGAGGCAATTGCATTCTTATGTGATGGAAAGAGGGTTTCTGATTAAGGATTCTCTACGAAACTTTAATTTTGAAAATGTATAGTAATGTGGGTGGTTTCAAGGACGTAGAAATCAGTTTTAGTAAAATTAACAGGAGGGATGTTGTTTCTTGCTTTCATGGTACTTTTCAAGACAGAATATTATGGAAGTTGACAAGTACTTTAACCAAATGCAAGGTGAAGCATGGCAATCTTGGTTACTTCAGCTTCTGAGAAAAATGGTGATCTACTTCAAGGCAAAAAAGTGCATGGTTTTTGCTATTAAAAACGGACTTTATGACAATTTTCTTCAAACTTCGTTGAGTGCAGCTCAAAACTTTTAGAGATTCTTTAAGAATCGCATTACTTGGAGTGCTATGACATCTGATCTAATTGATAGAGGGCATTTTGAGGATGCCATAGAATTGTTCCAGCAATTGCGAATAAAAGTGTAGAACGAACCTGTGGCTGAAATCTTTTAAAGTACACGTACGGGTGCCTTGAAACTACGTAAAGGATTCCACCCTTCCCTTGCAAAGAATTCGCTATCTAACTCCCGTGAAAAAGATACTCCCTTAGAAACCTCCATCTTAAACACGTACGCAATATGAGAAAGCATTTCCTATGCTAAACTAGATGGGATATCTAATAGAGATCTTGTGACATGGATGTCGATAACCGGAGGGCTGTGGAACCCATTGCTAGATTTCAAAGCCGTGCAACACTTTTATCAAATTCTGGAAGATGGCATGAAGTCAAATAGTGATGACCTTCTTGGGCATATTATCCGCTTAGCTCAGGTTGCATGGTGTTTAGTTAAATTCATGGAAACTGGAGTCGTTGTTAGGAAGAGTTCTTCTTGGTAAGTACAGTTGGCGAGAGGATCTTCTATCAGCTAAGCCGAAATCTGGTTGCTCTTGGAGTTTTGGAGGAGTGTGCTTTAGGGCAAAGAGTTAGTGTTAAAAGGATGAAGATGGAAAATGGGTAATGAGCATAAATTTAGTGTTTTCCATTATCATTGGATTCTTAATGACCTTAAGCCGCTTCTGGGTACTTTTCTTCTTTCTTTGTTGAATGATTTTAAGGCGGCTATCCTTAGTTGGCGTACAACTCTTCTTGAGGTCTTAGCGGGCATATGAAGGCCCATTAGGAGCATAGCTGGCGGGGGATCAACCCTCCGCCAGTTTTCGGCCTGGACGAGTTTCAAGGCGGTGGGAATGCAGCAGGCGTGTGTGCGGGTGGTGATCACAATGTTGCTTCTGGTGCTGGTAGGGAGGAGATAGGAGTGGCAGTTACCGTGCTGGAGTCGTCCGAAGTGCAGGGTGGTAATTTGGCTATGCGGAGATTCGATCTGAACAGACAGCCGGCTAAAGAAAGAGGAGCCTTCTTCTTCTTCTTCTGGAAAACATCTCGACTTAATCAGGTCAGCTTCACCAGAAGCTCGATCACATTATTTTCGGCCTACACATCCTTATTTGTATTATTATTATTTTTCTAAGTTTCTTTTTGGGTTATTGTAGTAAAGGAATTTTCTTTACAGAAGTGTTACTCTTATGTTAAATTTTTTGGATGTTAAGAGTTTGGCTTGTAGTCTTAATGAAATTCTCTTCTGGTTTTACACATTCCTTTGAAGTATGATTTTGTTAAGGGGCAGAGTCACATAATCCTTCCCTAGATTTTTTATCTCCCGCTATAAATCCTCACTTGCACTCCCTCTCTCAATTCTTGCTCTCGCAACTTTTAATAGTTTGGTATGTTTTCGGGACGCTCGCGCATGTGCATTTACTTCCGCTTGCGTTTACCTTCTCGGAATATGTGACTTATATTGACACAAAACTTTTTTCTGGAATTCAAATTTCAATACCTATGTTTATTTCTGTGTTTTAGCAGTATTAGTATATTTTGATTGTGTGCATTATTAGAAGTGTTACTCTTATGTTAAACTTTTTCGGATGGTAGAGTTTAGCTTGTAGTCTTAATGAAATTCTTCCGGTGTTACACATTCCTTTGAAATTTGGTTTTGTTAAGGGGCAGAGTCACATATAATCCTTTCGAAGAATTTTTGCTCCCGCTATAAATCTCGCTTGCGCTCCTTCTCTCACTTCTTGCTCTAGCAAATGTTAGTAGTTCGGGATGTTTTCAGGACGTTTACGCATGTGCATCCGCTCCTCCTTGCGTTCGCGTACTCGCAATCTGTGACATATATATGAAGAACCTTATGCGAGGAAAAATTGGCAACTGTTAACATTGTAATCCCATTCCAATTGCTTCAAATATTCTGCCTGACTACATTTCAGTGTTTTAAGCCGTCCATTGACCCAAAACTCTTATCTGGAATTCAAATTTCAATGTTCGTGTTTGTTTTAGTGTTTTAGCATTACTAGTATAGTAGATTGTGTGCAAATATATTATTGAGAGAGAACCAGACCCGGCAAAGGATTATATTAAGTAATAGTTGTGTCAAATATTTCACAAAATGGTGGTTGTAGTCTAGTGTTTGGGCACTAAAAACCCGTTACATGCGCGGTGTGCCACTGAACCACAAGGCAATTTTGCTACTTCCTCACAAATTGATTTTGGCACCCAATAAACTGTGTCAATGTCTATTTGAATTGATCAAGACCTATGGAGTTCACATTTAAGACATCTTGCGCTTTGCATATTTGTACGGAAATCATTCACTAGTTCACTACTCAAAAGGCAGGCTTTTGTCATTGCAGTGTGAGATTGTACAACGGAATTACCATCCTACCGATTAGAGAGTCATCAGTCTGAAAGAAGAGTGATTGATATTCTTGTTTCCTTCATTTTTCTTTTTCCGGTTTCCATTTTTCGTTTTCGTGTCCAAAACAAGACAATGATAATCTTAAATCAGGTATCATTTCCAGTTTTCCCTTGATAACAGTGATTGAATCAGAAAATGGATATGAGAAGTTCAAAAATTAAAGAAGGATTCCATTAATTAAATGTAGGCGCTCTAACTCTACTAGAATTCTATGCCCACTCAAGCCTATAGGATGCAAGGTTGACAAGCAACCAAAAGAAATGAAACCAAAAAGGTAACATTGATCTCAAGCCACAACTGATATAACCCAATATAAACAAAACTGCTCCCCAAAGCATGAAGTTCAATCCCAAGTAGCAGAAGAAATGGACGGGTATATCAATCAAGGCAGAAATCGGTAGTGATTTGGAGCCCTGAGCCATCGCTAGAAACTCAATGAGTTGGAGCTGCAGAAATTGAGCAGCAAGAGATGGCACCTGAGCAAGAATCCCCCCACAGAGCTTGCATAACTTGGAACCTGCCTCAGTAGAGAAATGGTTGTAGATTTAGCAGGCAAAATAGTTGCATTTGAGCTGCAGAAATGGAGCAGCAGGAGATGACACCTGAGCAAGAATCCCTCCACAGAGCTTGCATAAATTGGAAACTGCCTCGATTGAGAAACGGTTGTAGATTCAGCAGGCAAAATGATAGCTACGAGAACCGGTAGGAGAACCAAAAAAAATTGATAGTAGGAAAAAAAAAATTTTGATAGCAGAAATATCATATATACCATGGCAGGGACAAAGCACCGTTCCCAATGTTTATAGCAGCAAGGCATGGTGGAGTAAGCTCACTTCCATTGTTGATTAGCAGGGACGCTAAATGAAGTGCACTTTGCACAGACCCAAAAACACGCCCACAAACTTGTGACACTCAGAAAAATTGAGAAAATTGGGACTAAACATTACCCACATGCTTTTGAATACCCTCACAGTCACACTTATGAGCCAGTAGAAACCCCACTCCCCAAAACCCATATGACACACAAACACTCAAAATCACCTCTCCGCACACAAACACCTAAAAAAAACCACACAGACACCTAAAAACAGCCTCACACAATTGTTATGTCCTAAAACTAAAACACGTAGTCACACAGATATTAACCACCCCCACACACAAAAACCAAAATCCCTCGCACACTCCAGACACATACTGTAACGACAAGTCGCAGCTGACCTACTAACTTTTAGCCTAATCACGTGGCTCAGAAAGTTAACATCAAGTTAACAGTAGCTAGTGGGCGTTTCCTTATATTTCCCTTGCATCATAGCTAGCCCACCGATGTGGGACATAAGATGGGCTTTCACACACACTAACACCCCAACTCAAAGTGAGAACTGAGTCCATCTAGAACCCCATCGTGGTTTTATGTTGCCTCAAATGTGCTCCGCAATCTATAATTCAAAATTATTCACTTGGTTCGCATTTGGACTTAACCCAGATATTTCCCTTGCATCATAGCTAGCCCACCGATGTGGGACATAAGATGGGCTTTCACACACACTAACACCCCAACTCAAAGTGAGAACTGAGTCCATCTAGAACCCCATCGTGGTTTTATGTTGCCTCAAATGTGCTCCGCAATCTATAATTCAAAATTATTCACTTGGTTCGCATTTGGACTTAACCCAGAAGGCAACTGAACATACAATAGCAAGCATCAGAGCTGTTGAAGGTAAAATTGCAGTTCCCTAGGCACGTAAAGACCTACAGAAGGAATGCCCCTTGACACACATTTGCATTTAACACCCTGACAGGGAATTCCAAAGTTCACCGAGAACATTAGATTCAAGAAATAAGGATAATATGGACCCATCTGCCTTTATTGCTTACTTTCGTGCTTTCAACACTTGTCTCAGTCAACTTTTGTGCAGCATGAAATGCATAGATGATGTTGTATGCCACATCAAATGCTTATCTAACAACTGCATCAAGCTAAAGTAAGGATACAGAAAAGGAGAAGTTAGGTGCTAGAATTATTAAACCAACACCCACAAATCATTGCTTAAAAGAAGGCTTTAAACCTTGTTAGGAGCGTTAAGCAGCAAACAACAGAAACGGAGCTCATTGCTTAAAAGTAGGTTTTAAACCTTGTTAGGACCGTTAAGTAGCAAACAACAGAAACGGAGAGGGCAGAACCTGTGTTCTACGAATAATTCATTCTTGGCCACAAGGATTTCAACTATCTTCTCTAATTCAACTTTGTCAAACTTTGTAGTATAGCTTAGTTTAAATGTATGCTTTCGAACAAACAAGCCACTTCCGAAAGACTTATGAAGACCCAGAAGAGAAGTCTCTCTAATAGAATAAGTAACAACTCTTTCATAGCAGCACTGCTCTACACCGGACATCATTAGCAATGGGGTTAACTGATACGGTACCAACACCAAAGTCCAGCGAATCCTTAATAGATCAGTTCAAAAAGATCAAAACTGAAAACAAAGACCATATTCTGAACTTCCTTACCAGATTGAAAATGAATGAGAAATCAATACGAGGATGAGCCTTGAGGCTATTAACTTGAGCCTGATTAAGCTTTGCTAGCTTGTAAGACTTCATTGAACACTTAATAGCTATATGAGCCAATCCAGCAACAGCAGCCAATGACAAAAGATGAAGAACGGAAAAAAAAGGAAGGGAAAACGGCAGACTCATAAAGTTAAATATTACTATCCTATTAGTCATATTCTTAATCTTCTATGCATATCCAAAACCCACTCAAGCATTATGGTTTCAGCCTCACATATCAGAAACTGTGTGAACATTCTTTCTGCGGCTGAAGACCAGCTCTATGAGACATCAGACACAAAATACAACACACTACCAAGAGCAAAGCTAATTACCAAGATCCAATTCCATCACCTCACTCATGGGGATAGTACAAACCTCCGCCCGCTTACTAATCAAGAGGGTGAGTGAAAATCTGATGAACGAAAGAGAAAGAAAGCTCTACCCTTTCCTACCCAAGGAATGAAATCGTTAATCAAATTTTAGAAGACTATTTTGTGTCTCTCCATTTTCAATTATACCACAAGTGAAGCTCTTACTCAAACTCAGGCTTACATTTGCATTTGCCCCATTGGACATAAAATAAAAAATATAAATAATAATAATAACCCCAACCTTTTACTTAAATTTCAGTTAAGCTGACACGTGTTGGGCACATATCTGACAAACTCAGCCCAAGCATCGATTGCCCGACACAAGTACTCTTATAAGAAGATTCCATGCAACGCGGATAACATTTGCAACCTAAAATAATAATCTAGGTGTAATAGTTTAATTTATGTATTTTCACCTTCTAGCTATGTTAGGTGGGAAAAGTTCAATTACATAGGTGAGACACTTATCCCGCGCCCTTACACAAGCGCCGAGCGTCCGACTTAAGTAATTGTGCATATTAAGAAGATTGCATGCAACATAGATAACATTTGTTTTACCTCACCATTGGAGAGGAAAATAAGGAACTTGATGCTAAATCCAATTATAACAACCTGTATTGCACACCAATGGACAAGCTCTTACGGATGTTTGAATACTGTTTTTCCATCTTTAGTAATATATCATTTAGCCTGTTGCTTTGTATCAGATTAAGCTTCCTCATCGAAATTCTCATGTTTGTCCCACCGATTTCCTCAAACTGTGAGTTGTTAAATCTTCCATTCAATTGTGAAAATTCCTACTTTGTTCTTCACCATTTTACCGATGTAGAAAGATGTGTATATCTCTCGTGGGTCTTTATGCATATGGGGATGGACACTTTGCTGGACGGCTACGGTTGGTTTTGAAGTTTAAAAAGCGTCAGTGTACTAGGTAAAATGCCTATTAATATATACTACACGAGAATTCTCATTTTGGTATCTAACCATCAGTTCAACTTGAAAAATATAAAACCTAGACAAGGTTCTAAAACTCGCTAGGCGCTCCCAAGGTGGCCGGGCACCTTCTAGCTTCTAGGGCCAAGTACTCAGCACCTAGTAGGGCAATTAGTCGGGATAGTCAGTCTAGTCGGGCTAGTCGGCGAGGGTCCTTCTATCGCCTAGGCGGCGAGTACTCGGCCTTCTAGACCTTTTTTTAGAACACTGAACCTAGATAAAAATATATACGAATGTTTTTTTTTTCCTTCCATCATGTCCTTGGACATGGGAATGAGATGAATCCAATGGTTGGATAAATAACAGTACCCAATAGTCAAGTCCGCGTCACCTAGCATTCTATATTTACCTTAGATTTAGCTAAATAGTCTTGAGACATGGAAAGCCTTATCCCCCTAACTGTCTGCATGTTTTGAACCTCTGCAGACTGAGTGACAAATAAAGTAACCTTAAAATTGCTCCAAGGCCTACTGAGGTCGCAATGTAACACGTGGGCACTGCCACAAGTTTGTAAAAATACTTGCGTCAGAAACTAAAACTTCTGTCAAGCTTATTGACTAACTTAAGAAACATCATAAGCTCCATCTTCCCTCCATAAGACAATTGAAAAGTTATCTCTGTTGAAGGTATCTGGTGTATTCTAGAACTGCAACCCGGTCAAATTACGTAAAACCGTATGAATCGAAAATCAGAGATATCATAACAAGCGAAACAGAGGTAGCCAACTCAGAAAGCTACAAATAGTAATTCCCGACACTGATAGTTCTAGTGATTCTAAATACTTAGCAACAAGAACATGTGGACAACTAAGGCAAGAAGTAAAAAAAAAGCCAACAAAGAATGTGAACTCAAGATACAGAGAATTGAATTACCTTGTCCCTTCCAAGGGCAGCATGGTGCTCTAAGCCATCACATGACCCATCCTTGAAAAAATGTAAATATGGAAAATTCATAGATTTCATTCTTTATACTGGAGTCTCCAAGATATTTACACAATCAAAACAGTGAAATCTAACTTGGGAAATGATTTTCACGCCTTTTTTCATAAACACACTCCTTTTTTGTCTTTTAGTGAAACTTTTACACACAAAAATTTCACTAAAAGACAAAAAAAGTGTGTGTTTATCAAAAAAGGGTGTGGAAATCACTTGCCAACTTATGCTTAATGTCTTATGATTTCAAAAGGAGCAACATTATGAAATAAGTGACAAATGGAGAATTACCCTTAGAAACAAACCCAAGCCCCACACCCAAATGAAATAATGTAACACATATGCATGAAATAATGTAACACATATGCATGAAATAATGTAACACATATGCATACACTTTCGTACATATAATGTTTGTCAGATTTGCCAGATGTATTTTGAGCCAACGTAATCCTGTCTTTCCAAGATGACGTCCCTCAGAAAACTCCAATATGCCTCGGCGGAGTTCAGAGCCAAGATGATTCAAATGTGGGTGCATTGGGTAAGCACGGCCGCGGAAATCAAGGTTTTGTGGATGGAAGAAGCCATCCTCGTCCATCATCTTCCCCGCAACCTGAAGTACCAAAATATCTACGATCAAAACATCCGCTTAGTGCTACAGGAATTCAAATTGGAAGCTACTCACAGCAAATTTTAGTTCTATATCACATCACTGTGAATGCCGCTCACTGTTCTCCTTAGTACACTGACCCTCCCCCATCTGCAGCCCCTGGCGCCGCCTCATCTACCCCCTTCTTTCCCTCCCTCTCAATTTTCGATGACTGTCTCAGTTTCGGCGAGAAGGAAAAGGAATTAATTAAAAGGAGGATTTTCCTGTAAAAATATTTTCCACGTCATGACATAGGTTCAACCTATGTCATGCCATCAAAACGACTTCGTTTGAAGCCAACATTTACAAGGACGATTTCAACCTATATCAACCATTATTTAACGATCCGAGACATTATTCTTGTAGAAATTATAACAGCACATATGATGTATGAATATCTCGTAAATAAAGTACATAATAGTACTTAATCTAAATGAATTTCTATTTCTTAAAATGAATTTGGATACATTGAAACATATCCCTTTCATATCAACAACTCTTAGGGCACTTTAAGTTCGTTTTCTATCTATCTCGGCAATATTTTAACGATCTAAGACATTCATATTGTAGAACGCAGCAAAATACAAATCATGTAAAAAATTCATATTAATTTAAAATGGATTAGTACTTGATCTTGATGAATTTATGTTTCTTAAAATAGGTTTGGATATACTGAATCAAAATTCAAAACCATATAATAACCGGTTAAAAAACATAATCTGGCGCTCCCCTTAGACCGACGTCGTTCGCGATCAAGCTCTCTCCCTCCCTTTTACCCTGTGCCTTTCCCGTCCGACCATCTCCGACAACCGTCGGCAACTTAGAGGTTCCGGTCAATTGAAACGACGTCGACTGCTGCACATTCGAAGCTAGCTTGGTGGAGCAATGGGGTGCTTGTGTTTCAATTCACAAAGAAACACAAATAAAAGAAACCCATCGTCTATGGTGACTGTTCAATCGCCGAAGGTGGTTTCAGATTCATGATTTTGGTATGAACCCAATCTTCTACTGAATAATCTTGATATGCACAATTTATGCTAAGCTGCCTATTACGGAATTCACCTTTGCTATCTGTAATGAGGAATTGGGTATATGTTTTGTTTGAAGCCATCCATGAACCCAATACTCTTATCCGTTCACGCCCATGTCCATTCGCGATATTGTTGCTAGCTCTATGGGAAAATGCGAAATGGGTTTTGTTTGGAGACTGATTCGTCCTTGGGCAACTAAAATGGATCTTGAATCACGTATGTATTTCTTCATCTTAGTAATGGGCGTGTATGTAAAATGTGGGGTGCATTGGTTATGCTTCCGGGTTGTTTGATGAAATGTCTAGGTGGGATTGGTCTCATGGACTGCGGTGGTTTTGGGTTATTTTTATGAAGTATATGAGGTGCTTTTGAATGGTTTGGCACAATGCGATTGAAGTTGAAACCAGGTCCAGTGACGGTAGTGGTCATGTTGCAAGTGTTCTGTTCCCATGGAAGACTGATTGAAGGGAGGCAATTGCATTCTTATGTGATGGAAACAGGGTTTCCGATTTAGGATTCTGTGCGAAACTTGATTTTAAAAATGTATCGCAATGTGGGTGGTTTCGAGGATCTAGAAATCATTTTTATAGTAAAATTAACAGGAGGGATGTTGTTTCTTGCTTTCATGGTACGTCTCAAGACAAAATATCATGGAAGTTGACAAGTACTTTAACCAAATGCAAGGTGAAGCATGGTGATCTTGGTTATTTCAGCTTCTGAGAAGCATGGTGATCTTTTTCAAAGCAAAAAAGTGCAAGGTTTTTGCTATTAAAAACCGCTTTTATGAAAGTTTTCTTCAAACTTCATTGAGTGCAGCAAATTTTTTTTAGAGATTCTTTAAGAATCGCATTACCTGAAGTGCTATGATATCAGTTCTAATTGATAGAGGGCATTTTGAGGATGCCATAGAATTGTTCCGGCAATTGTGAATAAAAGTGTAGAACAAACCTGTGGCTGAAGTGCCTTCAAACTACGTAAAGGATTCCACGCTTACCTTGCCAAGAATTTGCCATCTAACTCCCGTGAAAAAGATAGAAACCTCCATCTTAAACATGTACGCAAGATGAGAAAGCATTTCTTATGCTACACTAGATAGGATATCTAATAGAGATCTTGTGACATGGATGTCTATGACTGGAGGGCTGTGGAATCCATGGGCTAGATTTCAAAACCGTGCAACAGTTTTATCAAATTCTGGAAGATGGAATGAAGCCAAATAGTGATGACCTTCTCGGGCATAGTATCCGCTTAGTTCAGGTTGCATGGTGTTTAGTTAAATTCCTGAAGACTGGAGTCGTCGTTAGGAAGAGTTCTTCTTGGAAAGTATTGTTGGCGAGGGGATCTTCTATCAGCTAAGCCGAAATCTGGGTGCTCTTGGAAAGTATTGTTGGTCTGTTTTGCTCAATTACCAGAGCACCTTGTAGTAATGGTTCATGGAATGGCACAGACTCTTACTTTGCGGCCACAGATTTGGGGCCACATATTCCACCCTTGTAGCCTCATACTTGATTATAGGTTTTCCAATACTTCCACGCATATTGATTTTGACTTCCAAAATGTGTCATTGTCTATTTGAATCAATCAAGACCTATGGAGTTCACATTTAAGACATTTTGCGCTTTGCATGTTTGTATGGAAATGATTCAGAAGTTCAGTTGTATACTTGTATCCAAAAAGGCTTTTACATTGCAGTGTGAGATTGTACAATGGAATTACCATTCTACCAAGTGGAGAATTAGTTTGAAAGAAGATTGGTTCATATTCTTGTTTCCTTTCATTTCTCTTTTTCCGCTTTCCATTTTTCGCTTCGTGTCCGAACCACAATACAATGAAAATCTTAAAACAGGCATCATTTTCAGTTTTTCGCTTGATAACAGTGATTGAATCAGAAAATGGATGAGAAGTTCAAAAATTAAAGAAGGATTTCATTAATTAAATGTAGGCACTCTAACCCTACTAGAATTCTATGCCCACTCAAGCCTATAGGATACAAGGTTGACAAGCCAAAAAGGTAACATTGATCTCAAGCCATAACTAATATAACCCAATACAAACAAAACTGCTCCCCAAAACATGAAGTTCAATCCCAAGTAGCAGAAGAAATGGACGGGTATATCAATCAAGGCAGAAATCGGAAGTGATTTGCAGCCTTGAGCCATCGCTAGAAACGCAATGAGTTGGAGCTGCAGAAATGGAGCAGCAGGAGACGGCACCTGAGCAAGAATCCCCCCACAGAGCTTGCATAACTTGGAACCTGCCTTGGTAGAGAAATGGTTGTAGATTCAGCAGGCAAAATAGTTGCGTTTGAGCTGCAGAAATGGAGCAGCAGGAGATGACACCTGAGCAAGAATCCCTCCACAGAGCTTGCATAAATTGGAACCTGCCTCGGTAGAGAAACGGTTGTAGATTCAGCAGGCAAAATGATAGCTAGGAGAACAAAAAAAGTTGATAGTAGAAAAGAAAAAATTGATAGCAGAAATATCATATATACCATGGCAGGGACAAAGCACCTTTCCCAATGTTTTATTTATAGCAGCTAGGCATGGTAAAGTAAGCTCACTTCCATTGTTGATAGCAGCGATGCTAAATGAAGTGCACTTTGCACAAACCCAAAAACACACCCACAAGCTTATGACACTCAGAAAAATTGAGAAAATTTGGACTAAACATTACCCACCTGCTTTTGAATACCCTCACAGTCATACTTATGAGCCAGTAGAAACCCCACTCCCCAAAACCCATATGACACACAAACACTCAAAATCACCTCCACACAAACACCTAAAAAAACCACACACAGACACCTAAAACAGCCTCACACAATTGTTATGTCCTAAAACTAAAACACGTACTCACACAGATATTAACCACCCCCACACACAAAAACCAAAATCCCCTGCACACTCCAGACACATACTGTAACGACCCACCTCAACTGACCTGCTAACTTTTTGCCTAATCACGTGGCTCAGAAGGTTAACATTAAGTTAACAGTACCTAGTGGGCGTTTCCTTATATTTCCCTTGCATAGCTAGCCCACTAATGTGGGACATAAGATGGGCTTTCACACACACTAACACCCCAACTCAAAGCCCCTAAATTCCACACGTACAAACGCACACGCAGTCTGAGAACTGAGTCCATCTAGAACCCCATCGTGGTTTTATGTTGCCTCGAATGTGCTCCGCAATCTATAATTCAAAATTATTCACTTGGTTCGCATTTGGACTTAACCCAGGAGGCAACTGAACATACAATAGCAAGCATCAGAGCTGTTGAAGGTAAAACTGCAGTTCCCCGAGCACGTAAAGACCTACAGAAGGAATGCCCCTTGACACACATTTGCATTTAACAGCCTGACAGGGAATTCCAAAGTTCACCGAGAACATTAGATTCAAGAAATAAGGATAATATGGAGCCATCTGCCTCTATTGCTTGCTTCCGTGCTTTCAGCACTTGTCTCAGCCAACTTTTGTGCAGCATGAAATGCATAGATGATGTTGTACGCCACATCAAATGTTTCTCTAACAACGGCATCAGCAAGGATACAGAAAAGGAGATGTTAGGTGCTAGAATTATTAAACCACCACCCACCCATCATTGCTTAAAAGAAGGTTTTAAACCTTGTTAGGAGTGTCAAGCAGCAAACAACAGAAACGAAGAGGGCAGAACCTGTGTTTTATGAACAATTCATTCTTGGCCATAAGGATATAGTTTATATACCAAATGGTGCTCCAAAATAAAGAGATAAGTACCTCAGGGTCAGGAAGTTCACTGACAGTTTCAGCTATCTTCTCTAATTCAACTTTGTCAAACTTTGTAGTATAGCTGCAATGAGAATATAAATGTATGCTTTCGAACGAACAAGCCACTTCCGAAAGGCTTATGAAGACCCAGAAGAGAAGTCTCTATAATAGAAGAAGAAGCAACAATTTTTTCACAGCAGCACCGCTCAACACCAGACATCATTTAGCAATGGGGTTAACTGATACAGTACCAGCACCAAAGTCCAGCAAAACCTTAATAGATCAGTTCAAAAAGATCAAAACTGAAAACAAAGAACCATATTAAGAACTTCCTTAACAGATTGAAAATAAATGAGAAATCAATACGAGGACGAGCCTTGAGGCTATTAACTTGAGCCTGAGTAAGCTCTGCTAGCCTGTAAGACTTCATTGAACACTTAATAGCTGTATGAGACAATCCGGCAACGGCAGCCAACGACAAAAGATGAAGAAGAAGGGGAAAAAAAAAAGGGAGGGAAAACAGCAGACTCATAAAGGTAAATATTACTATCCTATTAGTCATATTCTTAATCTTCTTTACATATCCAAAACCCACTCAAGCATTATGGTTTCAGCCTCACATATCAAAAACTGTGCGAACATTCTTTCTGCGGCTGAAGACCAGCTCTATGAGACATCAGACACAAAATAGAACACACTACCAAGAGCAAAGCTATTTACCAAGATCCAATTACCTCACCTCACTCATGGGGATAGTACAAACCTCCGCCTGCTTACTAATCAAGAGGGTGAGTGAAAATCTGATGAACGGAAGAGAAAGAAAGCGCTACCCTTTGCTACCCCAAGGAATGAAATCGTTAATCAAATTTTAGAAGACTATTTTGTATTTCTCCATTTTCAATCATACCACAAATGAAGCTCTTTCTGAAACTCATGCTTACATTTGCATTTGCCCCATTGAACATAAAAAATAAAATAAAAAAAACGCCACGCTTTTACCCAAATTTCAGTTAAGCTGACACATGTTGGGCACATATCCGACAAACTCACCCCAAGCATCGATTGCCCAACACAAGTACTCTTATTTAGAAGATTGAATGCAACACGGATAACATTTGCAAACTAAAATAATCATCTACATGTAATAGTTTAATTTATGTATTTTCACCTTCTAGCTATGTTAGATGGAAAAAGTTCAATTACATATGCGACACACTTATCCCGCGCCCTTACACAAGCGTCGAGTGTCCGACTCAAGTAATTGTGCATATTAAGAAGATTCATGCAACACATAGAACATTTGTTTTAGCTCACCATTGGAGAGGAAAATAAGGAACTTGATGCTAAATCCAATTATAACAACCTGTATTGCACACCAATGGACAAGCTCTTACGGATGTTTGAAAACTGTTTTTCCATCTTTGGTAATAAAACATGGAGCCTGTTGCTTTGCATCTGATTAACTTTTCTCATCGAAATTGATTAAGTTTTCTCATCGAAATTGATTCTTCGATGAGAAAACCCAGAAGAGAAGTCTCTATAATAGAATTAGAAGCAACAAATCTTTCACAGCAGCACCACTCTACACAGACATCATTAGCAATGGCGTTAACTTATACAGTACCAACACCAGAGTCCAGCAAATCCTTGATGCTAAATCCCATTATAACAACCTGTCTGCACACCAATGGACAAGCTCTTACGGATGTTTGAAAACTGTTTTTCCATCTTTAGTAATATATCATTCAGCCTGTTGCTTTGTATCTGATTAAGTTTCCTCATCGAAATTGATTAATTTTTCTCATCGAAATTCTCTTGTTTGTCTCGCTGATTTCCTCAAACCGTGAGTTGTTAAATCTCCCATTCAATGGTGAAAATTCCTACTTGTTCTTCACCATTTTACCTATGTAGAAAGATGTGTATATCTCTTGTGGGTCTTTATGAATATGGGGATGGAAGACATTGCTGGAGGGCTACGGTTGGTTTTGAAGTTTAAAATGCGTGAGTGTACTAGGTAAAATGCCTATTAATATACACAACACGAGAATTGTCATTTTAGTATCTAACCACCAGTTCAACTTGAAAAATATAAAATCTAGATAAAAAAAATACGAATGTTTTTTTTTTTTTCCCCTGCTGTGGTGGGCCGAATATGTAAGTCCCAACCCATGTCTGGACTGGGCAGGGCTAGTGGATGGCGAAGGAGCCGCAGAGCACATCTATGGTTTGAGGGCCGATCATGTTGAAGGCCGTAGGCCGTGCGCATGTTCATTTTAGCCTAGTAGAAGATGTGAGGCTTAGTGCCAGAGGCATTAAGCACCGACGCTATGTGCTCACCAGGCTTGTGAAGACATTTATGACTGAAGGCCTATAAGGCTGGAGGACATATGGATGGAGATCAGGTTTGGATCAAGGCAGCGACTACCCGGGTCGGGTGGTGTGAGGGCGGGCAGCATGGCCTGACCCAAGAGCCGACCCACTGGAGTTTGTTAGGCGGTTACAAGGGCACATGTTAAGGGCCACGTGGCACTGGACGGGGAGCTTCTAAAAGCTTCCAAAGGGCTACGTGGCAGCATACTAGCAACCGTGTCATGTGACCGAGGTCTTCATATGTGACGTCATGAGACTTGGAGAGCAAGTACATGGAGGCTTATAAATACCAAAGGATAAATCCTAGAGATACACACACAATTTGAGATCTAAAATACTGTTTGTACTATCCTTCTCCGTTCACTAACTTGATCGTCAGACTGCCTTGGGCAAGAGGCCCAAGTGACACTAACCAGCTTCCTTTGGTTGCAGGTTCAGGTGAAGAGAAGGAAGGGCACAGCTGCACAGCCGCAAACTCCCCCAACACTTGCATCATGTCCTTGGACATGGGAATGAGATGAATCCGACCATTGGATATATAACAATGCCCGATACTCAAGTCCGCGTCACCTAGCATGCTATATTTACCAAAGATTTAGCTAAATAGCCTTGAGACATGGAAAGCCTTAACCCCCGAACTGTCTGCATGTTTTGAACCTCTGCAGACTGAGTGACATATAAAGCAACCTTAAAATTGCTCCAAGGCCTACTACTGAGGTCGCAATGTAACACGTGGGCTGATGCAAGTTTGTAAAAATATTTCTGTCAGAAACTAAAAACTTCTGTCAAGCTTATTGACTAACATAAGAAACATCACAAGCTCCATCTTTCCTCTATAAGACAATTAAAGAGGTATCTCTGTTGAAGGTATCTGGTGTATTCTAGAACTGCAACCCGGTCAAAATACGTAAAACTGTATGAATCGAAAATCAAAGATATCATAGTAAGCGAAACAGAGGTAGCCAACTCAGAAAGCTACAAATAGTAATTCCCGACACTGATAGTTCTAGTAATTGATTCTAAATACTTAGCAACAAGAACATGTGGACAACTAAGGGAAGAAGTTCAAAAAAAAAAAAAAAAACCACCAAATAATGGGAACTTAGGATAGAGAGAATTTAATTACCTTGTCCCTTCCAAGGGCAGCATAGTGCTGTAAGCCATCACATGATCCATCCTTGAACAAATGTAAATATTGAAAATTCATAGATTTAGTTCTGTATACTGGAGTCTCCAAGATGTTAACACAATCAAAACTGTGAAATCTAACTTGGGAAATGATTTTCACACCCCCTTTTTTGATAAACACACCTCCTTTTTTGTCTTTCAGTGAAACTTTTACACAGAAATTTCACTAAAAGACAAAAAAAGTGTGCGTTTATCAAAAAAGGGGGCGTGCAAATCACTTGCCAACTTATGCTTAATGTCTTATGATTTCAAAAGGGGCAACATTACGAAATAAGTGACAAATGGAGAATTACGTTCCATCTAAGGAAAGTATAGATGAGGTGATGAGTCCGACCCTTAGAAACAAACCCAAGCCCGACACCCAACCCGAGTAATGTAACACATGCATACACTTTCGTACATATAATGTTTCTCGTCTTCCAAGACCATTCCCAATGAAAGTAAGAAAAGGTCTCTTAGAAATTATCCAATCAAGGAACTTCTGTATATTTTCTCCAACATGTAGCTGACATACAACTCCATCATATAAGTAGTTCCCCATTTTCCAGATCAACATTCGTTAGTCACTCTATAGTACCTGGTGGACAGGCATGTGAGAGATAGTGGTCTCTGGAGAGGAGCTTCTTAATGCTTCAGCAAGATTAATGCATGCCGCCAAGCATTGAAATGGATCCTCTGCACCCAACCACCAACGCTTCCCTTCCAGAGGCCAGTCTGCAGTGACAAAGATATCATCCACATGCATCTCAGTAAATGCTACCCGACCACCGTATGACAACTTGTCCACGCCACTAGCATACAGATTTGCCAGATGTATTTTGAGCCAACGTAATCCTGTCTTTCCAAGAGGACGTCCATCAGAAAACTTCAATATGCCTCGGCAGAGATCAGAGCCAAGATGATTCAAATGTGGGTGCGTGGGGTAAGCACGGCCATGGAAATCAAGGTTGTGTGGATAGAAGAAGCCATACTCGTCCTTCATCTTCCGCGCAACTTACACAATTAAGAAGTGCCAAATTTCTTCGATCAAAACACCTAAGACATCTGATTAGTGCTACAGGAATTCAAATTGGAAGCTACTCACAGCAAGTTTTAATCACATCACCTATGTAGCACGGACACGGATACAAATACGGACACGGACACGGATACGGACACGGATACGGCAATTTTGAAAAAAGGGACACGGACACGGCGGGGGACACGGCAATATATATATTAATATATATATAAATATTATAAAAAAATTAAAAAAATTAAAAAATTAAAAAATTTAAAGATTAATAATTACAGTTTGACCTCCAAAATTTTTTAAAAAATTACAATTTGACCCCTGAAAATTTGAAAAATTACAAATTGACCCCAAATTTTTTATAAAAAATTACAATTTGCCCCCTGCCGTGTCCCCCAGCCGTGTCCCCCACGTGTCCCCGCCGTGTCCCCCCCGTGTCCCCGCCGTGTCCCCCTAAAAAAATTCAAAAAAATTGGGGGACACGCCACGTGGCGTGTCCCATACGTATTCAGCCGTGTCCCCGCCGTGTCCCCGTGTCCCCGTGTCCCATACGGCAGTACAGCGCCTCCTAGGAGTGTCGGTGCTTCATAGCACATCACTGTGAATGCCACTCACTGTTCTCCTTTTTCACAGCTTTAACTTTCCACTTCCATTTTTTGATTTCGGCTTCAGAATCTGTATCTGGTTCCTCTGCTAAAGGAACCTACACAGCAATAATTGAAAGAGATTCGCGGTTAAACCAATAGCCACTGCTATGGACCATATAACAAGTGAAATTAAGTGATTCCCCAAAGGTGTTACGATCCGAATGTCCCACATCGACCAAGCTTGGGCTTGTGTATATAAGCTCTTGAGTACCTTACCCTCATAAGCTGGTTTTCTTCAAGGGTGAGTTCTACCCATTAGTTTGTATCATTAAAGGCAGTGTAAAAGCAAGCCTGAAAATGCAAAAGAAAAAAAAAAGTTTTTGTGTATGAAGTTAACCTACATCCTATCGGTCGACCAAGTCTGTAAGAGTGCCTCCACTTGCCCATATCCTGTCTATGACACCAAGAACCCTTTAATTTACTCTCCATTTGGTATTGCCAAGGGTATTAAGGGCCTGACAACAATAAAAAGCATAGGTGAGACAACAAAATTAAGAAATCGAACTCCAACATCTCAACATGACAAACTGATTATGCTAGCTCCCTAATTCTACTTGACACGAAAAATGATCATCATCGGTGCTCAACTACAACAAACATGGAAGAACAAATGTTCCCAAACCTCAAAAACAGATTCTAATTGCTTCTTTGGCATCCTTTTCACTGCATAATAGTTGCGAAAGAACAAAGGGCAATCGATGAAGATAACTGAACAGGAACATACATTTTTCAAACAAATAGTTTACCTGGTAGCAATTCCCGAGTAAACATCTGCCGGCTTCTCCCCTGTCTGAGAAGCATACATTTTTCATCCTCTCCTTAGTACACCGACCCTCCGCCGTCTGCCGCCCCTGGCGCTGCCTCATCTCCACCGTCTGCCGCCCCTGGCGCCGCCTCGTCTACGCCCCTTCATTCCCTCCCTTCCTCTCTCTCTCTCTCTCAAATTTCGGTAATAAATTCGGATACAGAAAAAAAGGAAAAGGAATTAATTAAAATATTTTCCACGTCATGACATAGGTTGAACCTATGTCATGCCAACTAAACGACATCGTTTCAAGCTAACATTTACAAAGACGATTTCTACCTATATCGATCATAATTTCACAATCCGAGACATTCTTCTTATAGAAATTCATGTAAGGCATATGATGTACGAATATCAAGTAAATAAAGTACACACTAGTACTTAATCTAAATGAATTTCTATATCTTAAAATGGATTTAGATACATTGAAACATATCTCCTTCCATATCAATAACTCTAGGGTACTTTAAGTAAGTTTTCTATCTCTATCGATGATATTTTAATGATCTAAGACATTCATATCGTACAACGCAGAAAAATACAAATCATATAAAACATTCATATTAATTGAAAGTGGATTAGTACTTGATCTTGATGGATTTATGTTTCTTAAAATAGGTTTAGAGACACTGAATCAAAACTCAAAACCATAATAACCGGTTTCAAGGTAATCTGGCGCTCCCCTTAGAACCGACGTCGTTTGCGGTGAAGCTCCCCTTCGTTCCTTTCCCGTCCGATAATCTCCGACAACGGTCGGCAATTTAGAGGCTCAGGTCAATTGAAGCGACGTCGACTGTTCAAAAAGAAACACAAATAAAAGAAACCCATCGTCTATGGTGACTGTTCAATCGCCGAAGGTGGTCTCAAATTATCAATGGTTACAGTCTCCCCAGTGACATCTGTTCATGAATGGTATGAACCCAATTTTCTACTGAATAATCTTGATACGCACAATTTGTGCTAAGCTGCCTATTCCGATAGCAATGGTTGCTTCTTTTATCTAGTCCTCTGTCCAAAAATGGTCTTTTTCCCCTTCATATCTGTTTTATTCACCAATGATGAATTGTGTTGCTAGCTCTATGGGAAAATGCGAAATGGGTTTTGTATGGAGGCTGATTCGTCCTTGGGCATCTAAAATGGGTCTTGAATCACATATGCATTTCTTCATCTTAGTAATGGACGTGTAGGTAAAATGTGGGGTGCATTGGTTATGCTTCCGGGGTGTTTGATGAAATGCCTAAGTGGTATTGGTCTCATGGACTGCGGTGGTTTTGGGTTATTTTTATGAAGTATATGAGATGCTTTTGAATGGTTTGGGAAAATGTGATTGCAGTTAGTGACGGCAGTGGTCATGTTGCAAGTGTTTTGCTCCCATGGAAGACTGATTAAATGGAGGCAATTGCATTCTTATGTGATGGAAAGAGGGTTTTTTATTAAGGATTATCTACGAAACTTTAATTTTGAAAATGTATAGTAATGTGGGTGGCTTTAAGGACGTAGAAATCAGTTTTAGTAAAATTAACAGGAGGGATGTTGTTTCTTGCTTTCATGGTACTTTTCAAGACAGAATATTATGGAAGTTGACAAGTACTTTAACCAAATGCAAGGTGAAGCATGGCAATCTTGGTTACTTCAGCTTCTGAGAAAAATGGTGATCTTTTTCAAGGCGAAAAAGTGCATGGTTTTTGCTATTAAAAACGGACTTTATGACAATTTTCTTCAAACTTCATTGAGAGCAGCTCAAAACTTTTAGATATTCTTTAGGAATCGCATTGCTTGGAGTGCTATGACATCTGGTCTAATTGATGGAGGGCATTTTGAGGATGCCATAGAATTGTTCCAGCATTTGCGAATAAAAGTGTAGAACGAACCTGTGGCTGAAATCTTTTAAAGTACACATACGGGTGCCTTGAAACTACGTAAAGGATTCCACCCTTACCTTGCAAAGAATTCGCTATCTAACTCCCGTGAAAAAGATACTCCCTTAGAAACCTCCATCTTAAAAACGTACGCAATATGAGAAAGCATTTCCTATGCTAAACTAGATGGGATATCTAATAGAGATCTTGTGACATGGATGTCGATAACCGGAGGGCTGTGGAACCCATTGCTAGATTTCAAAGCCGTGCAACACTTTTATCAAATTCTGGAAGATGGCATGAAGCCAAATAGTGATGACCTTCTTGAGCATATTATCCGCTTAGCTCAGGTTGCATGGTGTTTAGTTAAATTCATGAAAACTGGAGTCGTTGTTAGGAAGTGTTCTTCTTGGTAAGTATAGTTGGCGAGAGGATCTTCTATCAGCTAAGCCGAAATCTGGTTGCTCTTGGAGTTTTGGAGGAGTGTGCTTTAGGGCAAAGAGTTAGTGTTAAAAGGATGAAGATGGAAAATGGGTAATGAGCATAAATTTAGTGGTTTCCATTATCATTGGATTCTTAATGACCTTAATCCGCTTCTGGGTACTTTTCTTCTTTCTTTGTTGAATGATTTTAAGGCGGCTATCCTTTGTTCGCGTACAACTCTTCTTGAGGTCTTAGCGGGCATATGAAGGCCCATTAGGAGGGTAGCTGGCGGGGGATCAACCCTCTGCCAGTTTTCGGCCCTGGCGAGTTTCAAGGCAGTGGGAATGCAGCAGGCATGGTCGCGGGTGGTGATCACAATGTTGCTTCTGGTGCTGGTAGGGAGGAGATAGGAGTGGCAGTTACCGTGCTGGAGTCGTCCGAAGTGCAGGGTGGCAATTTGGCTGTGCGGAGATTTGATCTGAACAGACAGTCGGCTAAAGAAAGAGGAGCCTTTCTTCTTCTTCTTCTGGAAAAAATCTCGACTTAATCAGGTCACCTTCACCAGAAGCTTGATCACATTATTTTCGGCCTACGCATCCTTATTTGTATTATTATTATTTTTCAAAGTTGCTTTTTGGGTTGTGGTAGTAAAGGAATTTTCTTTACTGAAGTGTTACTCTTATGTTAAATTTTTGGGATGTTAAGAGTTTGGCTTGTAGTCTTAATGAAATTCTCCTCTGGTTTTACACATTCCTCGCTTGCACTCCCTCTCTCAATTCTTGCTCTCGCAACTTTTAATAGTTTGGTATGTTTTCGGGACGCTCGCGCATGTCCATTTACTTCCGCTTGCATTTACCTACTCGGAATATGTGACTTATATTGACACAAAACTCTTTTCTGGAATTCAAATTTCAATACCTATGTTTCTTTCAGTGTTTTAGCAGTATTAGTATATTTTGATTGTGTGCATTATCAGAAGTGTTACTCTTATGTTAAACTTTTTCGGATGGTAGAGTTTGGCTTGTAGTCTTAATGAAATTCTTCCGGTGTTACACATTCCTTTGAAATTTGATTTTGTTAAGGGGCAGAGTCACATATAATCCTTTCGAAGAATTTTTGCTCCCACTATAAATCTCGCTTGCGCTCCTTCTCCCAATTCTTGCTCTCGCAAATTGTTAGTAGTTCGGGATGTTTTCACGACGTTTACGCATGTGCATCTGCTCCTCCTTGCGTTCGCGTACTTGCAAGGGAAAATTGGAAACGGTTAAAATTGTAATTCCATTCCAATCGCTTCAAATCTTCTGCCTGACTATTAGTGTTTTAAGCCGTCCATTGACCCAAAACTCTTATCTAGAATTCAAATTTCAATGTTCGTGTTTGTTTCAATGTTTTAGCATTACTAGTATAGTAGATTGTGTGCAAATATCTTATTGAGAGAGAACCAGACCCGGCAAAGGATTATATTAAGTAATAGGTGTGTCAAATATTTCACAAAGTGGTGATTGTAGTCTAGTGTTTGGGCACTAAAAACACGTTACACGCGCAGTGTGCCACTGAACCACAAGGCAATTTTGCTACTTCCTCATAAATTGATTTTGGCACCCAATAAACTGTGTCAATGTCTATTTGAATTGATCAAGACCTATGGAAATCACTCACTAGTTCACTATTCAAAAGGCAGGCTTTTGTCATTGCAGTGTGAGATTGTACAACGGAATTACCATCCTACCGATTAGAGAGTCATCAGTCTGAAAGAGGAGTGATCGATATTCTTGCTTCCTTCATTTTTCTTTTTTTCGGTTTCCATTTTTCGTTTCGTGTCCGAAACAAAAGACAACGAAAATCTTAAAACAGGCATCATTTCCAGCTTTCCCTTGATACAGTGATTGAATCAGAAAATGGAAATGAAAAGTCCGAAAATTAAAGAAGGATTTCATTAATTAAATGCAGGCACTCTAACCCTACTAGAATACTTTTGCCACCACTCAAGCCTAGAGATACAAGGATGACAAGCAACCAACCAAAAGAAATGAAAACCAAAAAGGTAACATTGATCTCAAGCCATAACTGATAACCCAATATAAACAAAACTGCCCCCCAAAACCTGAAGTTCAATCCCAAGTAACGGAAGAAATGGACGGGTATATCAATCAAGGCAGAAATAGGAAGTGATTTGCAGCCCTGAGCCATCGCTAGAAACACAACGAGTTGGAGCTGCAGAAATGGAGCAGCAGGAGATGACACCTGAGCAACAGAGCTCGCATAAATTGAAACCTGCCTCGGTAGAGAAACAGTTGTAGATTCAGCAGGCAAAATGATACTAGCGAGGAGAACATGTAGGAGAACAAAAAAATATTGACAGCAGAAATATCATAATTCCGCAGAATATACCATGGCACTCAAAATCACCTCCCCGCACACACACATACACCTAAAAAAACCACTCACAGACACCTAAAAACAGCCTCACACAATTGTTATGTCCTATTAACCACCCCCATACACAAAAACCAAAATCCCCCCTGCACACTCCAGACACACACCCAACCATACACACATTGTAACGACCCGCCTCAACTGACCTGCTAACTTTTAGCCTAACCACGTGGCTCAAAAGGTTAATATCAAGTTCACAGTAGCTAGTGGGCGTTTCCTTATATTTCCCTTGCATCATAGCTGGCCCACCGATGTGGGACATAAGATGGGCTTTCACACACACTAACACCCCAACTCAAAGCCACTAAATTAGACACCAAACGTACACACGCGCGCACAGCCTGAGAACTGAGTCCATATAGAACCCCATCGTGGTTTTATGTTGCCTCAAAGGTGCTTCACAATCTATAATCCAAAAGTATTCACTTGGTTCCCATTTGGACTTAACCCAGAAGGCAATACTGAACATACAATAGCAAGCATCAGAGCTGTTGAAGGTAAAACTGCAGTACCCAGGCACGTAAAGACCTACAGAAGGAATGCCCCTTGACACCTTGACTGCTTGACATGGAATTCCAATATTCACCGAGCACATTAGATTCAAGAAATAAGGATGATATGGACCCAGCTGCCTCTATTGCTTACTTTCGTGCCTTCAACACTTGTCTCAGCCAACTTTTGTACAGCATGAAATGCATAGATGTTGTTGTACGCCACATCAAATGCTTCTCTAACAACTGCATCAAGCTGAAGTAAGGATACAGAAAAGGAGATGTTAGTTGCGAGAATTATTAAACCACCACCCACAAATCATTGCTTAAAAGAAGGCTTTAAACCTTGTTAGGAGCGCTAAGCAGCAAACAACAGAAACTGAGAAGGCAAAATCTGTGTTTTATGAACAATTCATTCTTGGCCACAAGGATCTAGTGTATAAACCAAAGGGTGCTCCAAAATAAAGAGAAAAGTACCTCAGGGTCAGGAAGTTCGCTGACATTTTCAACTATCTTCTCTAATTCAACTTTGTCAAACTTTGTAGTATAGCTGCAACAAGATTATAAATGTATGCTTTCGAACAAACAAGCCACTTCCGAAAGACTTATGAAGACCCAGAAGAGATGTCTCTATAATAGAATAAGAAGCAACAACTCTTTCACAGCAGCACCGCTCTACACCGGACATCATTAGCAATGGGGTTAACTGACAAAGTACCAACACCAAAGTCCAGCAAATCCTTAATAGATCAGTTCAAAAAGATCAAAACTGAAAACAAAGAACCATATTATGAACTTCGTTACCAGATTGAAAATGAATGAGAAATCAATACAAGGACAAGCCTTGAGGCTATTAACTCGAGCCTGAGTAAGCTCTGCTAGTCTGTAAGACTCCATTGAACACTTAATAGCTGTGTGAGACAATCCGGCAACGGCCAGAAGATGAAGAAGAAGAAGAAGAAGAAAAAAAAAAGGAAGAAAATGAGGGAAAATGGCAGACTCATAAAGATAAATATTACTGTCCTATTAGTCATATTCTTAATCTTCGATACATATCCAAAACCCAATCAAGCATTATGGTTTCAGCCTCACATATCAGAAACTGTGTGAACATTCTTTCTGCGGCTAAAGACCAGCTCTATGAGACATCAGACACAATATAGAACACACTACCAAGAGCAAAGCTAATTATCAAGATCCAATTCCCTCACCTCACTCATGGGGATAGTACAACTGTACAAACCTCCGCCCACTTACTAATCAAGAGGATGAGTGAAATCTGATGAACGGAAGAGAAAGAAAGCTTTACCCTTTCCTACCCCAAGGAATGAAATCGTTAATCAAATTTTAGAAGACTATTTTGTATATCTCCTTTTTCAATTATACCACAAGTGAAGCTCTTTCTCAAACTCAGAGTTATATTTGCATTTGCCCCATTGGATATAATAATAATAATAAATAAATAAAACCCAAGCTTTTACTCAAATTTTAGTTAACCTGACACGTGTTGGGCACATATCCGACAAACTCTCCCCAAGCATCGATTGCCCGACACAAGTACTCTTATTTAGAAGATTCCATGCAACACGGATAACATTTGCAAACTAAAATAATCATCTACGCGTAATAGTTTAATTTATGTATTTTCACCTTCTAGCTATGTTAGATGGGAAAAGTTCAATTACATATGTGAGACACTTATCCCGTGCCCTTACACAAGCGCTGAGTGTCCGACTCAAGTAATTGTGCATATTAAGAAGATTCCATGCAACACAGATAACATTTGTTTTTACCTCACCATTGGAGAGGAAAATAAGGAACTTGATGCTAAAGCCTAAAACCAATTGTAACAACCTGTATTGCACACCAATGGGCAAGCTCTTACGGATGTTTGAAAACTGTTTTTCCATCTTTAGTAATATATCATTCAGCCTGTTGCTTTGTATCTGATTAAGTTTTCTCATCAAAATTGATTAATTTTTCTCATCGAAATTCTCTTGTTTTCTTGCCAATTTCTTCAAACCGTGAGTCGTTAAATCTCTCATTCAACAGTGAAAATTCATACTTTGTTCTCCACCATTTTACCTATGTAGAAAGATGTATATCTCTCGTGGGTCTTTATGTATATGGGGATGGAAGACATTGCTGGAGGGCTACGGTTGGTTTTGAAGTTTAAAAAGCATGAGTGTACTAGGTAAAATGCCTATTAATATATAACACATGAGAATTCTCATTTTAGTATCTAACCATCTGTTCAACTTGATAATAAAATACAAATGTTTTTTTCCTGCCATCATGTCCTTGGACATGGGAATGAGATGAATCCAACCATTGGTATATAACAGTACCCGATACTCAAGTCCGCATCACCTAGCGTGCTATATTTACCTAAGATTTAGCTAAATAATCATGAGACATGGATGTTTTGAACCTCTGCAGACCGAGTGACACATAAAGCAACCTTAAAATTGCTCCAAGGTCTACTAAGGTCGCAATGTAACACGTGGGCACTGCCACAAGTTTGTAAAAATATTTCTGTCAGAAACTAAAACTTCTGTCAAGCTTAGTGACTAACTTAAAAAACATCATAAGCTCCATCTTCCCTCCATAAGACAATTAAAAAGGTATCTCTGTTGAAGGTATCTGGTGTATTCTAGAACTGCAACCCGGTCAAATTACGTAAAACCGTATGAATCGAAAATCAAAGATATCATAATAAGTGAAAGAGAGGTAGCCAACCCAGAAAGCTACAAATAGTAATTCCCGACACGGATAGCTCTAGTGATTGATTCTAAATACTTAGCAACAAGAACATGTGGACAACTAAGGCAAGAAGTAAAAAAAAAAAAAAGTGAACTCAGGATAGAGAGAATTTAATTACCTTGTCCCTTCCAAAGGCAGCATAGTTGTGTAAGCCATCACATGATCCATCCTTGAAAAAATGTAAAAGGGAATTCATAGATTTATGAAAAAATGTAAAAGGGAATTCATGTGTTTATGAAAAAAGGGAATTCATAGATTTAGTTCTGTATACTGGAGTCTCCAATATATTAACACAATCAAAACAGTGAAATCTAACTTGGGAATGATTTTCACACTCCCTTTTTTCATAAACACACCTCCTTATTTATTTTTAGTGAAACTTATAAATACAAAAATTTCACTAAAAGACAAAAAAAAAGTGTGTTTATAAAAAAAGGGTGTGGAAACAAACCCAAGCCCGACCCTCAACGTAATCCTGTCTTTCCAAGAGGACGTCTCTCGGAAAACTCCAATATGCCTCGGCAGAGATCAGAGCCAAGATGATTCAAATGTGGGTGCATGGGGTAAGCACGGCCGCGGAAATCCGGTTGTGTGGATAGAAGAAGCCATCCTCGTCCTTCATCTTCCGCACAACCTACACCATTAAGAAGTACCAAAATTTCTTCGATCAAAACACCTAAGACATCCGATTAGTGCTACAGGAATTCAAATTGAAAGCTACTCACAGCAAGTTTTAGTTCTATATCACATCACTGTGAATGCCGCTCACTGTTCTCCTTAGTACATCGACCCTCAACCGTCTGCCGCCGCTGGCGCCGCCGTCTGCAACCCCTGGCACCGCCTCATCTACCCGCCTTCTTTCCCTCCCTCTCAATTTTCGATGACTCCCATTATTCACGCTTTCGGCGAGAATGAAAAGGAATTAATTAAAAGGAGGATTTTCCTGTAAAAATATTTTCCACGTCATGACATAGGTTGAACCTATGTCATGCCATCAAAATGACGTCGTTTCAAGCTAACATTTACAAGGATGATTTCTACCCATATCGATTATTATTTAACGATCCGAGACATTCTTCTCGTAGAAATTATTACAACGCATATGATGTATGAATATCTCGTAAATATAAACATACTAGTACTTAATCTAAATGAATTTTTATTTTTTTAAATGGATATGGATGCATTGAAACATATCCCCTTTATATCAACAACTCTTAAGGTGCTCTAAGGACGTTTTCTATCTATCTCAGCGATATTTTAATGATCTAAGACATTCATATTGTATAACGCTGAAAAATACAAATCATGTAAAAACTTCATATTAATTGAAAATGAATTAGTACTTGATCTTGATGAATTTATGTTTCTTAAAATAGGTTTAGTTATACTGAATCAAAACCATAATACTAACAGGCTTCAGCATAATCTCATTCTCACGTTTCCCAAACAACGTCGACGGTGAAACTCTCTCCCTCTCCCATTTACCCTGTACCTTTCCCGTCCGATCGGAATCACCTCCGACAACGGTCCGCAACTTAGAGGCTCCGGTCAATCGTCGAAGGTGGTCTCAAATTCTCAATGGTGACAGTTCAATCGCCGAAGGTGGTCTCAAATTCTCAATGGTTACAGTCTCCCCGCGTCTGTTCATGAGTGGTATGAACCCAATTTTCTACTGAATAATCTTGATATGCACAATTTATACTAAGCTGCCTATTCCCATAGCTGTGGTTGCTTCTTTTATCTTTTACTCGGTCCAAATATGGTCTTTTTTCCTTCATATTAGTATCTGTTTTATTCAACTTTGTTATCTGTTATGATGAATTGGGTATATGCTTTGATTGAAGCCATTCATGAACCCAATACTCTTATCCGGAATTCACGCCCACGTCCATTCGTGATATTGTTGCTAGCTCTATGGGAAAATGCGAAATGGGTTTTATTTGGAGACTGATTCATCATTGGGCAGCTGAAATGGGTCTTGAATCACGTATGTATTTCTTCATCTTATTAATGGACGTATATGTAAAATGTGGGGTGCATTGGTTATGCTTCCGGGGTGTTTGATGAAATGTCTAGGTGGGATTGGTCTCCTGAAATGCGTTGGTTGTGGGTTATTTTTATGAAGTATATGAGGCGCTTTTGAATGGTTTGGCAAAATGCGGTTGGAGTTGAAACCAGGTCCAGTGACGGTAGTGCCGTAGTGGTCATGTTGCAAGTGTTTTGCTCCCATGGAAGACTGATTGAAGGGAGGCAATTGAATTTCTTACGTGATGGAAAGACGGTCTCCGATTAAGGATTCTCTGCAAAACTTGATTTTGAAAATGTCTAGTATAGAAATTATTTTTAGTAAAATTAACAGGAGGGATGTTGTTTCTTGCTTTCATGGTAAAATTTCATGGTACGTCTGAAGACAGAATATTATGGAAGTTGACAAGTACTTTAACCAAATGCAAGGTGAAGCATGGCGATCTTGGTTACTTCAGCTTCCGAGAAAAATGGTGATCTTTTTCAAGGCGAAAACGTGCATGGTTTTTGCTATGAAAAACGGACTTTATGACAATTTTCTTCAAACTTCATTGAGTGCAGCTCAAAATTTTTAGAGATTCTTTAAGAATCACATTACTTGGAGTGCTATGATAGCTGGTCTAATTGATAGAGGGCATTTTGAGGATGCCATAGAATTTCCGGCAATTGCGAATAGAAGCGTAGAACGAACCTGTGGCTGAAATCTTTTAAAGTACACATACGGGCGCCTTGAAACTACGTAAAGGATTCCGCGCTTACCTTGCAAAGAATTTTCCATCTAACTCCCGTGGAAAAGATACTCCCTTAGAAACCTCCATCTTAAACATGTACGCAAGATGAGAAAACACGCTACACTAGATAGGATATCTAATGGAGATTTTGTGGCATGGATACCGATGACTGGAGGGCCGTGGAACCCATGGACTAGATTTCAAAGCCGTGCAACATTTTTATCAAATTCTGGATGATGGAATGAAGCCAAATAGTGATGACCTTCTCAGGCATATTATCCGCTTAGCTCAGGTTGCATGGTGTTTAGTTAAATTCCTGGAGACTGGAGTCGTCGTTAGGAAGAGTTCTTGGTAAGTATTGTTGGCGAGAGGATCTTCTATCTGCTAAGCCGAAATCCGGTTGCTCTTGGAGTTTTGGAGGAGTGTGCTTTAGGGCAAAGAGTTAGTGTTAAAAGGATGAAGATGGAAAATGGGTAATGAGCGCAAATTTAGTGTTTTCCATTATCATTGGATTCTTAATGCCCTTAATCCGCTTCTGGGTACTTCTGCTCCTTCTTTGTCGAATGAATTTAAGGCGGCTATCCTTAGTTGGCATACAATTCTTCTTTAGGTCTTAGCGGGCATATGAAGGCCCATCCAGAGTGTCGCTGGCAGGGGATCAACCCTCCGCTATTTTTCGGCCCGGACGAGTTTCAAGGCGGTGGGAATGCAGCAGGTGTTGGGACTTTAGTGGAAGTTCGGTGATACCCACAACACACACATATTGAGATCCAACACTAAACAAGTATTAACGCAAAGGAAAAACAAGAGTGACACGAGAGATTTACGTGGTTCGGTCCAAAAGCGGCCTCATCCACGGGAGAGAGACACTCTATTATATGAACACTAGGGAGATTGCAACATTTGTGAGACAAAAAAAATACTCAACCCGACACCAATACCCGAGCCCTGAAGTTATACACACTTCCCCGCTCACCCGGTGTCCATGAGGCTCAAATCTCATGGATTACCCGCTCACTAATATTTTTCTTTACCTTCACAGTGTATCCCCGCAGCACCAAGGCGCTACCCTATCTCTCTACCTCTCCATATCTACATTTCTCTTCACTGATTGTGGTTCACCCTATGTACAATCGATATATACATAGAAGAGGGAAAATAAAGTCTACCATTGCCATAAAGGCCAATCATGCGTAAAACTATTCCAACATCAGGCTTGGGCTAGAAAGTCTTCAATGGCTGCCAATTGAAGTCATCCATGACATCAAAACCCATCCTTTCAAGCCATCTCTCTCAGTGGGGCAAATTCAACAGCAGGTGCAGTCGAGGGTGGTGATCACAATGTTGCTGGTGCTGGTAGGGAGGAGATAGGAGTGGCAGTTACCATGCTGGAGTCGTCCAAAGGGCAGGGTGGTAATTTGGCTGTGCGGAGATTTGATCTGAACAAACGGCCGGCTAAAGAAGAGGAGCCTTCTTCTTCTTCTTCTGGAAAACGTCTCGACTTAAACAGATCACCTTCACCAGAAGCTTGATCACATTATTTTCGGCCTACACATCCTTATTACTATTGTTATTATTTCTGTTTAAAGTTTCTTTTTGGGTTACTGTAATAAAGGAATTTTCTTTACAGAAGTGTTACTCTTTATGTTAATTTTTTTGGATGTTAAGAGTTTGGCTTGTGGTCTTAATGAAATTCTCTTCTGGTTTTACACATTCCTTTGAAATATGATTTTGTCTAGGGGGCACACTACAACAAATATGGGCTTTCCCCGCATTTCCTTCCCCGCGTTTTTTAAAAAACCCCGGAAAAGCCTTCAATTTCGTATGGCGCCGGAGAAAAAAGAAAGGCGCGTTCAATTCCTCTTGAACATTTCACTTCCCTCCCTATTTCCCCCGTCCCCCAAAATAAGCCCTAGAGCTCTCTCTCTCTTTCTCTCGTTCTCTGCACATCTGCGACTGCTTCTTTGGCTCTCTACTTCTCCTCCGCTCAGGTATTACCACCACCACCTCCCCCCGCCCCTCTCTTCTCTCTCTCTCTCTCTCTCTCTCTCTCTCTCTCTCTCTCTCTCTCTCTCTCGCGTCGATCCTACTAATTCTTTCATCTCGCTTTTCTGTTAATATATCAAAAAGAACGGAAGTCGATCCCCAAAAGCCTCCATCGTCGCTCCCCTTGACCGCCTCTATCTGAGTTCTTTCGTGCAAACTAGTTCTTCCGTCGCAGCACGTACTATGGGTCTTCCATCTGGGCACTGGCCAGCACCGACGATGCCCACACAGTCCACACTCTATGTTGCGTCTTTCACAGATCAGTGGCACCGGCAATCGCCACCATCGTCCGTCTCCCTGAAGTATGTTATTCTCTTTGATTCTCTGTGTGTGTGTGTGTGTGTGTGTGTGTAAACATCTTTTTATGTATTGATTTTTTACGTAAGCCCTGATTTATAAAGCCCTAATTTCTTCCCCTTGACCCATTTTTTCTTTCGCTTCCTATGGATTAATTCTTGTGATACCCATTCTCCACATGGCGAGATGTTATGCTGTTTCTGATCCAAAATATCATGTTCTCTTGACCATGTTCTCCAATTGAAGTTCGTGAACATGTATAAAATTACATGTTTTCGCTCTGGTCATATTTTGTCTTATGGTCCATGTTTTCCTAAAGTATAATCTCAGCCATTGTGGATATTTTGGTTTGCATCAAACTCAAGAGAACTTGTTCTAGATATTGACGAAAACATGGTCATATTTTGTCTTGACCAAACCCCAAAAATTGAAAACATGGTCATTAGCCTAGAGGAAGCTAGTGTATCTCCAATTGGGGCAACAGGGGCTGAGATTTGCACCGATTATCAATTGGGAAAACATGGTCATTAGCCTAGAGGAAGCTATTGTTACTTTCCTAAACAGGCTCAGCTCTATTTCGGAGTGATTTGAAATAGGATTTTAGTCTTATGGTTTTCTCAGATCATTGGTGGGTGAATTTTAATGCTTCTATTTGCATTTTTGTGGTGATCATGATTTTGCCAGACTTAATTAATCTTGGGCTGTTCCTGCAAGAGCATTTTAGCGGTATTTGTCAATTCATCATTTTTGGAACCAAGCATGTAAGTTTTTTGCGTAATGAGTTGCTTGAATGGATTTCTTAGTTCCGAATTGGTCAATTTCGCTAATTCTAGTTTGAAGCTAAAAAGCACCTGCTCAGTCTATGCACTAACAGAACCCTCAACTCTCTCTCTCTCTCTCTCTCTCTCTCTCTCTCTCTCTCTCTCTGCCCTCTTAATCTGTAGCATGATTCTCCTAGGTGCTGCCCTGGAATTTACTTGTTAGGGATAGTTGCTACAATTTCTGATGTATTTTACTGCTGTCTACAGCTGCATTTTGATTATAGCAAATGTGTTTTGCTTTGAGTGTTGGATCCAGCTGATTTATTATGGACCATGTCTCATAGTGCTAGTTCACCGTCCATCATGCTTTGTTCTTCATTTTGGGCAGAGCTGTTGTGATATTTTATGATTCTCTATACATGATTGTTGTAGCAACCTGCTGTCTGATATGTCTATACGTTTGTAGTTCAGTTCCCATGCTCTGGGCTTGTTTACTGCCCAGATTTGTGAACCCGTGCACTGGGCATGGCTGCTCCCTAGTTATTTTGCTCAGATTACACGCCATATCTCACCATTTTGTGGTTATTATTGCATGAAAGACCGTTGTTTGGGTCCCGGCTTTGTATATTAAACCAACTTCTTAAAGTCTCAATCAATTGCAGTTAGGTGTTAGCTACATAAATTTATTTTCACCATTCAGCAATTCAAACTCATGGCATCGTAAGAATCTAATGGGACTTCAACCTGCGGTCTATTAAAGGAAACACGAAATGGAATGATTAGTTGTGCCAATTAGATTTTCCATGGGTATCCCAACAAATGTGACTTAGGTAAGAGCTATGTTCCTTAGGTAAGAGCACCCACATTATGTGATTTAGGTAAGAGCTATGTTCCTTGGAACGCAACTCATAACATTATAAGGAACGGAAACAGAGAAAGGGGGTGCTTACCTATAACCAACTCATGTCAATGGCCAATTTGTGCTTACTTTTCTATTCAATTTGTGCTTACTTTTACATCTACTTTTTGTCCTTCCACTAGATTTAGCATGACTATGACAATTGAACTGTTTGAAACACGTGCAATGCTCTAGTAACTTGGGCAATCTGGGTATGAAATGAAGTAACTTAGGTATGAAATGGTACTGTTTTATCAATCTGCATTTTCTAGGCAATGATGATGCAAATCTGAGCTACTTTTGTATTTGCTGCACCTGGAGTTTTTTGCTCTCATTTGTGGGTTGCATAGCTGAGCCCAGTTTCTGTTTTTGTTACCCAATTTAGTGCAATGAAATCTGGGCTTTGATGTTGACTTGGTAGCTTCCATTTGTTGCTTCTTGTGCTGGTATGTAGTGTTGGTAATGTGACATATTTTGCTGTCATTTGTGGGCAATGATGAGCCAATTCTGGGCATGTTTTAGTTTACTATGCTGAGCCCAGGTTTTATTGAGGCCAATGATTATTATTGAGGCCAGTTTGTAGTTGCTGCACCTGGAGTTTTTTGTTCTCATTTGTGGGTTGCATAGCTGAGCCCAGTTTCTGTTTTTGTTACCCAATTTAGTGCAATCAAATCTGGGCTTTGATGTCGACTTGGTAGCTTCCATTTGTTGCTTCTTGTGCTGGTATGTAGTGCTGGTAATGCGACATATTTTGCTGTCATTTGTGGGCAATGATGAGCCAATTCTGGGCATGTTTTAGTTTACTATGCTGAGCCCAGGTTTTATTGAGGCCAATGATTATTATTGAGGCCAGTTTGTAGTTGCTGCACCTGGAGTTTTTTGTTCTCATTTGTGGGTTGCATAGCTGAGCCCAGTTTCTCTTTTTGTTACCCAATTTAGTGCAATGAAATCTGGGCTTTGATAGGCTTTTCTAATTTGTGTTCTTCCGGTGTTAGTTTTCATGATGTTCGAGTAGCGTTCCATACTATGAAGCACCGACACCTCTCCCGGACCCCGTACCGCAGTGTCCCGACACGGGGACACGGCGGGGACACAGCAAAAAACGTGTCCCGACACGCCACGTGACATGGGACACGGCTAGGTTACTTTTTTGGGTGGGGACACGGCTGTGGTTATATGCCAAATAAAAAAGATCGCGTATTTGAGAGGTGTTCAACAAAATTTGGTGTGTCCATCAAAAAGCAATAGCACATGCTTAGGCGCTAGAGGCATGTATTTGCTTGTTTGATTCGAAGTAAAGGCCAATTCAATGTTCCTTTGCCCAAGTTCTCGGGTTATTAACATAATTTCGATTGCCGAATAAGGGATTGGATATATTTTGTCATGGTTCCCGTTTGTTGAGCCTTAATTAATTGATCTTCTATGCCTCATTGTTTGGTGTGCTATAAACAGTAATCCAATCCGGCCAATGTAGAAAAAGCTGCTCACTTTCAATGGCTAAGAGAAGATAACCTACACAGCTTCAAAATGGTGAGTAATTCCTTAATACAAGAGGGTGTATAGTTACTAATGTACACATCTTTATGTGTAGGAGATTGGGTTTGAGCTGCCTCATTTAGAATATTGTTTTCGGTTTTCTTACTAACTTTAATCTTGTGGCGATGTTGTTCTTATGGAGAGTTGGAATGACTTTGCTGTTAACAGTACATTCTAGAACGGCAATTTACACGCCGTACAGTCGGCCTCTATGAAACTTTAGGTTCACTACCTATTTATCATCTACTACTTCTTGGCTTCTAGCACCTACCTAATCTTTGATAGCATCCTTATATCTAGAAGCCATAAATTGCAAAAGAGGGTTTATTGGAATAAAAAGAACAGCAATGCAAGGATTTTACAGGTATAGAGAAGTGTTAGCTGTAGGAATTGGGTTTGCTAGACTATAAGAAAGGACAGGACTCAGAGAATTATGCTCGTGATCAAATTGAAGAATCCGTTATTATTTATTGATAAATGGTCCCTATTATTTGAACTTTATCATGAACTGTGATTTATAGCTATACCATCGTTATTCTAGATCTTTTATTTCAAATTCTTCAGTGGCGTGCAACCTAATTCTTCTCTTTGTAGTTATCTAGAGATTTGAGAGAAAGAATCAAAGAGTTAGTAGGAGAGGTGGAGCTTAAGATCTTGAACAACTCGGTAGGCGATGATGGCTCCATAATCCTTTCAAGTTTACAAATGCTGATGCTAGAGATGAAAGTACAGAGAAGCTGCTTGATCTATTCACAAAGTTTGTATACAAATAAGGCATAGGTGGTGTTTGATGGAATAATTGAATTGAGCAATTTATCTAGGACCTCATTTAGCCAACTGTAATAGTCGTGGGCCTTGCCCGCGAGCATCTCACTAGTATTGATATAAATATACATATATGTATATCATGAAGGTCCAAAATGCTACATTATGAAGGGATTTAAATAGTCTCTTCCAATGCAAGTAATTAGCCTAATAATTAGCATTCAAGTGGGGTGAACTAACCGAGCAAGTTACATAACAACAAATGATAGAATGAACAACTCCTAAAATATGTTTGTGTCTAATTTCCTGAAGGTTCATCGCCATCCCTTTTGTTTTGACACGCGTGTCCCCGTGTCCGATACGTGGACACGGCAACCTCTACAATCAGACGTATGCATAAAATTTTAGACCTTTTGAACTTCTTAATATACGTGATGTACTCTAAATTTGGTTGTGATGTTTGATTTCAGGTTTATCCACGTTGAAGATCTCCGTAGCAACTACGTGGTACTCGACGACTTGACGTAGGGTTTTACGTTCGTATCTTATGTTAGTTGGCTTCATTTTGGAAAAATTACACAATTTGTAATGGCTTTTGAGAACTGTTTATGAGTTGATGTATTGTATGTATATATTTGGAGATATTATGTTATGTGGTTCATATTCCGACTCAATGGTGGTATTGAATATGTCGGAGCGTATTTGGCTATTTGTGAACTTATGTGAATGTATTTAAGATGTTTTAATGCCATTTGTATTGTATTGGATAAAAATTGTTGGCTAAATAGGAGAACAATTAAGGAAAATACAAAAAATTTCTAGTGGGAAAAACTATTACCGGCGTTTGTTGAACCCCGGGAATGGGATAACATTGTCAAGATTTCCAGCATTCATTACAGCCATTCCCGGGGTTTTTTAAACGCCGGTAATATTCCCAGCGTTTATTATAGCCATTCCCGGGGTTTTTAAACGCTGGTAATATTCCCGGCGTTTATTAAACCCGGGGAATGGAGCCAAATTTTAAAATTTTCCCGCGTTTATTAGAACCATTCCCGGGGTTTGTAAAAACGCTGGGAATATTCCCGGGGTTTGCAAACGCCGGCATTGGGGTCGCCGGCGCCGGATTTTAGTTCGCCGGAAAATCAATCCCGGGGTTTTACCAAACGCCGGGAAAAACGCCGGGAACCATTCCCAGCATTTCATGAACGCCGGGAAGCATTCCTGACAGGGGTATCGGGCACACTTGTTTAAACGCCGGGATAAACGCCGGGAATGACTTTTTCCGGCGTTTATGGTACCTTTCCCGGGGTTTGAAAAACGTTGGGAATTCCCAGATTTGTTGTAGTGGCAGAGTCACATAATCCTTCCTAGATTTTTGTCGCTCCCACTATAAATCCTTGCTTGCGCTCCCTCTCTCAATTCTTGCTCTCGCAACTTTTAGCAGTTCGGGATGTTTTCGGGACATTCGCGCATGTGCATCCATTCACGTACTCACAATATGTGACTTATATATGCAGAACCTTATGCAAGGAAATTTTAGAACTATTCAAATTGTAATCCCATTCCAATCGCTTCAAATCTTCTGCCTCTGTATTTCAGGGTTTCAAGCTGTCCATTGACCCAAAACTCTTATCTGGAATTCAAATTTCAATGTTCATGTTTGTTTCAGTGTTTAAGCATTACTTCTATATTTGATTGTGTGAAAATATATTATTGAGAGAGAACCAGGCCCGGCCCTGGACATAGGCCCACCAGGCGACCGCCTAGGATCTCCAATTTTTAGCCCAATAATAAGGCCCCAAATAAAGGATTATATTCAATATTAGGCATGTCAAATATATATTTCACAAATTGGTGGTTGTAGTCTGGTGTTTGGGTACTAAAGCCACGTCGCACGCAGTGTGCCACTGAACCACAAGGCAATTTTGCCACTGAACCACAAGGCAATTTTGAACAACAAATGTGCAAAGACAAAATAAGAGGCCCATTTTCAACATTTACTTAGGACCTCAAAAATCTCAGGACCGCACTGGAGAGAACACGATAGAGAGAGCTAGGGAGGAAAGGGGAGAGTTACCATTCTATGAGAAGAGAAGAGAAGAAGAAGAATGAACAACACCCACTCCCTCGCCGAAACTGGCTAACTGCAGCCATCCTCTGCAGTTTTCTAGGCCAACCAATTTTTTCGTCGCTTAATCTTCGAGAGGGGGGTAGACTAATCGTACCTAAACCCTTCCTCGTGTCCCTTGTACTGTTTTAGTGAAATAAATAGTACCCATAGAGGGACCTTAGAGTAGCATCCACATGATCCAAAGTAGCGTCCAAAACTCTTAACTTTGCGGCCACAACGTAGAACATAATGTGGCGTCAACCAAGCTTGCGGCTACATGCTCGACATTCTATAAACTTGCAGCCGCAAAGTCACACTTTGCGTCCGCAGACTCTTACTTTGCGGCCAGATTTGAGGCCACAAGTTCCAACCTTGCATCCTCATACTTGATTATAGTTTTTCCAATACTTCCACACAAATTGATTTCGACTCCCAATAAGCTGTGTCAATGTCTATTTGAATCAATCAAGACCTATGGAGTTCACATTTAAGACATTTTGCGCGCTTTGCATGTATGGAAATCATTCAGTGGTTCAGTTGTATCCAAAAGGCTTTTGAAATTGCAGTGTGAGATTGTACAATGGGATTACCATTCTACCAAGTAGAGAACCTACTTGAAAGAAGAGTGGTTGATATTCTTGTTTCCTTTCATTTATCTTTTTTCGGTTTCCATTTTTCGTTTTGTGTCCAAAACACAAGACGATGAAAATCTTAGAACAGGTATCATTTTCAGTTTTTCGCTTTATAATAGTGATTCAATCAGAAAATGGAAATGAAAAGTTTCGAAATTAAAGATCCATCATTTCATTCTAAGTTTTTTGCACTAGAACATATCCCGAGAAGTTGACTTCGTGGTGTTTTTTTTTCTTTCTAATAACGAAAAATAATTTTACTAATCAAATGTAAGCACTCTAAACCTACGAGAATCCTATACCACTCAAGCCTAAAAGATACAATGTTGACAAAGCAATCAACCAAGAGAAATGACAACTAAAAAGGTAACATTGATCTTAAGCCATAGATAGAAACGCAACAAGTTGGAGCTGCTGAAATCGAGCAGCAGCAGATAACAGCTGAGCAAGAATTCCCCCACAGAGCTTGCATAAACTGGAACCTGCCTCTGTAGAGAAACGGTTGCAGATTCATCAGGCAAAATGATAGCTAGGAGAACTGGTAGGAGAACAAAAAAATATTGATAGTAGAAAAAAAAATTGATAGCAGAAATATCATAATGCAGCGGAATATACCATGGCAGGGACAAAGCACCTTTCCCAATGTTTATAGCAGCTGGGCATGGTAGATTAAGCTCACTTCCATTGTTGATGGCAGGGATGCTAAATGAAGTGCACTTTGGACAGACCCAAAAACACACCCACAAACTTATAACACTCAGAAAAATTGAGAAAACTGGGACTAAACATTACCCATCTGCAGTTCAATACCCTCACACAGTCACACTTATAAGCCAGAAGAAACCCCCCACTCCCCAAAACCCATATGCAACAATATCATGCTTTTGCATCAGCACACCACATACTCCACATAGCTGTATTACCACCATCCTAGAATGACACACCACCACTCAAAATCACCTCTCCGCACACACACAAACACCTAAAAAACCAGACACCCCTAAAAACAGCCTTACACAATTGTTATGTCCTAAAACTAAAACACGTAGTCACACAGATATTAACCACCCCCACACACAAAAACCGAAATCCCCTGCACACTCCAAACACACCCAACCACTCACACTGTAACGACCGGTTTTAGCTAACGTGTTAACTTTTAGCCTAACCACGTGGCTTAAAAGCTTAACATCAAGTTAACAGTAGCTAGTGGGCATTTCATTATATTTCCCTTGCATCATAGCTAGCCCACCGATGTGGGATATAAGATGGGCTTTCACACACAATAACACCCCAACTCAAAGCCCCTAAATTCCACACACACCCATACACACGCACACACAGTCTGAGAATTGAGTTCATATAGAACCCCATTGTGGTTTTATGTTGCCTCGAAGGTGCTCTGCAATCTATAATTCAAAAGTATTCACTGGTTCCCATTTGAACTTTACCCAGAAGGCAATACTGAACATACAATAGCAAGCATCAAAGCTGTTGAAGGTAGAACTGCAGTTCCCCAGGCACGTAAAGACCTACAGAAGGAATGTCCCTTGACACACATTTGCATTTAACACCCTGACAGGGAATTCCAAAGTTCAACGAGCACATAAGATTCAAAAAATAAGGATGATGGACCCATCTACCTCTATTGGTTACTTTCGTGCTTTCAACACTTGTCTCAGCCAACTTTTGTGCAGCATGAAATGCATAGATGTTGTTGTTTGCCACATCAAATGCTTCTCTAACAACTGCATCAAGCTGAAGTAAGGAAACAGAAAAGAGATGTTAGGTACTAGAATTATTAAACCACCACCCACAAATCATTGCTTAAAAGAAGGCTTTAAACCTTGTTAGGAGCGTTAAGCAGCAAACAAAAGAAACGGAGAGGGCAGAACCTGCGTTTTACAAACAATTCATTCTTGGCGACAAGGATCTAGTTTATCTACCAAGGGGTCATCCAAAATAAAAAGATAAGTACCTCAGGTCCAGGAAGTTCACTGACATTTTCAACTATCTTCTCTAATTCAATTGTGTCAAACTTTGTAGTATAGCTGCAACAAGAATATAAATGTATGGTTTCGAACAAACAAGCCACTTTCGAAAGACTTATGAAGACCCAGAAGAGTAGTCTCTATAATAGAATAAGAAGCAACAACTCTTTCACAACAGCACTGCTCTACATGGACATCATTAGCAATGGGGTTAACTGATACAGTACCAACACCAGAGTCCAGCAAGGCAGCAAATCCTTAATAGATCAGTTCAAAAAGATCAAAACTAAAAACAAAGAACCATATTATGAACTTCCTTACCAGATTGAAAATGAATGAGAAATCACTACGAGGACGAGCCTTGAGGCTATTAACTTGAGCCTGAGTAAGCTCTGCTAGCCTGTAAGAATTCATTGAACACTTAATAGCTGTATGAGACAATCCAGCAACGGCAGCCAATGACAAAAGATGAAGAAAAAAAAAAGGGAAAACGGCAGACTCATAAAGATAAATGTTACTATCCTACTGGCGATATTCTTAATATTCTATACATATCCAAAACCCACTCAAGCATTATGGTTTCAACTTCACATATCAGAAACTGTGTGAACATTCTTTCTGCGGCTGAAGACCAGCTCTATGAGACATCAGACACAAAATAGAACACACTACCAAGAGCAAAGCTAATTACCAAGATCCAATTCCCTAACCTCACTCATGGGGATAGTACAAGCCTCCGCCCGCTTACTAATCAAGAGGGTGAGTGAAAATCTGATGAACGGAAGAGAAAGGAAGCTCTACGCTTTCCTACCCCAAGGAATGAAATCGTTAATCAAGTTTTAGAGGACTATTTTGTATCTCTCCATTTTCAATTATACCACATGTGAAGCTCTTTCTCAAACTCAGGCTTACATTTGCATTTGCCCCATTGGACATAAAATTAAAAAATAAAAATAAAAAACGCACGCTTTTACTCAAATTTCAGTTAAGCTGACACGTGTTGGGCACATATCTGACAAACTCACCCCAAGCATTGATTGCCCGACACAAGTACTCTTATTTAGAAGATTGTACTCTTATTTAGAAGATTCCATGCAACGCGGATAACATTTGCAAACTAAAATAATCATCTACGTCTAATAGTTAAATTTATGTACTTTCGCCTTCTAGCTATGTTAGATGGGAGAAGTTCAATTACATATGTGAGACACTTATCCCGCACCCTTACACAAGCGTCGAGTGTCCGACTCAAGTAATTGTGCATATTAAGAAGAATCAATGCAACACAGAGAACATTTGTTTTACCTAACCATTGGAGAGGAAAATAAGGAACTTGATGCTAAATCCAATTATAACAACCTGTATTGCACACCAATGGACAAGCTCTTACGGATGTTTGAAAACTGTTTTTCCATCTTTAGTAATATATCATTCAGCCTGTTGCTTTGTATCTGATTGAGTTTTCTCAACAAAATTGATTACTTTTTCTCATCAAAATTCTCTTGTTTGTCTCGCTGATTTCCTCAAACGGTGAGTTGTTAAATTTCCCATTCAATTGTGAAAATTCCTACTTTGTTCTTCACCATTTTACCTACGTAGAAAGGTGTGTATATCTCTCCTGGTCGTGGATCTTTATGTATATGGGGATGGAAGACATTGCTGAAGGGCTACGGTTGGTTTTGAAGTTTAAAAAGCATGAGTGTACTAGGTAAAATGCCTATTAATATATACTACACGAGAATTCTCATTTTAGTATCTAACCATCAGTTCAACTTGAAAAATATAAAACCTTGATAAAAAAATACGAATGTTTTTTTTTCCCCCCTTCCTGCCATCATGTCATTGGATATGGGAATCAGATGAATCCGACCATTGGATATATAGCAGTGCCCGATACTCAAGTCCGCATCACCTAGCATGCTATATTTACCTAAGATTTAGCTAAATAGTCTTGAGACATGGAAAGCCTTAACCCCCAAACTGTCTGCATGTTTTGAACCTCTGCAGACTTAGTGACACATAAAGCAACCTTACAACTACTCCAAGGCCTACTGAGGTGCAAAGTAACACGTGGGCACTGCCGCAAGTTTGTAAAAATATTTCTGTCAGAAACTAAAACTTCTGTCAAGCTTATTGACTAACTTAAGAAACATCATAAGCTCCATCTTCCTTCCATAAGACAATTAAAAAGGTATCTCTGTTGAAGGTATCAAGTGTATTCTAGAACTGCAACCCGGTCAAATACCATAAAACCGTATGAATAAAAAATCAAAGATTTCATAACAAGCGAAAAAGAGGTAACCAACCCAGAAAGTTACAAATAGTAATTCCCAACACTGATAGTTCTAGCGATTGATTCTATAAATACTTAGCAACAAGAACATGTGAACAACTAAGGCAAGAAGTCAAAAAAGAAAAAGAAAATGTGAACTCAGGATAGAGAGAATTTAATTACCTTGTCCCTTCCAAAGGCAGCATGCACCCCAGAATTGATCAGAGGCATCTGTCTGGAGGACTCTTTTACCATCAGAAGGTATGGTCAAAGGAGGAAGAGTTCCGGCAATGGTTTTCAATGATTTGACTGTTTCTATACACTGGGTGCTGTAAGCCATCACATGATCCATCCTTGAAAAATTTTAAATATTGAAAATTCAAAGATTTAGTTTTGTATACTGGAGTCTCCAAGATATTAACACAATCAAAGCAGTGAAATCTAAAACTTGGAAAATGATTTTCACACCCCCTTTTTTCATAAACACACCTCCTTTTTTGTCTCTTAGTGAAACTTTTACACACAAAAATTTCAATTAAAGACAAAAAAAAAAAGTGCGTGTTTATCAAAAAAGGGGGTGTGGATATCACTTGCTAACTTATGCTTAATGTCCTACGATTTCAAAAGGAGCAACATTACGAAATAAGTGACAAGTGGAGAATTACGTTCCATCTAAGGAAAGTATAGATGAGTGATGAGTCCGACCCTTAGAAACAAACCCAAGCCCAACACCCTACCCGAGTAATGTAACACATATGCATACACTTTCGCACATATAATGTTTCTCATCTTCCGTGACCATTCCCGATGCAAGTAAGAAAAGGTCTCCTAGAATTTATCCAATCAAGGAACTTCTGTATATTTTCTCCAACATGTAGGTGACATACAACTCCATCATATAACTTCCCCATTTTCCAGATCAAGATTCGTTAGTCACTCTATAGTACCTGGTGGATAGGCATTTGAGAGATAGTGGTCTCTGGAGAGGAGCTTCTTAATGCTTCAGCAAGATTAATACATGCCCCCAAGCATTGAAATGGCTCCTCTGCACCCAACCACCAATGCTTCCCTTCCAGAGGCCGGTCTGCCGAGTCAAATATATCATCCACATGCATCTCAGTAAATGCTACCCGAACATCGTATGACAACTTAATCCTGTCTTTCCAAGAGGACGTCCCTCAGAAAACTCTAATATGCCTCGGCAGAGATCAGAGCCAAGATGATTCAAATGTGGGTGCATGGGGTAAGCACGGCCGCAGAAATCAAGGTTGTGTGGGTAGAAGAAGCCATCCTCGTCCTTCATCTTACACAACTAAGAAGTAACATAATTTCTTCGATCAAAACACCTAAGACATCCGATTAGTGCTACAGGAATTCAAATTGGAAGCTACTCACAGCAAGTTTTAGTTCTATATCACATCACTGTGAATGCCGCTCACTCTATCCTTTTTCACAGCTTTAACTTTCCGTTTCCATTTTTTGATTTCGGCTCCATCGTCTGCATCTGGTTCCTCTAGTAAAGGAACCTACGAAGCAATAATTGAAAGAGATTCGCTATTAAACCAATATCCACTGCTACAGACCACATAACAAGTCAAATTAAGTAATTCCCCAAAGGTGTTACGATCCTAATGTCCCACATCGACCAAGTATGGGCTTGGGCTTATGTATATAAGCTCTTGAGTACCCTACCCTCCTAAGCTGGTTTTCATGGGTGAGTTCTACCCATTAGTTTGTATCATTAAAGGCAAGCAAGCCTGAAAATGCACAAGAAAAAAAAAAGTATTTTTGTGTATGAAGTTAACGTACATCCTCTCGGTCGACCAAGTCTGCAAGAGTATCTATGACACCAAACACCCTTTTATTTACTCTCCATTTGGTATTAAGGGCCTCACAACAATCAAAAGCATTGGTGAGACAACAAAATTAAGAAATCCAACTCCAACATCTCAAAATGACAAACTGATTATACTAGCTCCCTAATTCTACTTGAAACGAAAAATGATCATCATCGGTACAACTACAACAAACATGGGCATGAGTGCGCATCATGTACAATGGCAAGAACATGTATGCTCCTCTGTCACACCTACTCAAATCAAGAACGGTCAACAACAGTGTCACCATACACTCCTGTACAGATAAGAGCGAGTGAGAGGTTAATTTGTCTCCGCATTAGATACTTGGGCAGTGTATTGAACATATTAAGCAGCTGCACTTAAAAAGTACTGCCACTTCACAGCTCAAATGCATAATAGTTGCGAACTTCCCGTCCCTCGAAAGAACAAAGGGCAATCGATGAAGATAACTGAACAGGAACATCCATTTTTCAAACAAAATAGTTTACCTGGTAGCAATTCCCGAGTAAACATCTGCCGGCTTCAGCCCTGACTGAGAAGCAGACAGGTTGAGTAGAGAGAATGGAGTCAACCCACCACCAACTAACCAATCTCATCCTCTCCTTAGTACACCGACCCTCCGCCGTCTGCCGCCCCTGGCGCCGCCTCATCTCTGCCGTCTGCCGCTCCTGGCGCCACCTCATCTACTCCCCTTCTTTCCCTCCCTCCCTCTCAATTTTCGGTAACTCTCACTGTTCACGCTTTCGTCGAGAATGAAAAGGAATTAATAAAATTTGGATAAAAAAAAAGGAAAAGGAATTAATTAAAATATACATAGGTTGAACCTATGTCATGTCATTAAAACGACGTCGTTTAAATTTAACATTTACAAGGACGATTTCTACTTATATCGACCATAATTTAAGAATCCGAGACATTCTTCTTGTAGAAATTCATGTAACGCATATGATGTACGAATATCTTGTAAATAAAGTACATATTAGTACTTAATCTAAATGAATTTCAACATCTTAAAATGGATTTGGATACATTGAAACATATCTCCTTCCATATCAAAAACTCTAGGGTACTTTAAGTAAGTTTTCTATCTCTCTCGGTCATATTTTAATGATCCAAGGCATTCATATCGTAGAACGCAGAAAAATACAAATCATGTAAAACTTTCATATTAATTGAAAATGGATTAGTACTTGATCTTGATTGATTTATGTTTCTTAAAATAGGTTTAGATACACTGAATCAAAACTCAAAACCATAATAACCGGTTTCAACGTAGTCTGGCGCTCCCCCTAGAACCGACGTCGTTTGCAGTGAAGCTCTCTCCCTCCCTTTTACCCTGTACCTTTCCCATCCGATCATCTCCGACAACGGTCGGCAACTTAGAGGCTCCGGTCAATTGAAACAGCGTCGATTGCTGCACATTCGAAGCTCGCTTGGTGGAGCAACGGGGTGCTTCAATTCACAAAGAAACACAAATAAAAGAAACCCATCGTCTATGGTGACTGTTCAATCGCCGAAGGTGGTCTCAAATTATCAATGGTTACAGTCTACCCAGTGACATCTGTTCATGAATGGTATGAGCCCAATTTTCTACTGAATAATCTTGATACGCACAATTTGTGCTAAGCTGCCTATTCCGATAGCAATGGTTGCTTCTTTTATCTAGTCCTCTGTCCAAAAATGGTCTTTTTCCCCTTCATATTACTATCTGTTTTATTCACCTTTGCTATCTGTAATGATGAATTGTGTTGCTAGCTCTATGGGAAAATGCGAAATGGGTTTTGTTTGGAGACTGATTCGTCCTTGGGCATCTAAAATGGGTCTTGAATCACGTATGCATTTCTTCATCTTAGTAATGGACGTGTAGGTAAAATGTGGGGTGCATTGGTTATGCTTCCGGGGTGTTTGATGAAATGTCTAGGTGGGATTGGTCTCATGGACTGCGGTGGTTTTGGGTTATTTTTATGAACAAAGTATATGAGGTGCTTTTGAATGGTTTGGCAAAATGCGATTGGAGTTGAAACCAGGTCCAGTGACGGTAGTGGTCATGTTGCAAGTGTTTTGCTCCCATGGAAGACTGATTGAAGGGAGGCAATTGCATTCTTATGTGATGGAAAGAGGGTTTCTCATTAAGGATTCTCTGCGAAACTTGATTTTGAAAATGTATATAGTAATGTGGGTGGTTTCGAGGATGCATGTAGAAATCATATTTAGTAAAAATAACAGGAGGGATGTTGTTTCTTGCTTTCTTGGTACGTCTCAAGACAGAATATTATGGAAGTTGACAAGTACTTTAACCAAATGCAAGGTGAAGCATGGTGATCTTGGTTATTTCAGCTTCTGAGAAGAATGGTGATCTTTTTCAAGGCAAAAAAGTGCATGACTTTTGCTATTAAAAACGGACTTTATGACAGTTTTCTTCAAACTTCATTGAGTGCAGCTCAAAATTTTTAGAGATTCTTTAAGAATCGCATTACTTGGAGTGCTATGAAATCAGGTCTAACTGATAGAGGGCATTTTGAGGATGCCATAGAATTGTTCCGGCAGTTGCGAATAAAAGTGTAGAACGAGCCAGTGGCTGAAATCTTTTAAGTATACATATGGGCGCCTTGAAACTACGTAAAGAATTCCGCGCTTACCTTACAAAGAATTTGCTATCTCACTCAGGTGGAAAAGATACTCCCTTAGAAACCTCCATCTTAAATATGTATGCAAGATGAGAAAGCATTTCTTATGCTACACTAGATAGGATATCTAATAGAGATCTTGTGACATGGATGTTGAAGACTGGAGGGCTGTAGAATCCATGGACTAGATTTCGAAGCCATTTAACATTTTTATCAAATTCTGGAAGATTGAATGAAGCCAAAAGTGATGACCTTCTTGGGCATATTATCCGCTTAGCTCAGGTTGCATGGTGTTTAAATCCCTGGAGACTGGAGTCGTCGTTAGGAAGAGTTCTTCTTGGTAAGTATTGTTGGCGAGAGGATCTTCCATCGGCTAAGCCGAAATCTGGGTGCTCTTGGAGTTTTGGAGGAGTGTGCTTTAGGGCAAAGAGTTAGTGTTAAAAGGATGAAGATGGAAAATGGGTAATGAGCGTATATTTAGTGTTTTCCATTATCATTGGATTCTTAATGCCCTTATCCGCTTCTGGGTACTTCTGCTCCTTCTTTGTTGAATGAATTTAAGGCAGCTCTCCTTAGTTGGCGTACAACTCTTGTAAAGTTTGGGGTTTGAATATCACGCATAAGTTGGGTCTTTTCATTTGGTAGGTGATTAATAGAATCTTAGCGGCGAAGGAGGTGCTTTTAAGGAGAAGGCCAGTGATCGAAGCATTATGCCTTGTTTGTGGGTTGGAGGAAGAGACTATTGAGCATGTTTTCTTTTCCTCTAATATTGCTCGAAGAATTTGGTACGCCTCTAGTCTTGGGATTGACTTTGCAGTGTGTACTCCTGTTTCGTTCTATGTTTTGTCCTCTAGGGGTTTTAAGGAGATTTGTTATCCAAAAATTATCCGGGAATGTGTATGCATTCTTTGGGAAATTTGGTGTAGAAGTAGAATACTTTTTGATAATAAGTTGTGCTAGCCCAGTGGAAGAGAGTTTAGGATCTATTCGATCGATGTTGGTCTCTATCCATGACTCTAGCATTGTTGCCTGGGCTGGTTGCAACAAGGCTAAAGCCGATATCAAAATTGAGGTCTGTTTTGCTCAATTACCAGAGCACCTTGGAGGATGTCAAATTGTTAATTGTTGTTGATGGTTCAAGAATGCTGCTTGCGGTCAAGGTGTGCAGAGCCGGCTCTGGGCTAAAGCCCTTAAAGCAATCGCTTTAGGCCCCCAAATTTTGTCTAATTTTGGGGGCCCCCAATAATATAGGTCCATATAGTTATTAGGTATATATAAAAAATTAAGTTTAATTTGTCTAATAATTTGAGGGCCTAATTTAAAAGAAGACCCAAGTAAAAGGGCCCAAATGAAATATGATTTGGCTCCTATTTCATTGTTTTGAAAAATTAAGGGTCCTAAGTGTCAATAAAGGAGTTAAACATCATGGGGAGTTAAGATCATGAGCAGTACGCCATTCTTCTTTTAATTGTTTTCGTCCTTGTTAGTCTGCTCGAAAAAATTAAAAACCCTACAGCCCTCCTTTCTTTATTCCACCAAGCAATGAGTTGCCTAATCGACCAAAAAAAGCGCAACAATCAGTGAAGATTCGTGATTTCTTTATGGGTAATTTTTTTTTTCCTGTTTCTTGTTTGGAGAGATTTTCTTATTTTCTCTACAGGGTTTCCATGTTTTTTTGGAAGCCGATTTTTCTTCTCGTGCACAATACTTTTAATTGATGCTCTTCCTTTGATTTACTCGTCTGCAGATGTTTTTGTTTGGGTTTGTGGATTGCCTATGACTTGAGGTTCCTGTATTCGTAGCCCTCGAAAAAGGAAAAAACAAAGGATGTTTTGATGCTGCGGTAACTTTACTTGAACCTTGAACTCTTTGAAATTGGGATTGATCTTGAATCTTGCTTGTTCGGTAATTAATAGAGTTGTGTTTTCGAATCATGCATCATAGAAAGTATCAATCAGGGTGTGAGAAACGAAAAAAGAGACAAAGAATAGAAGGGCTTATTAAATCTCAGACTGGTGCCCTTAACAAGTTTTTGGTTAATACGAAACAAATAGATGGTTCAAGTTCAATTGACCATGCGGAGCAAGTGAATGAGGAAGTGAATGAACCTACGAATGAAGAAGAGAATGAGGAAGTAAATGAACCTACGAATGAAGAAGAGAATGAGGAAGTGAATGAACCTACGAATGAAGAAGTGAATGAGGAAGTGAATGAACCTACTAATATTGAATTTCAACCTTCAAACATTGATGATCCAAGTAATTGGGACAAGATTGATCAAAATTTTAGAGATTTTATGGTTGAAAGAGGTCCTATGAAGAGAGATGATGATGCCCACTTTCCTAAAAATGATTTTAATAGACACTTCTCTTCTACACATTACATTCGTCATTTATCAAATGGAGAGAAACATGATAGGAAATGGCTTGTGTATTCAACTATTGTGGACAAGGTATTTTGCTTTTGTTGCAAGTTGTTTAAGGAAGAAGGAAATATGACCCTCTTGGCTAATAGTGGTCTAAATGATTGGAGAAATATTGGTCAAAGGCTTAAAAGTCATGAAACTAGTAATGAGCACATCACATGTATGAGCAAATGGATTGAATTAGAGATGAGATTGCCAAAGAATGAAACCATTGATAGATGCGTGCAAGAACAGATCAACAAAGAGAAAGAACACTGGAGAGCGGTTCTACTAAGGATACCTAGTGTAGTAAAAAGACTTGATAAGAATAATTTAGCATTCCGCGGAGATAGTGAGAAAATTTATGAAGAGAATAATGGAAATTTTTTGAATACCATTGAAATGATTGCTGAATGGGATCCAGTAATGCAACGTATATACTTGTTGTTTTCATCTTCACCACAGAGGTGGAAAGTGTTGAAAGATAATGTTGAAGGTCTCACAGTCAAGCCATTGTCACAAACACGGTGAGAAAGTCGTGTTGAAAGTGTTAGAGCAATAAGATACCAAGCTGCAAATATTAAAAATGCTTTAGTTGCGTTGGCTGCTACTACAACCGATCCTAAGTCGAAGAGTGATGCCGAGTCCTTAGCAAAATATGGAATTGGAAATTTTGAGTTTTTAGTGGGCATGGTTATTTGGCACAATCTGTTATTTGCTGTGAATGCTGTTAGCAAGAATTTTCAAAAAGAAGACATGCAAATAGATGTTGCTATAGATCAATTGAAAGGGCTTATTACCTTTTTGGAAAGGTACAGAGACAAGGGATTTATAGAGGCTATGGTTGAAGCTAAAGAAGTTGCAGCTACAATGAAAATTGAACCAATATTTGAGGAAACACGTCTTATTTTGAGAAAGAAACATTTCGATGAGAGTGCTAGCGAAGAAAGAGTACAATCAGCTGAAGAATCCTTTAGGGTCGATTACTTCATTTATATTGTTGATCAAGCTCTTTCTTCACTTAACAGTAGGTTCACACAATTCCAAGTTTATGAGAAAAATTTTGGATTTCTGTTTGACTTGAAGCGTTTGAATTCCGTTGATGATGAAATGTTGATGTCTCAATGTGCAAATCTTGAAGATATTTTGAAAAGAGATGAGCTTTCTGATATTGATGGGAAGGATTTATGTTCGGAATTGAAAGTCTTGAGAGAAATTTTACCAAAAGATCTAAGAAAGCCCATTGATGTGCTCAATTACTTGAAGACAATGGATAATTAGGGATGGCAATCGCGACCGAACCGATGGGTACCCGAACCGAAACCGCTATTTTTACCCGAACCATAACCGAAATATTCCCCGTGGGTATGGGTATGGTATGGGATATGGCCGAACCGAATGGGTATGGTTCGGGTATGGTTTGAGGTCATAACCGAACCGTGACCCGAAACGAACCGAAATATGAAATTATATATTTATCCCTAAAATTTATAGTAATTGTGTATGTACCCCTGGCTATATATATACCCTTATTTTATATATACATATTACATAAACCCCTTAGGTATATTTTAAAATTACACTTTACCTCTCGTATATATATGTAAGATATTCACAGGTTAGGTTTTGGTCTCACATTCTGTACATTTTGAGACTCTCTTGACTGATATTTTATAGTATTATAGTCTTGAGTCTCTTAACTGATATTTGTAGCCTCCTTTTGTTATTTTTTTCATGTTTTTTCAATTTTTTTGAGATAATAAAATATCCTAAACTCAATTTATTCACGTTTTAGTACGGTTTGGGGCGGGGCGGGATGCGTACAATTCGGTTACCCAAATGGGTAGCTATTTTTTCCTTCACAAAATCGGTTACCCGAAATTACCCGAAATTACCCGAACCCCGAATGGTTAGGTTATGGTTCATCCTCTCCCTTTTCCGAACCGAACCCGAACCGAACCGAAACCCTTTGGGTTTGGGTGCGGATCGGCCAAAACCCGAACCGATCCGCCCCATTGCCATCCCTATGGATAATTGTTTTCCGAATGCGTGGATTGCTTACAGAATACTGTTAACCATTCCGGTTACAGTTGCCTCTGGGGAAAGAAGTTTTTCGAAATTAAAGTTGATCAAAACCTATCTTAGGTCGACCATGTCACAAGACAGATTGAATGGATTGGCTATGTTGTCTATTGAAAAGGCTATGGTGGAGGAACTTGATTATGCAAGTTTAATTAGTACTTTTGCTGCTAAAAACGCGAGAAGAGTAATATTTAAATGACATTTTTTAATGTATTGTAATAGCTATCGATTCTAGGTACTTGTGGTCTCAAATTATTGTATTGCCTTCCGTATGAATGTTTTTTCTTTCTCTTATTGTTCACTATGCAAAAAAAGATTGAGGGCCAATTTTTTTTTCCTTTAAAAAGTTCGTTTTAAGCCTCACAAAACTCAGAGCCGGCCCTGAAGGTGTGGCTACTTGGTGTGTTACCGCAAGGTGTGGCTGCTTGGTGTGTTATCTAGGATGGTCGTGTTAAGGATGAGAGAAAATTTTCAATACATATGTAACGCTCCTCTCACAAAGGGTAAAACCTACACATACATGAGACCCACATCATGTGAGAGGGCAGTACCAATAACCATTGCATCAAAAAAAAATCGGGGCAGAGGCAAAGGTGGATCCGGGGATCCTGTACGCACATGGTTGTAGTGCAGCATCTGGCATCCGAGCCGTTGATCGTGCAACATATAGCGGCAATGCACTATAGGATCCCCAATTCCACGGTTGTGAGTGCCACTTCTGCCTTTACGGTGGAAGGGATTGCTACCGTACAAGCATTGAGGTAGGCAAAGGGTGAAGACAAAGTTCAAATCCTGACAAATGCAGTTGAAGTGGTTTTTGGCATTAGGGATGTTGCCAAAGCCAACTATAATTTGCACAATTATCTTCAAGGATTTCGTTTCACTTGCTTGTAATTTTGCTTGTGTTGTTGCATGGTTGCGGCTCATAACATTGCTAAAGGAGCCTTAAAATCTTTATGCTATAACTTAGGTTTGTTTACTTATGAAACATTATGTTTCATGTTCTTGAAAAAATAAAAAGATCGCTGCATTACAAAAGAACTTAGCATGCTCAATTATGAACAACTATTGCTTTAAGAATTGATTAATGATGAAACATAAGAAAACTGGAGTTGAGTGTATAAAAGTGAAATTTAGCCATTTACTAACGATAGAATTGGGTCAAGGGCAAATGTAGTGATGCTATAACTATTACTTTTGAGGTACAAGTGGCATGATAATATAACTATCTGGAATTACATCAAATGGGTCATAAGTTCACAATCATAGTAAGCTAAATTGGCAGTTCTCCGCAAAAGGAACAACTAAGGAAACAAATAACTCCTATTCAGAGAAACAAATACTATCAATTTTGGTTTTGGCAAGAATTGAACCATGACATCCCCTATGAAACAGGACAAAGATGGTCAATTGAGCTAGCTCCACCGTTCAAAAACAAAAAAACAAAATTGAACTAGCTGCGACTAATTATTTTTGGGGTACTTGTGCGACAAGATAATTACTACTATATCACTTGATGAGCTTACATAACACAATGGAGCATACAATTTCCAAAATCATAAAAATTTAGACATTATGCTCATCAAATCAAGTTTCAAAGTGCACACTGCATCACGAAATTAGTGCTCTAAGAGTAATGCTCTGGGCCCTCCTGAATACATATCATTATGAAACCAGAAACATGTAACAAAGTTTTGCTTAAGTTTTACTCATGTGCATTCAATAATTTTTTTTCACATAAAATGGAGATTGTGAAAAATCACTAAACAAGTGCTATACTCATAATATGTACTCCTATTTTTTTCTTTGATCAATTCTTGTGCCATGCGCACCCAAGAGCGCCTAGGAATATAATAAAAAAGAAAAGAAAATGACTTCTCCGGTCTTATATTGGATTAGATCGAACAATTTAAGTTTCGAACATCCATATTAATAAGGATTAATCTACGATCCGCCTAATGAGCGGACAATAAAGTGTATAGAATCTGAATTCTTATATGTAAGAATTCAAACAGTGAAAATTATTCTATGTAAGAATTATGATTGTTTTGTATTTTACTGTCCGTCCAGTGAGCGGATAATAGAAAGATCATATTAATAATCAATGATTTGAATTTTAACACTTTGAAAGAATATGCTAGTAAGTTATCAATGATTTAAATTTATTGATATTTTTGGAGAATACGTTTGTAAGTTTTCGCAATTGAATGTTGGGATGAGAGGCTAAAAATTTAAGTTTTCGCAATTTAATCCAAAAATGAATGGTGAGGAGAATCTAAATCCAAAAAAAGAAATAAATTAAACACAAAACAGAATACTTGAAGAGATAAGGAGCAATGAATGTCTGACGTCCTCATAACATAGGATTGCTAAACCTTATCGTAAATTTGTGTGTAATAAATTACTCATTGGGAAGAATCGTTTAGGATACCGGATAACAGACAGGGACGTGCAAACCACACTCTCTCTCTCTCCTCTCTCTCTCTCCCCTTTTATCGCTATCCCCATTCTTCTCCCCCCTCAATCCACACAGAAACAGATCATCTTTTTCTCTCTCTCCAATGGATCCTTACAAGGTACCGATTTTAGCTCCCAAAAGGTTATGAATTATGTTCCTCTGTCTTGATTTTGACTTTGAAATTAACTTGGTGTTAATTTCTGCCTTTTGCTCAAGCTTTTGACTTCGAAAATTTGCATCTTGTTATTTCTTTCTTTGAATTAAATGCGTGATAGTAACTTTGATTTATGTAATTTGAATTGGGTTTCTTTATTTTCTCGCAATTTACCCTCTTTCGAATTTGCATCTTATGTTCCTCTTGTTTCTATCGCTCTCTCTTTCGTTACCAGATTAACAAAGTCAACATGAAAGTTGGAATCTTTGTGTGTGTATCTGAGATTTCCCAGGATTTTTGCTCGTTTGGGTTCCATAGATTAAAGTTCCAGAGATTGAAGCTTAATATTTTACCCGCTCAAATATTTTCCGAACAATCAAACAGTATTCTGCGTTTTCACTGATGTGTACCGTGGAGGGTTCTTGTTTATCTGTTCTTTGGTTCATGAAATTTCTATTTTCTTCAAATTTCGCTGCATTCAAGGTGTTATTTGCCTCAAGTTTTCTTTTCCCTCCACAAATACTTCATCCAAACACAGCCCAATAGTTGTTATGTTCTACAGTACCTCATTTCTTCCTGTTCGAAAATTCGCGTAATGGTTTTGGTTTTTGATATGTCTCTGTATTTGTTGACTTGACCTTGCATTGGTAAACTTCCAATTATTTGGTGCAGTATCGCCCGTCAAGCGCATACAACTCCCCATACTTCACTACGAATTCTGGTGCTCCTGTGTGGAACAATAATTCATCCCTAACTGTTGGAACTAGAGGTAAGGATTCTACTCCAAAATAATATTGTAATCCCTCCATCCAAAATGATAATCCCCTACAAAAATAATTTTCGGATAAAAAATAAAGTACTTCCGTACATAATTTTTTTTGAGTTTTCTCTCACCAAATTGAAGATCTCATTTAGTTCTTTAATTTGTTCCCAAAAAAATCCAGAAAATTATGATTGGAAGTTCTTTATTTTGATTAAAAAATTGAACGTCTTTTCATAGGGGACTATCATAATGTGATGGAGGGAGTATGTCATTTGTGTTCTTGGAGCTCGCTTGCAAAGGCGCTTGAAGTTGGTGAATTGTGTTGTGGTGATAAGGAAATCATGGCCCTTTGTGGCCTGCTTCTGTTTTCCCCTCATGTAGTTATGCAGACTACGTTCTTATGTTAATTTTTCAAAGTGTAATTTACAAATGGCTCCTCTTAATTGCTGGTTTAGAGGCTCATTTTGGCACTTTATGCAAATGAAGATATAGACTGAGGAATTTGTTGGTTGTGTCTCTAGTCTCTATCGTACTAGCGGAATTTATTGATTGTCTCTCTAGTCTCTATCATACTAAAGCTTACAATTACTATGCAAATGCCATGTCACAAATATGATGTTGATGTAGATATAGGAAGTTTGTAAGGATGTATAAGCTCCAAAAAGCCGAGCTCCTTTGTGTTGGCAAATCCATGGACAAATGCACATTTTGTGTATCCCGATTTATTGAGTTGTAATTTCTTTTGCATTATTCATTTATAGAGTGTATGTTTAGGAATATGGAAAGGAATCGTCGTGTCATGTATTGAGGGCCCAACATGATCTATGAAGTTAACATTATATATTTTATCGAAATAGTTGAAGGCATAAGAGAATAGGGGTTGAGCCGTTGAGTCACCAAGCAAGAACATGAATTTCTTCAAGTTTATTAAGGATCTGGTTTCTAATACAGCCAATCCGAGAAATGGACAAATGTACATGACCGAAGTAATTGGGACGCACAATTTTAGAGTGTGTTTTTCTTCAATACATGTTCCTTTTCTGAGCATTTCTTTAAGATGTTAATTTTGCTATGCTACTGAAGTGTTTGTTTGTGAAAGATGGGGCCTTGAATCGTTTATTCATTGATGATTTTGGTTGTATCTTTCTTCCCAACAGGCCCAATTCTTCTTGAGGATTACCATTTGGTGGAGAAACTTGCCCAATTCGATAGGGAACGCATCCCTGAACGCGTTGTTCATGCCAGAGGAGCTAGTGCCAAAGGGTTCTTTGAGGTCACTCATGACATTTCTCAACTCACATGTGCTGATTTCCTTCGCGCCCCAGGTGTCCAGACCCCTGTCATTGTCCGGTTTTCCACTGTCATACATGAGCGTGGCAGCCCTGAAACTCTTAGGGATCCTCGAGGTTTTGCTGTGAAATTCTACACTAGAGAGGTATGAAACTAGCATCTGATGAGTCTGGTTCCTATCAGAGTATTTTCCATGCTGATTTATTTTTACCAAAAAGAACTTCATTTTTTATTTTTCCACCTTGAGGGGTGGGGAGAAGGATAGGATTTTCTTGATTTGTAGAATAAAATCAACATGGTTTCTAGATACTAGTCGTCACTCGTCAGTCTATTTGACTCTGTTGGGGTGCTTGAGATTGTGGATTCATGTCCTTGCATTTGTGCTGCATTAATACTGGGGTTTGGATCTTTAACAGTGAGTTTGTGGTTTAGGTGATCATTCTCTAAGTATGGTGGTTCCACATTTCTTTTATCTGCTTGTTAAGTCCTTTGAGGCCACTCCTTGAGGAACCCGAGGGCTGTGGTATCAAATGTATTGTTGTCCTTGATGCACACCTGCACCCTGTTTAGGGGTGCTAAGGGAACAAAATATGCATATTCTGTGGTATCAAATAATAATGTTGTCCTTGATGCATACCTGCACCCTGTTTAGGGTTGCTAAGGGAGCAAAATATGCAAATTCTCCACTCCTTCATTTGAGAGACAGGTGCAACTTGGAAGTGTTACGTTCATTCTTACTTACCACATTTATGCATTCATGTGAATATGTGAAGCATCCGTGTGTGATCGCGTGGGTAAAACTCAGTCTGGATGGTGTCATCTTTATGTGTGGATACTAGTTTACTCTCTCTCTCTCTCTCTCTCTCTCTCTCTCTCTCTCTCTCTCTCTCTCTCATATGAGGTAATATGCATGGTGCTATTTATCATGGTCATTATATTCAGCTAGCAAATGAAGCTACTGGATATTCAGTTGTCCGTTTGTAAAACTACTTGCCAGTTTATTGATGGTATTTGAATTTAACACCAACTAATTTGTGTAAGATGTCATCAGGGTAATTTTGATCTGGTGGGAAACAATTTCCCGGTCTTCTTTGTCCGGGATGGTATGAAGTTCCCTGACATGGTCCATGCTCTAAAACCCAACCCTAAATCCCATATCCAAGAGAACTGGAGGATCGTTGACTTCTTCTCCCACCACCCAGAAAGCTTGCACATGTTCACTTTCCTCTTCGACGATGTGGGTGTTCCCCAGGATTACAGGCACATGGAAGGCTCAGGTGTCAACACCTATACCCTAATCAACAAGGCCGGTAAAGCACATTACGTGAAGTTTCACTGGAAACCCACTTGTGGAGTAAAATGCTTATTAGAGGAAGAGGCAATTAAAGTAGGTGGAGCAAATCATAGCCATGCCACTCAGGATCTCTATGACTCAATTGCGGCTGGAAATTATCCTGAGTGGAAGCTCTTCATTCAGACTATTGATCCAGATCATGAGGACAGGTTCGACTTTGACCCACTTGATGTCACCAAGACTTGGCCTGAGGACATACTGCCATTGCAACCGGTGGGCCGCTTGGTGTTAAACAAGAACATTGATAACTTTTTTGCGGAGAATGAGCAGCTTGCCTTTTGCCCTGCTATTATTGTCCCTGGGATTTACTACTCAGATGATAAGTTACTGCAAACTCGAATATTCTCCTATGCTGATACTCAGAGGCACCGGCTTGGACCCAACTATCTGCAGCTTCCAGCAAATGCCCCCAAGTGTGCTCATCACAACAATCACCATGAAGGTTTTATGAATTTCATGCACAGGGATGAGGAGGTAATATCTTCTCCTCTTCTCTTCTCTCTCCCACTCTCTGTTGCATGGCCCACACAAGCATAAATAAACAGGCAGTTAACTTTTGTTTGAAGATTTTGGCATGTGATGGTGCCATCAAGTCTCTGTGTGTGTGTGTGTGTGTGTGTGTGTGTGTGTGTTTGTGTGTGTGTGTTGTCAATGCATATAATAGAACAATACTGAAATTTTTCCACTGAATCCCTCTTCCTAGTTCCTTTTTTACTTAATTATTGAATCCTTGATTTCATTGAAAGCAAAAGAGACAAAACAAGTGTCTAAAAGGACATTCCCTTCAAATTACTATGCTCAGAGAGCTAAGGCCATCTCTAGTGCACTACCTAAAAAATGCTCCCTAAAGTGTACACCTAAGCACATGTGCGACCCAATTTTGTTTGCTAAGAACTTAATTAGCTATCTAAGAAGAAATTCACTTTAATGGGGCTCCCTAAAAATACTCCCTAAAGTGTATGTGGAACCCATTTAAGTGGGCCTCATAACCAAAAAAACAATGGCAGATTTAATTTTATAAATACAAGCAACTTTCTCTCTCCTCTTTCTCTCTATCTCTCTCCTCTTTCTCTCTCCTTAAGTCCCTCCCCAAATTTAGGTAGTCACTTAGGGCACTTTAGGTAGTGAGGGGTGCCACCTAGGATTTTAGGGAGCCAAGTTTTGTGCACTAGAGATCATTTTTTGAGGTTTTTCTTAGCTAATTAGTTAGGGCACTTTAGGAAGTGATTTTAGGTAGTGCACTAGAGATGCCCTAAGAAATAACAAAGTTCTCCTAGGACCTTCCACTTAGAATACACTAAATCCCTCTTCCGTAACATAGTAATTTGTTACCTATGCATTGACTTTTTTGACGGTTGGTTTTCAGGTCAATTACTTCCCTTCACGATATACTTCTGTCCGACATGCTGAGATTGTCCCAATTCCTCCTTCTATTTACACTGGAAAGCGTGATAAGGTTGGCTTCTGCTGTTCTATTGTTCTTTCGCTATATAACAGGAATAAGTTGAAGACTGGTTGATTTGTATGGATTTTGCGGTAGTCTCTTTTGACGAAGTTGATTTAAGTGACTTCAGTTCGTTCTGTTTAGCCTAATTCTTTTTCTTTCTTGACACAGTGTATCATTGAGAAGGAGAATAATTTCAAACAGCCTGGGGAGAGATATAGATCCTTTGATCCAGACAGGTACTTTTTGTTTCTTTTCCCCAAGTTCATCAAATTTCAATCAGCAATTAGATTGTATGATGTTTATGTGTGGTGGTTTTACTTTTCTTGTTGCCTTGTTTTATAATAACAGGCAAGAGCGCTTCATCTGCCGATGGGTCGAAGCCTTGTCTGACCCAAGGGTCACTCATGAGTTACGCAACATTTGGATCTCATACTGGTCGCAGGTGATTCTTGCAGTCTTTTAAAAAATAAATCTAGTTTGCTAAGTACAATGCATGTTCATGTTCAACCAAGGTCGATATATATGCTAGTGAGTGTTAGGGTCTTTGTTTATAGTATGTTTGGTGAGAAGATCTAAATTGACATGGGACATCATAGTAAAACTGAGATGAGAGAAATAAATTGAGTATATTGCTCTTGACATAAACAATGCCTAAAAAATCATAATGCTGAAAAAATGTTCATGTAGATAGCGTCAAATAAACTTGGGCGGGACGCGAATGATGTTCTACTTGATTGGGACGCGAGGCGTAATTTGATTATGTTTTCTTTTGTTTTGTTTTAACGCTGGTGCGCTGGTAGCCAAGTTTTTTATGACCTATAACAAAAGGTTAGCATCATGACTGGGCAGGGGCCACTGGTAAATTTCTGTGAGAGATTTAATCAGTTGCATTTTCTGTGGTGGTTCACAGGCTGACAAATCTCTCGGTCAGAAGCTGGCCACTCGGCTCAACATGAGGCCTAGTATTTGAAGTTGAAAAGCCCCTCTACAACGACGCTTCAGCTCCAAAGACAAAGCTATGGAGTCGGTGTTAGCCAATACAGCATCTTCGTAATAACCTCCGTTGTTTTGTATGGTGTGTCCGAAGAAACTGGTTCCTTGACTGAAATATACTGGCAATGTGTTTTTAATAAGATGCAGTGTTGTGTGCAAGTTATAATAGAATTGGGTTCTTGCATTCATGTCCTTTATCTTTACTATCTATGTTACATGGAGGTGTCTGTATCGCCTACCTGTATAACTAAGGGTTATATTGGTCAAACCTAGGCATGGAGGATACGCATGTGGATTCAAATTTGGATATGGATATAGAGACATGCTAAATAGTTATTTAGTAGTATATTATTGCTTATAAACACGAGTAAGAACCATTTTTTCTAATAAAAAATTTTGGGCAAAGTTAGGAATTAGTCCAAAGTCTTCAACAAATTGTCAGTGCATTTAGTCTTTTATTTGATTTTCATTACTTGACTCCATATTAGACAAAGATTAGTGATTGATTGAAGATCCCCTTCTTATGCCTGCTGACATTCACATGAGGGTGTTCCACAAACTGACTTATTGAGTGAAATTTGGTTGATATATTGTAAGAAAATGACATGTCTCATAAGGCACAGTAGCAAGTGGAGTGGAGTGCAATTGGTGCCTCTTATATTCCCGTGCACATGGGCAGGGTTCGATTCCCGTAAGCACTCATTCCCCTTCCTCAAGTCCCCTATGATAGAGTAAATTAAGATTAACGAATGGCAAAAAAAATAATAATAAATAAGGCGCAGTAAAAGTAAGTTTTAAGAATAAGTCAATATTAGGAATCATGCTGTCAATGGTTTTTCCTTTTTTGAAAGGGGGAAAACTTTTTAAATTAAAAGCACATTTTTTCCAAGTCATTTACGTGCACTCTTTCTGAGGTTTCTTTGTCGACTTCTTCCCCCCGTGAATTGGTAAATTAATCATCCAATTTTTATTTTATTTTTTTGGTGGAATTAATCATCCAATTCTTGGACCATTGAATTGAATCTACAGCCGAGATGGCTTTGAGGGATGGACTTTCTGTCGCATATTTGAAAAAGTCCATTTGCAGAGTCAAGGAATATTCGGGCATAACAACATAAGCCAACAGTTGACAAAAACATATATCAAGGATCTTATCTTTTTGTCCAGCTATGTTTGTTCATTTTCGCGCCCGACTCCTTACGAGGAGAAATTTTTCAATGCCGGGAGGGTACCACGTGGTACTCCTTGGCGCATCTAGGCCGTCCATTTTGGCTTTATGCGATCCGGATTCAGAGAGAGAGTGTTTCGATCTCAGCCGTTCAATATACTTTTGGACGGCTCAGATGCAATGTTTGGGTACCACGTAGGCTCGGCCACGTGGTACCCGGTAGGTACCCTGGACGGCTCAGATGCAATGTTTGGGTACCATGTAGGCTCCGCCACGTGGTACCCGATAGGTACCCAAACATCGCATCTGAGCCGTCCAAAAGTATATTGGACGGCCGAGATCAAAACACTCTCTCTCCTCTTTCTCTCTCCAAATCTGGACCGCACAAAGCCAAAATAGACGACCTAGATGCGCCGAGAGGGTACCACATGGTACCCTCCCAACACTGAAAAATTTCTCCTTACAAGTGTTCTTTCTATTTACTATTGGAAATTGATATTGGCACTCCCCATTTTGATATTGGCACTCCATATTTTGTCCCTATCAAGTGAAGTTACTAAACAACCCTTGTAATTACAAAGCCAGAGATAAATGTAATTATAAAGTACAAGGATAGTTTAGTAATTTCAACTAATAGAGACAAAAAAAAAAGAGTGTCAATATCAAAATGGGGAGTGTCAATATCAATTCCCTTACTATTATGAAAAAATAGTCAAGTTATTAATGACTGGACGGCCCAAACCAATGACATTTGCATTTCATCGATCAAAAATAAAAGGACGTACAATTTATGACACCTTGTTTCAAACTGACTCGTATAAATTCGAAACATCGATTTCTATTACATATCGACGAACAAGAACTTAAATTTCTGCCTCCTTTCACAAGTTTATCTTGGACAAAATCAGAGTTCCTTCCTAGTGTACAACACAATCATCAAAAGTAAATACAAGAGGCAACCCGCCAGTACAAAAATCGTGACGAAAGAATTACAACAAATGAAACAATGATTTGACAACAATTTCGTAAGCAAAATTAAAAAAAGACACAATCTTTGTGGAAGATGCATCTGTTGATACAATTTAGTCAGCTTAATTGCCTCACTAGATAGGGTTGTTTTCCTGCTCGATGTTGTTTGCTCGGCTGGTAGATTGATTTCCATTTCGATGTCCGTGTCCATGACCATCTCCACGTTCCTGTTCGTTTCCATGATGATGATGATCGGGACGATGACGGGATTTAGAATATCTAGAAGATTTTAACAGTGCTTTAGATTTACCCTCGATAGCTACCATCCGTTCTAAGACCTCTAAAACTTCTTTCATGGAAGGCCGCTTTCTCGGATCTGATTCTAGGCAGCGTAGGGTGAGTTGAGTAGCGAGTGACGCTGCCTTAGAAGAATACTGTCCTTCTAAATGCGCATCCATAAGCAAATTGAGCTTGCTTTTGTGGGGGAGAAGGGGTCTCGCCCAATCAACCAGATTTTGCTTCCCACTGGGCCGTTTCATATCAAGTGTCCGTAAACCCGTTAAAAGCTCCAGTAGGACGACACCAAAACCATAGACGTCGCTTTTCACGTATAAATGCCCTGTTGCAAAATGGCCCATTGATATGAGAAATATGAAGACTTCACGAGAATGATGCGGCGATGACATTTGATAGTAAAGACACATTTTCTTTGTTCCAAACTCAATACATTATTTTGCATAAAGGTTTTGTATGTTTCTATTTCATGGGTTTAGGTACTTACAATCAATATCATACCAAATGGAGAGTTACAGAGAAAACTAATCACCTGTTGCGACATATTCTGGAGCAGCATAACCTTGTGTGCCCATGATTCTTGTTGTCACGTGCGAATCTGCACCTGAAGGCCCCAACTTTGCTATGCCGAAATCTGAAATTTTTGCATTGTAATTCTGAAACAAAAAAGATAAAGAGAAACAAACAAAGCCTTAAAGGTATCAGAATGTAGAATTTGATGTTGGAAAGAAAAGAACACAGCTTTATTATTTCCAAAGCATGCTTTTTTATTCGTTTCAGGATAAGAATCTACGTAATTGATTAATGTTGGTACTTAGTGCACCATGTTTTTCGAACTATCAGGAACGATCAAAAAAAGGACAGCCCCGACAGCCCCTGTATCCTAGAAATAGGAAGTGAACAATACTCTCCTTAGTTTAAAGATTAAAGAAGAAAATTACACACTTAACTAATGAGGTCGGGAGTGGCCAAAGGTGGTGGCTTGGGGTCGTGGCTGGAGGGGATTGCGGATGGAGGAGAGGGTGAAAGCGAAACCATATTTTGAGATCAATTGAAACCAAACCATTACTCGTTGTTCCTATGGGTTTTTATAGAAATTGTTACTGTAAAATGTTACAGAAAAAGAAAACAACCAGACATGTTTTAATTTCCAGATGCGTGGTATTTTGTAAACAACAATTTTTACAAAACAAAGCATAATCACGTAAAACTCACCCCATCAAGCAGTATGTTAGATGCTTTGAAGTCCCTATAAATGACTTTCACATCTGAACCGTGCAAGAAAGCAAGCCCCCTTGCTGCATCAATAGCTATTTTGAGCCGTGTGTCCCAGGAAAGTGGTTCGATGGAAGAACCCCCTGCACAACCCAAAATTCCAGAAATCAGTGCTATAAAACAACAGCACAGCATTTTCTTCCTGATCTTTTGGTGTATTTGATCCTCAAGTTCTTACGTCCAAAAAGATGGTTTTCCAAGCTTCCCTTCTGCATAAATTCGTACACAAGTAGCAGCTCTTGATCCTCCCAGCAGTATCCCAACAGCTTTACTAAGTTCGGATGGCATAGCCTCCCCAGAAAGTTCACTTCTGACTGCAGTTCAAATGAAGAAACATAGGTCATCAAGACAAGGTAGAAATCTCACAAATGTATTAGCTGGACCAAAAACTAAACTAAGATGCCATATTGCCATAAGCGTGCCCTTAGTACATCGTTTTGCCATCTAGAATCAAATACATAGTCCAAGCATCACTCTCAAATATGAAAAAAGAGAGCGGATGCTATCAGTCAATGTATGCCATGGAACGAGAACTATAATTATAACGTATATGCAATTTTCATTGTCTGAGGCAGCACTAGGGCATTTTTAGTATTCGTGGCCCATCCCAGATTTGGGTAGACCTAATTTGGGTTATTTTATTTCCCTATGTATGTCCACAGAACTTAGAGCTAAAATGATCTTGTCTGGCAGGCCTACCCTTTTGAACTCTCAGTTATAGAAACCAAGCAATCACTCCCAGTTATTGTGGCTGTGTTTGGTTAGAGCATCCTTATCAGAAGAACCAAAATTTTTACCAAATTTAACTTCAAAAACACATTTTATAAATTAGCAAGTCACTTTATCAAAAACTCACAAAATCAGACTCTCTATTTTGACTTTACTATATTAAACTATTCCCCTCAAATCTATAAAAAAAAAAAAAATCTCCCCAAAAAGCTATATTCTTCCCGCCTGGGGAGATATTCTCGGAAGAAAGTACTGGGCCCCCCCACGTACTCCCCCCCACACCCACACAAAATTCGCCACCTGTTAAGACCCCCCTCCCCCCCACCTTTCTGACGCAGCAACAACCGAAAAAAAAACAGTAGAAAAACAATTGGTGCGTGAACAGTACCGCACCAAATTTGGTGCGGTACTGTAGCAAAACTAATTTGGTGAAGTAAAATAGAGAGCCTAATTTTTAGGGGATTTGGGGGGTTTGGCTACTCAATTTAACTTAAAAGTTAAATTGAGTAGCCAAATGAGGATGCCCTTAGATAATTTAGTTTAGTTTTGATGATGTCAGCAGGTGTAATGAGTGGAGAGAGATAGAGAGAAAAATGAGGGAAATGATGATCACTTTGTTCACTTCACATTTCCAAAAAAATTTCTAAAAAGATTCCTTCCCCATCTCTCATCTCTCCGATCATTAATCATATTTCTCTCTCTACTCATACCCTTCCATCCAATCATTATTTTCATTTCTCTCTCTATCTCTCTCCAATTATTAAACCTCTCTCTAATTATTACTTTTTCCAAAAACTCATCCAAACACTATCTCAAAAATATTTCTCAAAATATTCTTCTCAAAACTCTCAACCAAACACAGCCATCGATGTCATCAAAACTAAAACTAAAACTAAACAAGGAAACGAACAAGGCCTGTGTGTTTTCATTAATCTATCCAAAGTGAACAGATTCTACATTTCCACTAAAAGCCCAATGTGCATTTCTAGACAATGTACATTTCAGTCAAGAGGACCCAAGTCACATCCAATGCCTAATATTTAGTCCTAATGAAAACCCAAAATTTCAGAGTCAAGTGTAGCAAATGCGGTTAAACGTCACACCTATCATTAAAAGGGCATTCCAATATTACCCTGCACTGCGGACATCAGGCGTAAAAGCTCCCCATAATGTTGGAAATTGCACACACAAGGCATCCTAGTCAATTATAGCAATAGCCAACTATCAACTTTAAGCTTAAGTCCATTACTCCTTAAAATTTCGGATGCATAACATACTAGAGCTACATAAAGTTTGCATGACAAAATACCTTCACAATAAACAAATGTTAATTGAGAAAAACAGAAATTGGATGCTATCGGTGCTTCAAATTTCCTTGTAACTATTTTCTATAATTTTTTCACATTTTCCCGAGCTCCTTATTGTCGCACTTGCCATCCATTTGAATAAGACCACCAATCCATCGGTAACAACACCCAACGTCGAACCTAAAAAATCGTTCCATAGCTTCCCTTCATTTTATTGTTAGGAAAACAATTTTATCATTCTCCTTTTTCATACCATAGGTCATGCTTCATCTTTATTATCCACAAAAACGTCATTAACTTTGTATTCACCAAATATTGATACATATACCAAAAAATGAAAGAGTAAATATGTAAAAATGACTTACTGAATGCTTTTAGAATTGGAAATTCAATCAATTTTATTACCTGCCATTCTTGAAACCCCTGCATACTTTCAGGGTTCAGTTTCTTGATAGCAACAATCATTCCACTCCCAAACTTGGTTGGTGCAAGTGTTTTCTCCTCCACAAATCCCTTATACACAGTTCCAAACCCACCCACACCCAATACTGTACCTGACCTGAAACTTCCGGTCGCATTCTTCAAATCCCCAAAACTGAAGACCTTCAAATTGGGGGTGGGCAAAATTTCCCCATCTACACATGTATCTTCGCTCGCCGCACCTGAAAACCGGCTTTGGCTGGCACTGCTGCTCGACGCCGAGAATGTGCCACCGTTGGCATAAGGGCTAGCTTTTCCTGATAAGAAGAAAAAAAACCCAACAAAATGACTATTTGACCATGAATTTGTCGCTCAATTTACTAAAGAACAGAACTAAATAACAAAAATAGTGAGCGAGTAAGAGCATCTCCAATCTTGACGCATTGCAAGACCTAAACCCAAAATTTGGTAAAATCATCAAAAACCCATCTCAAATCTTTACCCAAACCTTGACCCATTTTGGGATTTTACCCATTTCTTTCTCTATTTTGGGCACACCCCAAACTTTTACCCATTTTTTCAACGTCTACCTTGCTTTGCTGATGTTTCGCCGGTCGTCTCAATATGATGCCGAAACTTTTCTGGCCGTCTTAAAATGATGTCAGAGCTTCGCCAGATCTTTCAATTTGATGCGAGAGCTTCGCCGGCTCTTCCAATTTGAGGCAGAAACGTCACTGGAGCTGCTGGAGGGTCGCCGGAGCTTCGAAAGGGTTGCCGGACCTTCGCCGGACCTGCTGAGCCTCGCCGGAGTTGATTCTATCATCTCACTTATTTACATATATGTCATTCGTAATTTGAAAAAATAAATTTTGGGTGAAAAATGGATTTTTTCATTGGAGATCAACCTACTCGAATCGGGGATTTCGACAATTTTTTACTCAAATTTTTGGCTCAATCAGTTTATCCCAATTAAGCGGGAAAGAAAAATGAAAGCTTCTAATTGATGAAGATGATACCAAAAGTCAAACAGATGGCATGCAAAGAAAATCCAACAAATAGAGCGAACAGAACCCTTAAGAAGAAACACGTTAAAAAACCCAGACAATATATGGGTTCCAGTCTTCCAGACACCTGTAGCAAAATCGAAATTCGAAACCGATGCAAAGCAAAAATTTGGTAAAAGGGTATACGAAACTCAAATCGAAAGGCCCATTAGCAAAGAACAAAAATTAAGTTGTTAATGTATGTACCTGAAGTGGAAGGAGCTTTACTGCGGTTAGGATCAGCAGCCGGAAAACCGAGGCAATTTCCCATGTACACACACCTCTGCGTTTTTCAATTCTTGATTCTATTTTGAGGAAAACAACAACATTAAATAGGGCCTTAGCCTAAACCTACCTTGACAATTTCAGGGAGAGAGAGGGAAAGAATGATTGGTGGAAAGGGTTCGCTGTATAGGTGCGACCTTTCCCTGAAAATGGCTTCTTGGTTTTCTGATTTCTGATTGGTACTGTAACGTGGTTTGGCCAGTGGCTTTTCTATTTCCAGTTACATATATATATAGTGGTGTGCGTAGTTTGAAGTTTTCCACTCAAATCATTCCCACACCTATTCTGTAGGAGTAAACGTCAACGGGGAGTTACGCGGGAATTTCCTGGAATTAACTCGCCGCACCGGCCATTTCAATGGCCGGGTGGACCCGACGGAGGTTATCTTGAACTGTATTATTGAGTTTTTTGCAGAATGACTCGAGACGTTGCTATTTTTATGAAAATGAAAGATTGACATTTTGTCAAAAAAAATAAAATAAAAAATACAGTACTGCGTAATTCTAATTTTTGCGAAAGTTTTATTTTTAGAGAAATGATTTTGACACTCATCTTTTATTCGTTGACACTCTTTTTTTATTTTATTTATGTTGAAATTACTAAACTACTCTTACTTATTCAATCATTTTTTCCAAATGAAAGACAATCTGACAATTTCAAGTGAATAAAAACCCAAAAAAAATAATGAAGTGAATAAAAAGAGAGTGTCAAAATCATTTCTTTTATTTTTTATCTTGTCTTCCACCGACTTACATCAACTAGCTTTATTTTCTCTTGTTGAAAAATGGGAGATCCTGTGCATGTGCAACTATTTATCGACTCTGGTGCTTTGGCAAAATTGTCTTTATTCAAAAAAAAATTACATTTGTTAGTTTTGCGTTGATTTTTTTTTTTTGAAATTATTGATTCGTCTGGACAAGAGGAATATAAAGAGTAAAAAAAATATTTTTGCCACTATTCAAAAATAAATATTTTTTAACTCTTTAAATTCCTCTCGTCAATACGAACCAATGATCCCACAAAAATTGACGCAAAACTAACAAATGCCAAATTATTTTAAATAAAGACAAAAAAAAATAAACCATTTTTTAAATATTTTTATAATATGGTTGATTTTTGGTTTATTTTTTGCCAAAGCAATGCAAAAACTTAACCTATTGTTCGCAGGAAAGTGTTTGATCCCAGAATTTAAACCCAGAAAATACCCCATAAAATGCATTTTACCCGTTGGATGCATTTTATAGGGTATTTTCTGGGTTTAAATTCTGGGACTATACCAGCCCTCATTGTTCTATTTTTGTGCAGCGATCACTAGTTTTGTGCAACAATCTCATGTTTTTCCACACACTTGCAAATTGTTTTAAGTTAAATAAATGGCTCTAGCAAACATCAGCCAATCCAGATGAATGGCTACATCCAGCTATTTATAGGGGCAAAAATGGTACGCCATCGGGACACCAATTTTGGAATTTTGACCATTTCTATACCAATAGACTTGCTCTAACTAAGAAAATGAAAATTTCTGTAGTCATGCTCGGTTGCTTGCTCTAACTATCAACTAAAAAAATGGAACTTTCTAGAATGCTTGGTTGCTATTGCCTTTTTGGAAAACGGAATACGCACATCAACATAGGACCACTGGCGGCGCTACATTTATGACACAGTGGTCATATATATGACCGCCCCATTTGACTTGCTCTAACTAAGAATTTTGTACACATATCTATTCATAGGCGTTCTGTGCAGCTAGTTTTATCGTACTTCACTACGTGTTGAACACTCAACTCACTATTTTTCTTTCTTTGAACACCCATTCCTAGTTCACTCATTCATAATCTGTCTTCAATTTAATAGATTACAAATAGGGGAATGTTTATGACAACTCATTGTGGGTTGTGAATAAAGGAGGACGAGAACAAAAAAATACAGTTTCCGATGCACCTTTAATATTTTTTAAGGCACATTAACATATCGAAAACTGTATACTTAAATTTGACCACAAGTAATGTTAGCAAATTAATATTTTACTACACTTTTTATGATTTCTAACCCTATTAGACTAATAAAATACTCTTACGGAGCTACATCATACAATACTAAATGCTTATGCATAGAAAAACTCGTCTAGGACAATTTTAAAATCTTATGTATTTTTATGTTTTTCGATCACACTATTGAAACTCATATGAGATTTGTACACAAATTACTATTAATAGAGCTAATAGAGTTGAAGTAATTTATGAACACCCCATTAAAAATTTCTGGAGCCGCTACCGATCCGCACTTCAATCCCTATATGTAATTGATTTTTGCAATACTTTTTCGGAGTGCAGATGGTAAATTGCAAAGTGCAAAAACCAATTTCCAGATTAATTTCTATAAATTAATGCGCATTTAGCGATTTTTTCCACACATGTCGATTTTTTTATGATATTTTTTTTAACCCAAGGGAATAGTAAGGGCCAATCCTATATAGGATTTTTTCAAATTAACCTGAAAAATCACAACAATTATTGAAATTATTTGAGTTATGCAAGAGTTTGGCGCCCGTCTCTGATGGGTTTGAAAGGGCATTACAAATAACAGTTCAATCCCTCGATAAGCGGGACCTCCTCCTACTCTCACCTCTCTTAAACACAATCACATTCCTCCATAGATCTTGTCTAATAGCAATCACTAATTACAAATCCAAGCAATAATAGCTGCTAAAACTTCTAATGCAGAAACAGGTTTAGATAACCAACTGAAGCTAGCTCAGATAGTCAGGACTCTTTTCACTAAGAGGTCGGGAGTTCGAATCTCTTCACTTGATGGGGTTATTAGCTGGGTTAGTGCTATAGTGACCGTTAACTTTGTTTTGAATCTCTCCACCCGCGTGTGGGTATTTCCAGTTTGATATGCTTTATATTGTATTCTCCTACCTTCTCAAAAAAAAAAAAAAAAAGTCTAGATGTACCGCCTCTTTTACAATGCCATTAGGGTTTGTGTTGCCAATTGAAAGGTGGAAAGAAGATTGTGTTGCCACTTTAATGGGTTTTCTGTTTTGGAGAATGTAGTGTAAGGAAACTTTTGTGGAAAGAAATAAATCTTTAGATAAACAATAATCCATTTTGTGTAAGCCAATGCCGTTGTATTGTCCCAATTCCCTTAATTGTACTTGTTACGATCTCTGTAATTTGGGTCAATTGGACCATTCTTGTTTCTGTCGAATATAATCTGTTGAAAATTCCCAAAAAAAAAAAAAAAAAAAAATAATAATAATAATAATAATAATAATAATAATAATAATAATAATAATAATAATAAAAGATAGTGTGAGTCACAGGGGAGACTATGCCTAACAAAATGCTCAAAGACGTGTTGCTATTATATGGGGTGTCAATATGTTAAATTGAAAAAGTCATACCTTGATGTAGAACTAACAAAAACAGGACTAGGTCAGAAGCATGGTGCCATTGCAACCCCAATGGCCAACAATCAACATTCAACATAGTTCTTGTTCTTGGAATTCGGGGACAATATAGTGCCGAATGCACTGCAAGGTTTGTTGGATTTTTGTGATATTTTAAAATTAAATTTTGTTGTATAAATTTTGAACCTATTATTGGCTGAAAGTTTTTTTTTCTAATTTGTTTCTTATAAGATTTGTCAAGCTAACATTTATTTCGAAGAATCGGCAAGATGAGATATGCTTGGAAATGATACATGCATAAATAGGACAATAGCATTAACTTGCTTGTGGAAAAACTTCATTTCCGTAATGCCCAAGCTAGGTTGCTTATGGAGTCTGGATACATTTAGTCAAGTCTTGGTTGGAAATTAAGTTCATTTTCACACTACCCATGCATGCATCTCTTGGTATATATATGTGTCAATTGAGCATCCTTATCTGGAACACCAAAATTTTCACCAAATTTAACTTCAAAAACATCTTTTATAAATTAGCAAGTCACTTTATTAAAAACTCACAAAATCAGACTCTCTATTTTAACTTTACGATATTAAACTATTCCCCTCAAATCTATAAAAAAAAAAAAAAAAAAATGGTTAGCCACGTGTAATGAAGTAGGAGTAAAGTGGTGCAGTAAAGTGGTACCTTTAGCCCATAAAATATTCTCCCCCCACACACAATGTGCCACGTGCAATGGACAGTGCAAAACAGTGCCGCACCAAATGGACAGTGCAAAACGTGTAATGGACGGTGTAATGGACAGTGCCACTGCAACCAGCAAAAACAATAAAAGAAGGAGAGGTGCGTGAACAATGCCGCACCAAATTTAACTTCAAAAATACCTTTTATAAGTTAACAAGCCACTTTATCAAAAACTCACAAAATCAAACTCTCTATTTTAACTTTACTCTATTAAACTATTCCCCTCAAATCTTAAAAAAAAAAAAAAAAAAACCTCCCTAAACTCCCCGCCTGAGAGATGGTACAAAAGTCAAACATTATGTACACGTGTTAGACCCCCACCCCCCCTTCAGCCATTTCCATTTCTTTGCCCCACTGACCCGCCGCCACGTGTCCCCCCTCCCTCTCACCTCCTGACGCGCACAGTAACCGGAAGTAATAAAAAATTAGTTGGTGCGTGAACAGTACCGCACCAAATTTGGTGCGGTACTATAGCAAAAATAATTTGGTGAGGGAGAATAGAGAGGCTGATTTTTGGGAGTTTTGGGGGGTTTGGATCTCTATTTTAACTAAAAAGTTAATTTGGCAAGCTTGATAAGGATGCCCTGCGACTACACAAGTAAGTTTCTCCAGCAAAAGAAAAAAACTAGAGCCAAACATTAAGCCTTTCAAGTACTTGGGTTTTCCTTTGACTCTGTTAATTACCATCTTTTATAAGAGAGTGATTTTTGGGCAAAGTGTAAGGGTATTTATTTGGTAGAGTTTTGGGTTCTCCTACTTGTGCAGAGTAGATTCGAATCACACGATAAATTATCGGGCTGTTGTAACCTGGAGGGGACAAGCCAGAGATTTTCTACTGCACCGGTTTGTTACCGTAGAGGGCTTGAATCCAAGGACGGATCCAGAAATTCAATCCAGTGGGGGCATCTTATTAATCATAATCGTGAAATTTTTTTCCTAGTCAACAATTTTTTTAGGGACAAGAAACCGTGTAAGATTGAATCTAAACCTAATACCAGACAAGAAATTATTGAAGGCTATAGGGACCATTGTGAAAGATCTCTAAAATTAAAAAATATCTAAGTTAAACAATTTTCTCATCATTTTGTAACATTTTCTTAAAAAGAAGGGACAAAATTAAAATTCAGAAAAAAAAAATATTAGGGGAATTATTATTTACCATTATAGGTTCAAAATATATAACAAAACTATTGGATTGTTGTACAATGAATTTTGTTGGTCTAGTGGCAAGAGGGAAGGTATTGGTTTTGGAACCAGAGGTCTAGGGTTCAAACCTTAACAATAACTCTTATTTGATAACCTTTCAAATTTTTATGGCTTATAAAAGAAGTGCCAAGTCTCAAACAAGCGACCTTCGGCTTAGTCATAGTGTGCCTTACCACCAGAACCACACGGATTTTGTTGTAAGATTCCGACTCAAATCATATATACAAAACTTATTTCCCAAAATTTTTTCTTAAATTTTTTTTTTTTTTGCATTGACCCGTGGGGGTCAGCGGGGGCACATGACCCCCCGTGCCCCTGTGTGCATCCGTCCCTGCTTGAATCTTCTTAAAGAGAGCGAGATTTCCGTGCCTCAGCCTGTTAATTTGTCCATTGTAATTTTATTTTTTGGTGTTTATTATTGTAATATCACCAACAGGGTTGAAGAGCATGATCCAACTTAACCAAAACTGTTTTTAATGGTCCATATTTGTTAAAAATATTCCTGTAAAATATCAGTTGACATCTGAATCCAAGCTAAAACGTGATTCAGGACTAAAAAATAAAGGTGCATGCATGAGCTTACTCGGTTTCCATGGCCATTTCGAAGCCTTTTGTTGTTCTATTTTTAATTTTTTGATAAGCCAATTTGTCAATTTCTATCCCACTCGGCTTCTTATCGCTTGCAACTTTTTGTTCACTTTTTTAGCAAGCCAGGGAAAGGTGGATGGGAAACCACCATTAATCATTGTGTATCAATTGTTTCCTGTGGGCTGGTTTTGAAAATTAATGTGGAAAGAGCCCAAAGGGGTTGGCAGTGTAATGAAAATGTTTGCTATATGCTGAGGTCGCAGGTTTAATCCGAGTCGTTTATTGCCCAATTTTCTTAGTTGTACATGTAACGACTTCCGTAATTTGGGCCAATTCTTTGTTTCTTTGAAAATATCAAATAAAAAATAAGATAAAGTGAGGTACAGGGGAGCCTATGCCTGACATTGACAAAATGCTCAAAGACGTGTTGCTATTAATTGGGGCGTCAATATGTTAGTAAATTGAAAAAGTCATACCTTGACGTAGAAGTAAAAAAAAAATAGGACTAGGTCAGAAGCTGATGCCGTTGCAAGTTGCAACCCCAACGGCCAACAGTAAACTTAGTTCTTGACTTCTTGTCTTGGAATCCGGGGACATTATAGTGCGGATGCACTAGGGTTGAAGAGCACGATCCGAGCAGACCAAAAGTGGTTTTAATGGTTCAGATTTGTTAAAAGTATCCTTGCAAAATATCGTTTGACAACTGAACCATAAATGAGATGGTCGGCTCGCATCATACACTACACCCTGCACTATAGGGTACCTGGCTCCTGGGTCCCTCACAACAGTTTGGACCACACAAAGTGATTAATTCAATTTTCTAATTTGATTCACTGATAAAATTCTAGAATTGCTAGATTACTGTTAATAGTTAATGAGCAGGAATTAAACATGACATCCCGTTATTCTTAGTAATATATTTCTAAAAAAACTATACAATTTGGGTGGTAAAATGGAATGAACACTGAAAAAAAACTTCCCACAACTATAAATTATCCACAACTGTAGAGAGGGCTTATGTGGATCTAATTTCACCAATTGTGCAGGAAAATGTTTTAAGGGTTAATGTTTATTTTCCATACCCTTTTTACTATAAATGGACTTGAATTATGTAATTTTTTTAGTAGAAGGAAAAAAACAAAAATGATACATTTTTTTGCATCCTAATTGTGTAAAGTCGGTGATATATTTTCTAAATTTGCCAACAACAATCGGCAGTGGAATCAGAATTTGGATTAGATGGGAGTCCACTTGCATTGCTACGATGTTTGTGATGTTGGTTTTTGGCTAGATTTCCACATTCGCAACATCTCTGATCCGGAACAAGGCTTCTTGGGTCAGGACCAAGCAATTCTGAGCATTTCTCTACCTCGCAGCAATGTTGGTCCAGACCTTGGAAAAGTTAGGTCTGGACCAAGGGTCCTGGTTGCATGTATCGGCGCGGGAAAGCTAGGTCCGGACCCGCGGGGGTTTGGTCCGGACCTTGGGCGACGTACAACAGCCCTATAAGTGTTTTTTTTTAGGGTTTTATTGTATGGTATTGCTTTCACATCTGATTTTCTGTGAGAGGCAAAGAGAGAAAACTCTGTGAATTCATCTGTAGCCTTCGGGCATCTGATTCTCTTCTCATTAGTAAAACCCCAATCATTGCCAAACCACGGAAAATCTCTGTGTTCTTTGTGATTGCTCTGTCTCTCCCTCTCTTCTCTGGTTTGTTTAATTACATAGCATAAATCGCATCCGTTTTCTGTGTTTGTTCACGCTTCCGCACAACATGTGAAAGTACAAAGATAAAAGTATAAAATCATATAGCTGTATTTTAATGGAGACATTTGTTTTTGTTATTATTAAAAAAAGAGGCTTGTTTTTATCTCTTTTGTGGTCTTCAAATAAAAGCAATTGACATACTAATTTTATGACGCAAAACCATTCACTTCGTAATCCCTAATTTTACATCACCTGTACAAAAAATAAAAATAATTCAAATACAAATAAGGACTTAATCAACTTATTTTAATTTTAAATAAAAACTTTAATATCAAGGATGACATGTGGCAAACTGCTCCATACAGCTCTGTCCAATTTTGCTCTTCCCGAAGAAGATCCTAGCTCCGCCCGTGAAAACACTCCCATAATCAACTCTAAAACGTGATTCACGACTAAAAACCAAGGTGCATGCATGAGCTTACTCGGTTTCCATGGCCATTTCGAAGCTTTTTGTTGTTCTATTTTTAATTTTTTGATTAGCCAATTTGTCAATTTCTATCTCACTCGGCTTCTTATCGCTTGCAACTTTTTGTTCACTTTTTTATAGCAAGTCAGGGAAAGGTGGATGGGAAACCACCAGTAATCATTGTGTACCAATTGTTTCCTGTGGGCTGGTTTTGAAAATTAACGTGTAAAGGACACTAAGGGGTTGGCAGTGTAATGAGAAGTTTGCTCTATGCTAAGGTTGCAGGTTAATTTGATTCTTCTTACCAGTAATTTTTGGAGTAACTTCACCTTACAAGTTACATGTAAACATAAAGAGAGCTATGGGAGCAGCCGTAGATTAATCCGATGTGCGAACAAGCTGGTTCGGGACACTCTTGGTTAGTACCAAAAGAAAAACTAGTGTTAATAGTGGATTTGGGGCACTGTAGTGAGGCCAATCCATCCGTCCATTTCAACTCCGACGGCTCGAATTTAATTCAAGCTCCAAATGATCCGAGCCGTTCATTGTTTGAATTAAAACCCGAATATTCATTGCCGAGATGGACGGCCGGATGGTCTCACTACAACCCTGTAGTAAGGCCCTCACTACAGGGACACCGGACCGTCAAAAGTGGCCGCATGGATATGCATATCACCATCCAACAGACACGTACATTGCGGGAAAAGCTTAGAAATTTAGTTATAAGTAGGATCCAGGAAGGTTAATTGTGATCAATTTCCACAAACATTTGAATGGGGCCCACTAGCACAAACATTTGGACTTCTTTGATGTATGGAAATGTAGAGGTGGACCCATTGACGTAAGTTAGGGAGGGGGGGAATGTCAACCTTAGGATGAAACGGTACTACGTGATTTTCACTTGAAAGGACGCCCAACGTGAGGAGGGGTTCGAATTTTCTATTTTTATCCAATATGATACAATGTGTAGAATATGAATTGGAAGACCAATTCTGTCTCGTTTTTCAGTTTTGGGATCATTTACTGTCCCATTCTAATTCACAATAGAAATGTTGATCAAATCACCAAAACTCGTCTCCCGATTGAATCGAGTTTTCCTCGAGTGTACCCATACTGATCGAACCCCGGAATAGAAGAAGAATGAAGCATAATGGCAACAAAATTAATATCGGCGTGAGTAAAAATGTAAAAATTAACTTCAAATCATCGTATTCGAGTCTAAAGTTTCGAAATAGAAACAATAGCATCCTACAAAAATCAATAAAGCAACCACATTTTTTTAAACTTTCATAAAGTGATAAACCAATTAAAAAAATTTTAATTTTGCATACACATGATATTGAAGATTCCTGTGTTTTATACGTACTATGTAATATCTATAAAATATAGTAGAATATAGGGAGTTGATTTTGAGGCTCCCTTTTTTTATGCAGACACTCCAAAATTTAATAAAGTTACAAAACTATCATTATGAAAATATAAAAATTACCGGAGGCACTCCATTCCAAAATTATCTCCTCATTTACTTGAGGCACTCCTAACGGAAACTGCTTGCACTTCTAACAGAAAATGCTTTTTGAAGTGCTCACCCTTCAAAGGTATAGGGCCCCAAAAAGAACATTCAATTTCACTTATATAAACATAACTAGAGAGCTCTTCAAAAAAAATTAATCTAGAGAAAGCAAAAGTCAAAGATTCAGCTTCGACAAGCCATACAAGTCATTTTTTCCTAGTAGATGCATGATACTAGAGCATCTGAATCAAATTCATGACAAGGGATTCAAACATGGACAACCATAAGAACAACAAAAAGAGAAGCCTATTTGAACCCCTTTTCTCCAGGAGGAGCACGACTAAGATTTAAGGAAATGCGGACTCAACAGCTTCGCAATCTCCAAAACCCGAGTAAGCTCATGCATGCACCAAAACAAAGGAAAATTAGAAATATTGAGACTTCTCTTTGATAATCCATTGCCCCCAATGGATATTGGTTACTAGGCTATAGGATAAAATTTCCATTCTTCAGAACATGAATCTCTTTTGTTTTCATTAATTCTCATAGCGGGTGCGAGATAATACTCATATAATTTGCATATCGATCACGCCACATGCAGCGAAGAAAGATATAATCAATAACCTGGTGGAACGGAATACAAGCCATAGACGACAATCGGGAGCAGCTACCGGTAACGAAAGGTAACAGAGAGCGGCGCTTGACGACTAGGGTTTTGGGTTGGCGTCCATTTTTCTTCTTCCGTTAGGCGTTAATAGAGAAGGCAGAGGAGAAGAACACGTAAAAAAAATAATAATAATAAAATTGGAGTGCCTGAAATAAAATTGAAACTTGCAAAAGGGTGATTTTGGAAAACCACTATAGCTTGGAGCACAATTATCAATTCCCTGAATATATGGTCGTATATATTATTAAGGGCTCCTTTGGCAAATAATCCATAATTCGGATGATTGGATTATTCGTTTTGTCTTTATTCGATTTTTTTTTTTTTTGTTGCATTTGTTAGTTTTGCGTCAAGATTTTATAGTTTCTGGATTTATCTCGACAAGACAAATCTAACAAGTACTCCCTCCGTCTCTTTTTAAGTGTTTAACTTTCCATTTTGGGTTGTTCCTAAATAAGTGTGTGGTTTGAAAAGTTAATGGGTAAAAGTTTGTACAATTATTATTTTACCCTTTTGAAAAGTTAGTGGGTAAAGAGTTAATGAGTAAAAGTGAAGGATAATTTTGGAAAGTAGAGGTAAAAGTTGATGTGAAAAGTGTAAAGTGGAGGAAATAATTGATGTGAACGGTTGAAGATGTTTCTTTAATAAGTTGGATTTACGAAGTAACACATTTAAAAAGGGATGGAAGGAGTATAAATTTATAGTAAAACCAATTTTGTTTTTAATAAAGCCGAAAATACTTGGATTATTGGATTAATTTTGGCTTTATTAAAAAAAAATTGAGTTTTGACCATAATTTTATACTTGTTAGATTCGTCTCGTCGAGATAAATCCGAAACCACAAAATCTTGACGCAAAACTAACAAATGCTAAAAAAAATTGAATAAAGACAAAACGAATAATCCAATAATCCGAATTATGGATTATTTGCAAGTTGGGTTTGGAGTGGGTATGGATATTTAGGATTGTAGATTACAAAACTATACTTTCTCCATACTCAAGCAGGGCCTATTTGGTCCGGGGAAGTGACTTTTCATGGAACTCGGTTGTGCACAGTGCGATGCGTTGGAACTCGGTGGGAAGACTCAGTGGATATCGGCTGTGAACCAAATCTCTTGGGTTTCTGTACTCGATGGGTTTTGAAGCAACTCGGTGGTACAATGGGTCGACTCAGTGAGCCATGGATACACAAGTCCTGCTGGGTTTTGATTAGTCATGTTTTTGAGTTTTGTCTTTTTTTCTTGTTTTTTAGTGCTTTACCGATTACTTTGAGCTGTATTAATTTGGATTGAGTTGGGAAGCTTTGATGTTTCTCTATCACTTCCATTTGAAACGGATTCATCATTCTGTCCCCTAGGTGTCGGGTCTGCTTCGGCAGGTGTGTCTAAGAGTCGGTGGCCCAGTCAGCCTAATGCCGGTCTCGTTTCTCTTGTTAGTGGTTGGGGCTTCATTCCTGATCTTTATTGTAATCGGTGCCGGATGGCGTTTTAATGATATCTTGACTTCTTTAAAAAAACAAAAATGATTGTGACACAAACTTTGTGCCACAACCAACCACAACCCCACTCACATGGGGTGTGAGTCCCACATGGACCCCACATGCGGGCCCCACACCCCATGTGAGTGGGGTTGTGGTTGGTTGTGGCACAAAGTTTGTGTCCCTATCACTATTCTTAAAAAAAAGCAGAAATTTTTTGAAATGCCCTACACTGGCTACTATTGGGGGGAAATCCGAGAAACCACGTACCTCTTTATGAGCGGGGTGAGACAATTATCTATCGAGTTTGGAACAAATTGCCATCCCAAACTAAGGGATACAGAATACTATGGTCTATGGTCATGCTTAAGAGATTGTCAAAAAATCAAAGGGGAAATAGACCTACACAAAGACAAATTTTAAATTATTTAGTACGTATCATACGTATTTTTTTTATGGTATGTATCCATAGTATTTTTCGTAAAGATATTGTTTAATTTTTAGTTTTGAGATAAAAAAAAAAAATTTTGTACACAGTTGCATAACTTTTCGTCTTTAGTCATATTTTTTTCGATGGTATGTATCCGTAGTATTTTTCGTAAAGATATTGTTTAATTTTTAGTCTTGAGATAAAAAAGTTGTATACAGTTGCATAACTTTTGGTCTTTAGTCATATTTTTTTTTATGCTAATGTCTTATTTTCGCAATTGAAATCTTATGAAATGAACGAACGAATTCCTGATATAAAAAAAAAACTTTTATTGAAATTCAGACTATCAATTGCGAAAATAGACGGTTTGGATGCACCCTGCAATGCCATCTAGCAGGACTCCAATTTAACCCAACTAGAGTCGACCCAAATATTTTACATAATACTAGTATTTAAAAATGAGGAATACATTCATCGCTGACAAGTTACGTAAGCTCATGGGGAGGAGCAGAAGAGACTTGACAGTACATTGGGAAGCGAAGTATGCTCCTCTCTTCACTCTTTTACCATTTTAAATTTGGTAATGATGAGTTTCTCCTTATCCGCCATATCACCTTAGTGTGCAAGTGTGGTGTACACATATCATTATTATTTTAAATTTGGTTTTTCAATTAGCCAATTTGGTTTTGAATACTATTAATGTGGAAATAACCCCTAGGGGGTGGCAGTGTAATTAAAAGTTTGTTATCTGCTAAATTCTCGTGTTTGATTTTTTTTGCCAGTAACTTACTCTTGGAATCACTTCACCTCACGTGTAAACGTAAAAAAAGCTATGGAAAGAGTCGTAGAGATTAATCTACTGTGCAAGCAAACCGATCCGAGACACTCTTCAGCATTACCAAAAGAAAAAACTAGTGTCAAAAGTGGGCGCATGCGCATGCATATCACCATCCAACAGACACATACATTGAAAGTTACTATATAACTACATAAGTAGGATCCAGGAAGCTATTGTGATCCATTTCAACACACATTTGAATGGGGCCCACTGGCCCAAACATCCAATATTCTATATCAAACCAAACATTGTGGAAGTTGCTTGTTTCTTTGGGGTATTTGCACTTACACCCCCTGTACTTTGACCGATTTGCAGAGACACCCCTTGAACTCTATTTTTAGCCACTTACACCCCTCATACTTCAGACTAAAGTGCAACCGTTACATTTTCCGTCTAAATTAACAGAAAGTAGACTACACGCGCGATTTTTGAGAGTAGGAAAAAAGAAGTTAATATATAAAGTTAAAATCAATTGTAAAAAGACTAAAGTGGCCTTTTTCTCATCTTCTTCCTTCAACAAACTCAAAATCATATCCATTTACCCTAGCACATTTTTAACACCCCAACACCACCACGCGGTCGCCACTCACGCCATCCCGACACCACCACACGCCTTGGCAACATCTATTGCACCTCACCGCCTACTAGCAATCACCACCACCACCGCCAATCACCCTTACAACCACCACACCACTTCAAAGCATAAACTCCCCAATTTCAAAATCTGAAGTCCCACATTCAAAAACCCCCTAAACCCAAAATTTCAGAAACCCAAACCCCAAATTTGAGGTGAAAACAATTGGGCTGGAAGCCCTTACCATTAATCTTGGATAGAGATCGATCAATCACCAAAGCGTCGCCAGCAATCGCCACGCCAGTCGGCGGCCAAAAATCGCAGAGGAAGCGGATGGGATTTTGAAACCTCTTCTCTCTATACACTAAAACAGATCTTCTCTCAAAACATCTGAAACCACCTTGGTCTCTTCCTACATCTCTTTCCCTCTCTCCAATCAAAACCCTAAGGAGTAAAAATCGCAACTCTGACATCCGACGATCTCCGACGAGCCTTCTTGGTTGAAATACCGCTGCTATCTGGGTGTTCCGGGCTGTACCGGATGTTTTTTGGATTCCCACTGGTACAATAACGCAAGTTCTGTGACGGCCTTGGGTGGGTTTCTATGAACAGAAATATTTGAAACAAGTTTCATACCTGGGTTGACGATGTATCCTGGGACAGTGGGTCTTTCAATCATTACCTTCGTCACCAAGATATCAGATATCAGTTCTAGCATGATTTTTGGAGGGTGCAAAGTTTATTGCTCATGGAACCCCTATCTGAGTATATGCATCACAGAGGAAAAGAGAAAGGGATTTTTTTTTTGGGCTAAATCAAAATTGATTTATTGGTACAGCAATATAATTGAGTTTTTATTTTTATCTTCCTCGAGTTTGGTGTTGTATTTACTTTTCCTCCACTTAACCCAATTGTATTTCCTAAATTTTTGTCTTCCTCCAGTTGTATTCCCTATGGGAGAGAGTATGAGTCCATGTGGGATGTTTTCCGATTTAGCAGATGTGAAGAAAGAGAGGAGGGATTGTTGTTCGAGATGAGAGAGAGAAACATTGAAACCCAGTGAGTGGGCATTTACGACTTTTCAGCAATTCCGTTAACGCCATCCAAAGTTGCACTTTAGTCTGAAGTACGAGGGGTGCAAGTGGCTAAAAATAGAGTTCAAGGGGTGTCTCTGCAAATCAGTCAAAGTACAGGGGGTGTAAGTGCAAATACCCCTTTCTTTGGACGACTTCTTCTCTTCTTTCTTTGTTTTTTTCTTTTTTTTTTTGTTCTTTGGACTTCTTGGATGTATGGAAAATTGGAAATATAGAGGTGGACCCATTGACGTAAGCTAAGTGGGGGGAAATGTCAACCTTAGGAAAGAAATGTTGCTACGTGATTTTCACTTGAAAGGACGCCCAACTTGACGACAGGTTCAAATTTGTTATTTTCCACTTACAACTTTTGTCGTTTAGGGAGATCCGATATGATGTAACGGATAGAATATGAATTGGAGGACCAATATTGTCTCATTTTTCAATTTGGAATCATTTACTGTCCCACCCTATCGCAATAGAAGTATTGTAAGTATCAAATCTCCAAACTCTATCTCTTTATCTTGTGACTCTATTCTCAGGTTGTGATTTAATGAAATTTTTATCTGTTTATCTAAAAAAAAAATTAAAAAAAATCTCCAAACTCTAACAAAGTTTAATAGTGGCAGTACCATACCGATTTCAACAACCGTTTGTAAGAGCAAAGGAGTAAAACAATTGGCAAAATAAATAAACAATACTAACCAATCATTTAGTTGAGGTTTGGCCTAAAAAGTTGGTTAGCTTATTTTTTCGTCTTTTTTTTATTTTTTTCCACATTTTTTAGTTTTGCATCAACTTTTTGTGTATTATTGGTTCATCCCGGCGATAGGAATCAAAAAAGTAAAAAATTATGACCGAAGCTTAAATTCTTTTGAATAAAGACAAAAATAAGCCAAAAAGTCAGCTTTTTACACTTTTTTCGATCTTATTCAAAAAATTGAGGGTTCTAATCATAATCTCTTACCTTTTTTAATTCCTCTCGTCGAGACGAACCAATAATACTCAAAAAATTGATACAAAACTAACAAACGCAAAAAAAAATCAAATAAAGACGGAAAAAAAAAAGTTAAGCTAACTTATTTAGCCAAATAGCATAAAGTAGGTAGTGTATCTAATTTAGGCCTAGTTTTTCACAAAAACTTATCAAATTTTGATAAAATTATCCCTTGATTTGCATTAAAAAATGTTGAGATTTTATCAACCCTCCACCTTAGAGCATCCCCAACAATAACTCCCTAAAAAAGTTTGTGAACAGTGCACATATCTATTATACATTGACATTTTTTCTATCAACACTCCAACAATACTCTCTATTTTACATATCATTTATTATTATATACATTGTTTTTATTTTATTCTTTCTTTATTATTTTTTGTTTAATTTGGTGAGAGAGAAAAAGAGGCTTGTGCCAAAAGAAAAGGAGAGAGAAACAATAATTTATTGTTTGGTGCTTGTACAGTTGCTCCTTAAATCTTGCTCCATATGAGGAGGAACTATTCATGAAGTAATTTACTTACCTGGTTTAGGGAGGCTGCTGCAGCACCATTTCCCTCTTTTCCTCTCCATTATAGGGCAAAACAAGCAAATAGAGAGGCTGTTGCACCTGCCCTTATTTGATAAAGGGTTTTGCTAGGTACCACTCAATGGGTGTTTAAAAGTCTATTAAAATTAGTATTTTGTTCCCTTCACCGGTCTTAATAAGTACTCTGCAATGCAACAGACTTTTCAAATTGATATGATGGTTGTCCTCTATTTTGCTAAATGACAATATTAACCTTCGACTTGCACTCTTTTTTTTTTTAAAGAGACTTCAACTTGCACTTTCTTTAAGTGGGGAACGGCAGAAAAGTTACATGCAAGGGTGTCAGAAATCATTTACTCTGGACGCATAAAAACTTCCCACCTTACAACTCCTTTGGCAAAAAAAAAAAAAAAAGTGGTTTTTTTCGTTTTTTTCGTTTCGTCTTTATTCAAAAAAAAAAAAACTGCATTTGTTAGTTTTGCGTCAAGTTTTTATGACTGAGACGAATCCAAAGAGTATAAAATTATGGTCAAAACTAAATTTTTTTTTAAATAAAACCAAAATTAAACCAAGAAATTGGTTTATTTTGGTTTATTTTCAAATTTATTCAAAAAAATATTACTTTTGACCCAAAAATGGGTCCCCGAGCTTGATCTGTGCATTTTCTGTGTGTTGTGTTCTGTACGCATAGTCTGGTCCTAAGAAGTTACATGGTTTATTTTTTCGTCTTTAATTGTTTGGGTTTCATAAAAAATTAAATGTGTAAAAAAATGTGTGAAAAGTAAATAAAAAATGAAAAAAATTACACTAGAGTGTTTTTTTTTTTTTCTTTTTTTGCTTTGGGCTGATAACAGAAGGACCCTTCTAAAAGTGACTTTTAGCGACATAATTTTTGGGGGGTGCCAGATTTGGTCGAAAACCTACGGGTACAGAAAATAAGCACACGGAAATTGTAATGAAGGTTTGTGAGGCTTACGGACATCCAATTGAGCTGATATTATACCAATGACTTGTGAGGCCCACTTTTGGGTTTCACACGAGTGATGCAAATCGTTCATTAATTTTAAAGTATAATGTATTTGGGTTCCACTTTCTGTGCGGAGTTGTTTCCGCAAAAAAAAGGTACTCTCTTCGTCGAATTTGATGTCCACTATGAAACTACGTGCAATTTTCAAACTAGAAAATAATGTACTTGCAAAAATAATTTTTTATCAATGTGAATCTTGTTTGATAAATCTCATTGTATGTAATTTTGTAATGAACTATCAAATTGGGACGTATGGAGCATAATCTGTTCCCCATATGTCGGATGTGCCCATAGCAAACTTGAAAGGAAGGGTCAATAGAAGTCACTTGAGGTCAATTTGGGCAATTAGCTCCGCAGCATAAATCAATTCAACACCCACTGACACTTGCACAGCAAATCATTCCAGGAGTATTGTCGTATGATAAAAACATTAAAATGGCGCGTGATGCACACTAAGAGCACCCATTGGGTGGTCTATAGAATTTGCCTTTTAAAATAGTCCTGCAATTCCAAATATGCACATCTCAACATTAGAAATTTATCCAATGTTCATGGAGTATTGTCGTATGATACGCCAGTGATGTACTACATAATTGATACTTTTATCTCTTTCTTTTTCTTTTCTTTTCTTTTCTTTTTTTGTGATTTTAATAACAAATTAATACGTGGCATATGGTGAATGGTTGGAACAATATTTCAAGTTTAAGATATTTCAACACCACTGAATAATTCTTGTATTCATTACTTCCTCTCTGTGCTCTCAAATTTCAAAAAATTATCATATCTTTTGTTGTAAATATTCAATTTCCAAAAAAATTACATTTTTGAAACCTACTCGGTGAGATCTACCAAACACCTAGAGTGGTTGATTCGTTGGGAGAGGTCCTGAGTTCGAGGCCTCATGGAGGAGGTGCTCGACTCCCATTGTAACTACAAACAACTAACCCCTAACCGTCTGGCCAATAAAAAAACATTCAATTCCACACTACCCATATGCAATACCAAACAAGTAAAACATCACTACCTACTTCCTATTTTGCAATGCATCAGGCATGGATGCCATGGGAAAATACAAGGGAATGTGCAGAAGTATTTGTCACCCATATCATTCCAGGAGAAGTAATGGCATATTGCACATGAAATAGCTATAGTTTAGCAAACACACAGAAAACAAGGACTAGTTACTTGGACCAAAATCACCCAACCTCATCACTGCCGTGATCTTGACTCGGCACGTCTGGCTTCGTCTGGTGTCGAAGGAAATAGCTCCACGTACCGGGATCCAATACTCTTCCTGTCCTTGCCCATTGCCTTTTTAGCCTCCTCAGCTGAGGCAAACTCTACATACGCCTCCCCGGTTGTTTTCCCATCAGGGCGCCGTCCAATGTGAACCTTCTCCTCGGTCAGGTGGAACCCGCCAAAGAACTCCACGATATCAGATTTAGTCGCGGAAAAGGGTAGGCCTCGCAGCTTCAGTACCTCAGTGTACTCCATCTGGTCCTTGTCATTAAACCTCTTGGATTTAGCCGGAGGAGAGCTTCCGTGGTAGTCATTATCGTAAATCCCTTCATAATTCACCTCAGCAGCTACCGCATGGTAATAATCCTGCTTCTTGCACCTGAAAATTTCCACACTTCTTTTTATCAGTAGATAAATTTTATAAACCAAGCCATTAAGGGAACTCCCGTATTCAAAAAAAGAATCACAATATTTTCATGATCCAATTTACCTCAACAAGCGGTTCAAAAAAAGAAATATGAACCTTATGTTTAAAGGTTCATATTTTAAAAAAGTTAACAAATGGTACAAACAAAAAGCTGAACTTATTTACGTGTTTAGAGAACATTTCTAGCTTTTGGTCGAAGATTTCTCACTTTTCAGATCCCTCTCGTTTCGATAATTGGATTTTGATTTAAGTTAAGCTGAAATTCACACGAAAATAGAAGTATATAAAACCAAAAGATAAGGCTAGCCTTATACCTGAAAATTTCCACATATCTCCTCCCCATGGTCTGTTTATCTCTCTGTAGAGCTAACTCAGCCTGCAGGGATGATGCAAGGACGACAAACGCCTCTCCCGAGAAGCGCCCATTCTTGTTTACCAGCAACGCATCCACAATGTCCAGCCCAACAAAGAACTTGAAAATGTCAAGGTCTGTGCAATTGAAGGGAAGCCCTCTGAGACGAACGACTGGAAATGTGGATGAATGATACCCACTGCCATAGCCATGAGTCTGGAAGCCACTTGAACCGCTGCTCACTGCGAAGTAGGGATTTGTTTCCATCATTCTTGGTCTCTTTGAGCCAACCTCGTACCCGTCCATTACCCCCCCGCCTCCCAACATTGCCCTTCAATAACCATACCCAAAAGGGAAAAGAGTCCCCCACTCAACCTTGTTAATAAAACCAAACCCAACCCATGTTTCGTATACTAAGTTCTCTTTTACTTCATTAGTTCCTAAAGCACCTTTTCACATTATGTTAACCCTCAAACATAAGTAGAGCATAGCTTGATAGCAGTGAGGAAACACGGCAATGGGGCGTCCCAGGCCAACAGTGGCTACACCTCAACCCAGAAATGCTACTAGGGAGACCAACCAACAGATTGTCCCCAGGATAAACCACAAACAAGTATCGCTCGCCCTTGATTGTTTGAATCACAAACAATTACGCACACAAAAAAAGATTACTTGACTCATAAATACGCATGGGGATGAATTTCACAAGCCAAAATGCTAACACCAGGGAACAATCCAGGTAACAATATTGAGCCAGGAGTGTACCACATCTAAAAGGCTGTTCTGGGCAAGTCAGTGCTCCATGGACATAGTTAACTTGGAACGACAGGGGTAGACACCAGTATTAAACAAATAAAAGGTTCCATAAAAGAATTACTACGATATCCATAAGATAAACACTTGAACAAAAACCAACGAAGGAGAAAAGTATCACATATACATGGTAAGAACCCCTGAATAGAATTTGATATCTCAACTCCCAAATTGTGACAAACTAAATCACAAACCAGTGAAACCACAAACTATTGGTGTCATGTTAAATATCCTGAAAAAGCCAGCACAAGTATTATCTAGCAGTAACTCAAAACAGTTTTGCACTTATCAATGGGCTGAGGATTGGTTGAGGGAGGCTCTCTTCCTATGCTTATCTTATAGGAATTTGTTGATTGCTCCGTACGAATTTACAATGGAGAAACTCATGATCGTTGTAAGATCACTGAAGGAAAGGTTGGTCATAAATTTGGAGGTCTTCTAGCCTTACAAGAAGTCATGTCCACCCTGGACATCTGCAACGTCCTCCCACGCCCTTTTTTCAATATGGGCAAAACTGAAGGAAGAGACTGCCCTATCCGGTGACTTTCACAGTCGCCCTCCCTGAACCGCAAAAGATGGCAAAGAGAACCTCAGCCACCAACAAAATTTAACTACTGAACCGAGAATAAACTACATATTTTACCCCACACTACATACTGAAAACACATCTGATAGTCTGTTGACTACCCCTCAAGTTTCAGCATGTCCTAGGCACATCACTTCTCATTGACCATTGTTAGTTAAGAGACATAAATAGGTTGAGTGACAGGATCACTCTCGTATAGGCTACAGCCGTATGGCACATTTCTTGGACTGCTATGCACGCAAAATCTTTAATCTGAAAGGGCGAAGATTAACAATATAGTTTCAGGTTAACGGGGAGAGGGAGAGAGAGGACCAGAACTAGGGCAAGTCAAGGTTATCTACTGGCTTCACTTGCTAGAATCCTGTAAATTAATAGATGATGCTCTACATAAATGTCACAAAGGATACCATTTCATATAGAAATCTGCCTCCATGTATCGGGTATCCTAGTAACCAATCCAGTAAAAACTTTCTTTTACACTACAGTTCATATTCCGGATTGGGTTCATCCCTCCCTAGTAATCAAAGGAACGGGGTTGTGATATAAGGATCAAACCAAACATAGGGATTGAGCAGGGGCAGTCATTTAGTGACGGGCGCATGTCCCAAACCCGGGTCCCAAAAAAAAAAAAAAAAAGTAGTCCGGAAACACAGAAACTGTAATAAGTATGTGGATCGGTGACTAACCAATGAAAATGTGAACTTTTCGGTGTTATGGATAATCAACCCAAGAACAATTGTATGTTTTACATTAAAAACATTGATATGGTTAAGGTGCCACCCCTGAATTTAAATCCTGGCACTGCCACTGGGATTGAATTCCTAAATAAGCGCACTGATTGTACAGTTTATCATGACTCTATGGAGATAACGATGCTAGATGCCTCAACACAAATTTTATTGTTTATGTACAATGAATTTCGAAGTTATATCTATAACTCCTTGTCTCTATCGATCTACACAATTTCGCAGAGTAAATGAACCACAAAAGTCGTACCCGACAATTCAAATTCCAAAATAACGGATATACGCGAAACAAGTAAACCCTAATGAAACAGAATACACATGAATCAGGATTCAAAGGAAAGGAGGAACAATTTTGCTAAACTTACCCTCTTGCTCCGTACATGGCGTCGTTTGAAATCGTTCAATATTCGATAAAGCACAAGAAAATCTTCTCAAATAGAGGGAGGGGAGAAATTTTTGAGTGACGGGTGGGTATTACACATGTGGTAACCGTTCAGCAAATCTGAGTAGTTTCTAGCATGATCCAACGGTCCAGATTTTAGAGAGAGAAAAAGAGGAGAGGGTGGCTGGGTGAGAGGAGAGACAGGGAATCAATCTGGCTATCCAAAACACATTTGAACAATTCGGATTATGAATGGGTACCATGTGGCAATACTCACTCCGTACCCCAAAAAAAAAATTTCGAGGGGAGAGGGGGACCTAGCTTGAGAAATTCTTCTCGTCGAAGCACACCAATAATACACATAAAAATTGAATTAAATTAAATTAAAACAAAAAAAAAAAGTTAGATGACTTACTTGAGTCAAAATAGGCCTCAATATCAAACCAAACATTGGGTTACTGTAAGTAACACTTTTTTGCTTACACTTTTTTGTAAATGGTAAACTTTTTGTAATGGTTATTTATAAAGACTCATTTACTGAACAAAATTTGTATGCAAAATATATAGAGGGCCCCATTCAAGGCGTTCACCAAAACCTTAGAGCCGACACTGCGGATTGAATCGAGTTTTCCCCGAGTGTACCTGTACTCGAACCACAGAATAGAAGAAGAATGAAGCCTAATTGGAACAAAAATTAATTTCCGTCCAAATGAAATTGTAAGAATTAGCTTCAAACCATCGTATTCGAGTCTAAAGTTTCGAAATAGAAACAATAGCATCCTGCAAAAATCAATAAAGCAACATCGTTTCTTTTAACTTTCATAAAGTGAAAAACCCATTAACAAATTTTAATTTTGCATACCCATGATATTGAACATTCCTATGTATTTTATACGTACTATGCACTAATATCTATTGGAGTATAACAAAATGGACTCGGGGAGGTGTTGTGCATTCCTCGGCCGTTGAATCGAGTCCAAGCATTCGGCAATTTTTCTTTAATTTTTTTTTTTTTTACCGGTAAAAAATCATAACACATCTGAACCGTCCAAAACTCGATCCAACGGCCGAGGGGTGCACATCACCGTGATATATGGGAGGAAACCTTAAATCAGGAGCTCGGAGGAAGCCTAAAAACACGCAAAACATGTAATAACGAATTACAGCATACCTTTGTTCGTGGGTATTTTATTCCTTATGTATAGGCGCGGGGTGCTTGTTGTCCAAGATCTATTCATTTTAGGAGTCTTTTCGTATATGGTACTCGTTCCATATAGCAATAGAATCTTCATCCCACCGGATTCTCTTCTTCATGTTAAAGAGTCCTTGCCCATATTAGAATCATTTTCCAATATGGAAACTCAATAACAATCCCTTTTATTCATGAGATTCTTTCCTACGTACAAGCTCCTAACCCTCCCCGAACTTTTTCCCTCTACAGTGGCAGCAGCATAGTCAACTAATAGCAACAAAGAGCACCATGAAACGCCAGAAAAAGGAGAAGAAACCAAGAAACAGATATAGGGTTAGTAATGGGTCAGTGGTCTGACCTTCCGGAGCAATTTTTGGAGGCCATAGAAGAGCGTATCGTCCTATATGTTGATAAAGTTCGACTCCGGTCTGTTTGTGCGTCGTGGATGTACTCAACTTTGCCGAAGCTGCCTCACCAAAAACTTCACCAATCTCCCTGCTTGCTGCTACCATATTCTACTTGTAACAACAGTGTCCACACGGCTTGTGGATTGTTTAGCCCACTTGATAAGAAGTTTTATCACTTGGACTTGCCTGAGCTTGAAAGCAAAATGTTCAAAGGATCCTCCCATGGTTGGGTGGTTACTAGTGATTATAGCTCCTCATTATGTCTCCTTAATCCACTCACAAGGGCTCAACTCAAACTTCCACTGACGTCTTATTTCCTCGATACAGGGCACTACGATAAGATTATCTTCTCGACAAGTCCTGCCAACGACGACGAGTATGTGACTGTGGCCGTCAATGGAAAGTATGAGGAATTGAAATATTGTAGAAAGGGATATACAAAATGGGTTCACTTGCATGATGAGAGTTGGTTAGGTTTTGTAGATGTTATATTCTTTAAGGGGAAACTATATGCTTTAGATCAATATGGAGGTCTTTTTACTGGTGAAATTGGAGCTCCGTCGATCATGGAAGTGGAAAGAGATGGTCCATTCACTGCAACGCCTCGGCATTACTTGGTAGAGTGTTCCGGTGGGCTTCTAATGGTTGATAGAATATTTTGTTTGGACAACAGTGAAGACAAGAACAATATACGATCGTACGTGAACGTTAGAACGTGTGGGTTCAAAGTTTACAAGCTCGATGTCAGCTGTAAATCTTGGGTTCGGGTGAGAGATTTGGGCGGAGACTCGTTGTTTTTGGGGAAGAACTTGTCGTCGTTGATTTCGTCGGGTGATTTTCCTGGCTATAAAGGAAATCGTATTTACTTCGCGGATGACAATCCTTTTATTTTAGATCAAGCAGAGTCTGAAGCAATAAATTCTGATATGGGTATCTACAGCCTAGATGATGGGTTGATCGAGTCATTGCATGTGCCAGGTTACGAAGATGGTGCAAAAAACTTGTGTTGGCCTACCCCAATTTGGGTACTGCCGAAGGCGAAATAAGAATTCTTGGATGTGGATTATGCTGAGTGTCATGATGCTCTGGCAGTTGGCCTTGTTTCCCGATTGTTATGATTCCTTTTGGGTATTGGGAAATTGTGGGAACAGGAACGAAATTGCATTTTCTATTCTTGGATATGTTCATCTGTTTTCTCGGGTATGAAATATGCTTCTGTTTTTTGAATAATCGGGTGTTTCAACCATCTTGCGCCCACCTCAACTTTTGACTAATTTCGGGACTTTGAAGTTTAAATGATAGGTCAAACTTCCAGTGGCCCTTAATGTTCAACCTATTCGATTAAATAGCGGTATCGGGAGACGTAGTGAACGGGGTTTTAGTATATCGGTCACGGGCGTATCGATCGATAAGTAGCGGGAATCGGGTGTCGCGGTTGTGAGTTTTTTAAAATCATTAGCAACACGAACAAAGCTGAAAATTTGAAAAGAAAGGCTGCTACTCTGTTTTCCGTTACCGTCTCAGCCCTCTCGACCTGAACCGGACCGTGAACCGGTTTGCTATTTTCAATCCCACCGCTATACCGAGGAGTATCCGTACCGGTATGCAATTTTCATTTTGGGCTATTCAAAAACGTTGGATGTTCTCACCAATATGTTGACAATAAACCAACTATCATATCTCATGGGCTGGCCATTTACCCAACTATAGATATTCTTGTTTTTATATACTAGTTCTAATCCTCGTGCAACGCACGAGACCGCGCGCACTCATTAATTTTGGTCATTGAAGTGCATTGTCATTGGTTTTGGATTTGCTGCTGAGAAACACAATAAACTGGTATAAACATTGGAATTAGCGGTGGTGGTGACGGCGGTGGCAGTAAGCTCGGTGTGCCGTGGAATTTCAGTGAGGCTTTGGAGGAGACCAACCTAAATCCCATTACCAACTATGAGTGCTCTACTCAACCCAGTACAGGAAAAACGGAAATGGGGGCCCTGTAGTGCGCATTTCTCACTACAGGGTGTAGTGAGTAATGGGGACCATTGATTTCCACAATCGATGGTTCAGATTCGATATGCACTCTTACCAGTCAAAGTGTACAATTACCGGTAATAATGAAATCACATCTGAAAAATCTGAAAAACATGTAGAGGGACATCTAAATGCAAATCAAATGTCAAAGCAGTGCAAGTCCACCGTGCACCATAACTAATTTCACATGTTCTTTACATACTTCATTCACAATTAGCAAGATACACACTTCTCTCGAAAAACAAAACAAAACAAAACATTATCGCGAGAGGGTAATCTTCAACTGTATACATTATGGTTGTACACAGCATCCTAATTACAAAAATTTCTCCAATCCTCGTATCTTTTCAGTCAGTGTAGTCCCTCTACTTGAAGACTTTTCGACAAATAAATCTACTGACCCTGGTAGATAAAATCAACCAAGGTATGATCCCAACCTGCATTTGCATTAAACAAACTATTAGGACCCTCACATTGTCAAATAGAAATCAAATCAGCAAGCTGTGTCTAATGATTAGTGCGTTCAGAAATCATCATTCTAGAGTCTTTTTGTTGCTAGGTTTGAGCATGTAATAGTAGTTTGATCTATCACACATGCCCTGAAACAAAAGTCGGGTAATGGACTGGGTGGCTTCACTTTCGTTCTATTGAAAGTGAACTTACTGCAAAACGATAACAAAGGCCCAGAAACATTGGGGGAAATGTTACAATAACTATCACAACGATGTTAACTAGCTTCCCGATGAAATACATAAATGAGGAAATGCTGACAAGACTGGTAAGGAATCTATCACCTCTGCCATCTCTATGTCTTGGAATGGCACTATTGCTAGTGTAAAAAATCAAGGAAGAAGACTACTATATTCATGGTTCAAAGAATTTTTTCTTCCAGTTGCTGGGGCGGGGGGTTCTTAACTTCTTTTACGGTTTTCCCTCTTTTTTCTTTTTCTTTTTTTTTGGGTTTTTGCCATATGTTGCACGGGTCACTCTGCCAGTGTTGTCCTTAACCATTCCAATCTACATAGTCGATGCCAAGAAAGGATCAAGGACCGTTCTGGTGGTTCACAAGCAATGCAAAACTCATCCTTGCGCCTTGTGAATATGGATCCAAGAGCCAAATGAGTGATCTTACTAGAAGCAACATTACAAGAAATGAATGCATCAAAAAGAATTTTAAAGCAGCCCGATACCAATAATGTTAATAAGGTGGGTGAGTTGCAATCTGTTGAGTGTGGCTTCAAAATGGAGGTTCGCACATCTCTAGTCTAGACCAAGCCAATGGTGGTCCGAACCAGCACTCGCGGTACAATTCTGGAGGTCCTAGCATTGCTCGTCCGAAGTTGGTACGGATGAGAGTACCTTGGTCCGGACGAGCTTGTCCTTGGTCCAACGGTCGAGAAACACTTCTTTAGCTCTCAGCATCCTTAGTCCGGACGAGCGGGGTCTTGGTCCGGACCAGAGGGCGCGTACAACAGTTATTTAAGTGTGTTTTGATTAGTTTTAGGGTTTTCTATGCTTGTTTTGGAGCAAGCAACCCAGAGAGACTGAGAGAAACATTGTGAGGAGATTAGAGATTATAATCCTTATTAATTATATTAGTCCCTTCCCCTTGTGGATTAGCTACACAGCCTGTGTAGTGAACCACCTAAATCTCTTGTGTCCTCGTGTGCTTGGTTTTCTTGATTTCCTAGTGTTCTTCATCTTTACTATTCTTGTTTCTAGATTGATTGTGCTTGCTAGAATCGTTGTGTCTTCCGCTATATTGCACAGCACAATCAATTTCTGGTGATGGGGTGTGAGAGAGGGGTGCAATGATTCTTCACACGTGGCTCTTAAGAAAGTTGACCTTTTCTTTGACTGATTGTGAGTCTTTTTTACAGAGTTCCAAAGAGTGTAAGAATGAGCCACGAAGAACAAAACCTTGTCATTGCAAAACTGGGAGTTGAATTACCAATGTGACTATTGAAACGGAATCCCTGGAAGCTGTCAATCTAATCAAAGGAGGTGCTGAAAACAGGAGTGGCTATATTGCCATAATTGAAGACTTGAAACCCCTTAATAGAACAGGATCCTCTATCTCCCTACATCTATCGTCAAGCCAACCAATGTGCCGATCATTTGGCAAGGCTAGGAGCAGAACATTTAGAAGAGCTGGTTGTGTGTGTAGATTCCCCTCCCTCTTTGAACCATTTGGTGCTTGATGAAGCTGGGAGTAGGCCCCGTTAGGGTCTAGTATTTCTTTCTTTTGTGTTTGTTCTAAACTTGGTTATGTCCGAAGTACCAAAAAGAAAGAGAGAGAGAAACTGGGAGTTGAATGCAGGGAGTAACGTTTGTTGAGGATATGTAACAGTAGACATAGGGTTTATCTCTTCCAGAAAACAGGGAGCTAAAAGTCTTCAATGTTAAATTAATTACGGTCGAAAGAGGAGCACAGATGTTAAGGGGGGAAAGTTATAAAAAGTCGCCTCTTGTCCCGTAGGGAGGAGTTTGAAACCTCGAAGAGTCTTCTCAAACCTAAAGGAATGAAGAGTCCAGCCCCGTTATGAAGAAGTGAAGCAAGCAAATGTAACCTCCCAACATCAATGCAGTATCTGTGATTGGAAAAGCATGTAGGGATCAAAGGAAGTCAATGACGCGTGAATTCTCTAATTTACTCCCATGTACATGGAACAAAGGCTACAAGGACATCATCCCAAAAGCTTCCCACAACTATCACTGCATAGAGGAGAATTAAAAGGGGACGGGAAACTGATAATAAGAGAAACCAGTGATTTTAATTAAGTTTTTTGACAAAATGGCCCTCATAAGTTCAAGATCCTCACAACAAAATAAACCTATTAATAGCTTCCTATCTTCAACAACTGCATTTTTGGTTTTTCGGCTTTAGTATTCATTCAGCTCAGACATTAGATGGACTTGTTCTTGGCTGTCAAAAACGTATGAGCCGATTAGCCAAGTGTTCCATCCAACCGGATAATTGTAGAGATTACAACTTGAAACATTTATCTAGTGGTAAAACAAGAAAATAATACCAAAAGAAAATAGAAACTGTTTTATTACCATAACATTATCATTTGGATGACTCCCTCCTCTCCAAGATAACAACTTCCCTGCAAAAGGAGATTTTTTACTGAATAATGATGCTGCAGTAACATTTTTTTTTTTTTTTAAATTTCATTTCAAACATTAATGGTCAAGCCTGAGGATGTTAGCCAAAAGCGTATCATCTATGATATATGTGTCATCGGTATAGAAAGTGCAGTGGCTACTGAACTTTTTTTTTTTTTATATAACCAGGTGTGGCTACTAAACTGAAGTACAAATCAGTGTATTGCGTCAATCATAATGAAGAAGTTGAGCCTCACAATTTACCTACTGTAGTATACATTATTACAATCAATGGACAAGTGGAATTAGGGGTGCTAATCAAGCTAAACAAGCCAAACATAGTATTGTTCAAGCTTGGCTCAAACTCTATTTACACTTGCTCAGGCTTGACATGTTCAAGCTCGGCTCACATTTTGACTTTTCCGATTGTGATAAGCTTGGCTTGGCTTGAAATGTGAAAGTCGATCAAGCTTTTTGGGACTAAGCCCTAGTAATTGGTCCATGGAAGATTTTATAGGATTTGGTGAAGCCTCCCTTTCCATAACTTGCTGGAAAAATTTCTCAATCGGATACGCTAGAGAGTACGCCCATACCCCCAATTATTGGGGACTAAATGGGTTATGTTATTGTTATTGTTTGTTATACGCTAGAGAGTAAGAAAAGTCGATGGTAGGTGGTCAAAAGAAAGGAAGGTCATACTTTATTCTTTATGCTATTTATGCAATGCCAATGCTCTGGATGCTGAATGAAAGAAGCATGGTAATGTGCACATAAATCAAAATGATTCTTGGGTCTGCCCTCTCTGATGCCTTTTGGCTTTGATTTGAGGGCATGATTCCGCAGCAAACGCGACGGTATAGGGGGATCACTGTTTCAGTGGTATTCTGTGAGCAGCCACTTTGTGCATTTATTGCCAAAGGTTAGGTCTGTCTCCAATCCATCTGTTTCAGTGGTATTCTGGGAGCAGCCACTTTGTGCATTTATTGCCAAAGGTTAGGTCTGTCTCCTATCCTTCCCCCGCCCATACCCCCAATTATTGGGGATTAGATGGGTTATGTTATTGTTGTTGTTGTATTAATTTAACCCTATTTTTACTATATCTACAGATTGGTCCATTGTTTGTTTTCTTTTTTTGGGCAAAGAAATTTACGAGCCAAACACCCATATGCTCAAGCTTGGCTTGAATTTCTAAACAAATAATTAAAACTGATTGAGCTTGGTTTGTATTTTTTGTGAACAAGCTCAAAGTCAAGTCAAGCTCAAGCTGTTTGGTTCATTTAGCAGCCCTAAGTGAAATATGTGAAGGGAGCAGGGCAACATAACATAAATTAAATAAGTGACAAGAATGTATTACCAAAGGGCTCCACAAGTTGCTTAGAGATAGCAGCCACGGGGACTCTCCAAAACCAACAGATCAGCGAGAAAAATATAAAAACCTGTTGTCATCCATCCATGTAAACACTTTAGAGCCTTGTCGAATGAAACAAAAGAAAAAAATTGAACATCATACTGTTACAAGATCACCTTTAATATGGTGAGACCTTTCGAGTATGAACCATATGACAATTTCATTTCCTTGCTGTGCAGTTCTTGAACTGCAAGTTAAAGCAAGCTCTTAGTTTCAGTCCATATGAGGAAATATACGTCCAATTAATGAAAACTTTGTTCGGCACAAATACAACCTACAACAGGAATAAATTTCAGAAAGGCTAATAGTCTGACATAACATGCAAACCCTATCGATTTGAAGAATGAACATTTCAATGTCCCCAATGGTGGCCTACCTTTTTTAGGTGACATGCTGAAAACTGAAAAGCTACTAGCCTAGGCACATTCAAACGGTGGCCAACTTAACAGGCTGCAACTTGCAACAAAACTAAAACATGGCATTTGAAACAAAAACTTCTTAGTCAGCCTGCAAGACCATCTCTAATGGAGTAATACCTGTTGAGATAAACAACAAATTGCCCCTATCTCTACCAACTTCAAATTTTAGATGAGTTGGTGGTCAACAATTTAATATGGTATCAAAGTAGGCAATAGATCTTGCGTTCAAACCTCACCGCCTACCTAATGATTACTAAACTTTACATGTGTTTAGCCCGCTTAGGGAGGAGAGTCTAGCTACACAGAAGGGGGCGTGTTGAGAATATAATTAATAAAGTTGCCCTTCTCTCTAACAGCTTAAGCTTTTAGATGAGTTGTTGGTTAACAATTTAATACTGTAATACCTTTTGTCCTATTTAGCACATCAAAAGTGCAATTTACTGCAGCCTGCTCTATTGGTGTGTAGTATTTGCCATGCCATATCGTAATAGCATATTAAAAAGGCACAAGCAAAAGGACAGTCTTGGGCAATATCCCCAAACCCTAAGCCAAGAAATGAGTAAAGCTCCTTTCTAAACAGTATACTTCGTAGAACATCATTTCATTGACAAAATATAGTAAATAAACAAATATGGTCCCACTTTGACGAGTCAATGTCCCCTTCCGCTAGAAGTTCTCTCAGCCCTAGATATGCTCCCACACAACAGCACTACTTATAAGTGCAAATCAATACATGCCACCCTCCATCAATTGACCTCCCTAAAACTCTGTCAATAGTAATACAATACCAGCAAGCTCCCATCACATGGTTATCTCTCACTAACACACCCATATTCGCAGGACTTTAAAGAGCTTGCCTTCTCAACATTTTTCCATCGCTAACCCTTTGGCTGCAAGCCACTCTCTTCCTTCTGTGAACCTCTTGGCTTGAGAACAGATATCATCGCCGGAGAGTGATTGTCCTCTTGCTCCTTGGCGACCGCTCACCTGGAGCACTCCACTCGTGTTCCTTTCTAGCCTATCAAAACGGAGTTGACGAGACCCCTCTAGCAGATCCTAAAAGACCAGCTTCAGACCCTTGCAAAGGTAGAATCATCCCTTTTACCAATATCTAAGCGCCACTCAACAGCCTATTAGTTTAATACTTAGGCCTGCATAATAACCTCAGAAAACTCTATGCTCTCAAATTGGAAACTTTCACCAAGTCTCCAGTCGATGGCCACCTGGACCATAAACATCATGTCTAATACCACCTAAGAGCTCATGGAGTCCAACCTAAACATTTTATGCCCCTCGAAACAAAGATTGAGGAACAACCTATCCTGAATCGTGATGATTTCTAGTAATTGTAAAGAAATGAACACCGGAACCATATACTTATTATTCACTGGAACTGCCCTCAAATTTAGAAACCAAAGCTATAAATTTGAAGGAGTCCTATTAGATTGACTACGGACTTTTATCTCCAAACCAACTTCCTAGATGCTATGTTACGCAAAAACAAAATGGGGAAAAAAAGACAAAAAGAGCAAAAACCGAAAGAAACAATTCTAGAAGAGCCTTATAAAATGGCATCCAATAAATAAAAAACACGTACTTTTTGCAAGGTCCTTCTCCTTAGATGCTGCCATCCTCCTGAGTTTAGCTGCCTGCGCAAATGTGGAAGGCCTGCATAACAAAGAAACATAAAGAAACCTTTCATAAACAAGTATATCTTTGTGAAGAAAATAAGACACGTTAAAAGGATCAATAGGGGAGAATATAAACACCACCCTTGATATGGTGGCACGCTATGGCTAATGGGTGGCATCACACAATTCACAGTAAATGAAATTTGCCTAATGATAGTCACACATTGACTCGATATGGTAAAATTGAAATATAATCAGATTAGCTATGCAGAGACTGGGGGGTTTGAGACAACAACGTTGTGGGGTTTTTTTTTTTTTTTTTATTCCTATTTTCTAGGAGTGTTGAGTTGACAACATTAGAAAGGCCACTTTGTCACAAATATAAGTCAATCCACGAGAAGAAAAATGCTGTAGCTTCAACTTCAAGCCACCAAATATCTAATGCAAAGCATAATTTGTCATGATTTTTAATTGATAGCACCAAGAAAGTAACACATAATCCCAAAGTGCAATCATTGAGATGATACAAAACATGCTCAAGATTTTGTGACATGCCCAGGGGCATAATAAAACTTGCAAAGTCAAAGAATTGAGGAGAACAACTAGAAAACTTCTCTATGATGCATTTTAATTGAGAAGAAAAGATGTTCAATCAGAATGTTAGCATCACTCACTGTGACAAGGAGCTCGCCTCCTTATACATTTGCTTAATCTCTCCACGCAATTGGTTCTCCACCTGAGACTTTGATCCTTTCTGAGAAAAAAGCAGAGAACCAAAGAAATAGGATAGCCAAGGTTACTCTAACATTGCGGCACAAACTACCAGTAAATGTATCAACTACAAACATTAGAAATCAATCTGTTGCTACGATGCCGAAACATGTACTACATTCTCACAATGGGTGTGGTCTCAAAAAGCACTTGGTATGGAACCAACAGTCGGAAAGGATAACATTGTCGGCATACCTGAGTTCTCATCTCGTAAAAACTATTTGAAGCAACAAAGCGGAAATATAAAACAACTGCATTTTGTTGTGATTAAAAGCTATTGTATGCGTTTATTCATATCACAAATGAGACAACTGTTGAAATCCTCCACTATAATAATTAAAAAATTTAAACAGGAAAACATAGTTTTTGGAAAATGAACAATATTAGGTTATTACTGCAGGAAGTGAAATTGGAATGAACAAATTGCAGGCTAGTAGGTTCTACCAATATAAGAACCCATATATGTTCATGTTTATACACATATATATGTAACTCCACGGTGTTGGCCTGGTCAATACCTGGACCTACCCTCCAAGGTCTCATGTTCGAAACGTCAACTTTTATGGGCGAGTCTATACAGGGTTTGTCCCAACTTTAAATGGGTCTCTCGCAAGTGGACGGTGTGATTTGTCCTCTCGATTGTGAGTAAGCAGCTTGAACGTTCTCAGTTATCGGAATATAAGACTAATGATTACTATTATAATAGAACACTCCAGTTGGTGTGAACAGCGGTTATGAAGCCGGCTCACAATTTTAATTTCCCAATCTACCCCCTTCCTACCGAGAAAACAGCCAAAGGGACTGCCACCAAAATCTTTTTCTCCTCTCTTTTCAACTTTCACTCTCAGATTTCATTAGGAATTAATTTCAGTTTTCTGCTTTTACATGGTACAGTTTGTTGGGCGTCTAGTACATATAAATAAGATGCATGTTAGCTAGCCTGATGTTGAGCAACTGGGTTCTAAATGAAACTCCTTTCTGCACATATCTCCTGACTCATCTTGTCACATTTGCAACCACACTAGTGAATGCACTGACCACGTTTTGATAAGTTGCCGTATGGTGAAAGCTCTTTGGTGCGCTCTCGGCATTCACACTAATGCCCTGAGTTCTGCAACGTTTGCCTAGATAAGTGGTGAAATCCAACTGTTAATCCACCTCTTCGTTTAAAAACATCAGTTGGGCTTACTATCTTTCCCCTGGCGTGTTGGCATAAATGGATCTCACAAAACAACATTATCTTCCTAAACAATACTGTCCCAAGAAATACCAATGTTCACAGCATCCTTGCCAAAGCCCAGGAATGGGAATGGATAGTCAACAAACGGGTCAAAAAATAGAAGGGTCTGTAGCTTTTTTACAGGTTGGCAAAGGCCCAAGAACCCTTTCGTAAACTTAATACAGATGGGTCAGCTAAGGGCAATCCAGGGCTAGCTGCGGCAGGAGGCATTCTTCAGAACCATCATGGCCAATGGGTCACCAGTTTCTGCAGGAACATTGGCTTCAGCACAAGCCTCACTGCGGAGTTATAGAGATTGCAGGACGGCCTCCAACGCGGTCTCAACCCGGGGATTGATAACCTTGAAGCGGAAACAGACCACATGGTGGCTCACCAACTCCTCAACCAAAGTTTCCATCATGACAACCACCACAGTGCTTTATTATCTGATTGCAGGTATCTATTGAACCAGTCTACATGGGACCGGCTTTAAATGGGCATCTCGCTAACAGACTACTCGAGGTGCGCGTAACATCGCCCAGACACCCTAAATTATTCTCAACACACACACACACATATAGATATACGAGACATGCAAGCTAGGTTGATGCTGAGCTACTGGTTCTGAATTAATTACAATCTACTCCGTTAACATCTATACCAAATACCAACACAAATTAAGTCACAACTGCCATACCAGCATCACCGTATATCCAACCAAACGAAATCTAAATCAGAAATTTTGGGCAAGCCCTAATCTATACGCATGATTGAATACGGAAAACCCAATTGCAAGACAAAAAGTAGTACCTTTTTCTTTTGTTCAATGAATCTGGATAGCAATTGGAATGCGATGACGATCAGGAAGATAATCGGAGCTGCCAGTGATCTTCCGTGTTCTTCTATGGTTGTTTCTTCCATTGTGCCCTGGTTTTGATTTATCTGATTGTTAGAAATTCGGTGGGGTTGAATGCCCAGATCTCTCTCTCTCTCTCTCTCTCTCTATATTTGGTGTTGGTTTTTGTTTTGTTGACACTGGCGGCAGTTGGGAGAAAACGCGCAGGTGGAAACGATACTATGGCGTCGTTTTAACAAAAAATGGGAGAATTGCCTCACAAAGTACCAGTGACTACTACGGCGTCGCTTTCAAGAAATGCTATTTTCAAAGACACGCAAGTCAAAAAGTAACTAACGCTTCTCATAAGGCGCCAGCGTGCTTCTGAGTAACGCTTCCTCATAAGGCGCTAGCACTTTGATGCACCTCCAAACAGGCATCAAACGTTCATCTACCTCCAATTCTCCTTGCAATTTCTGGACAATTCTCTTGCTCTTCGTTTACTGGCCGCCCACCGGAGCCAATTTCCCTTGAGATCTCACATGATTCTCTCTTTTCTCTGTGCGTGTATGCACGTGAATCTACATATGAACGCTGCTATGAGTACCCCATATATGGGTACCCCAATTGCACCCCACCTCATCGGGGCCGTCCAAACACTTTTTTTGGCAGTTCAGATTTAAAGTGCTTTATGACCGGTCATAAAGCACTTCAAATCTGGACCGCCCAAAAAAGCCTTGGACGGTCCCGATGAAGTAGGGTGCAATTGGAGTACACTTGGTGGTGTACCCAAATCATTTGCCATCTACATATAAATGTGCCCGTGTATGTTATATGATAATTAATATATGCCATATATATGTTTTACCCGTTGCAATTAGTTTAATTGTTTACTTAGGCTAGGTTTGGCTAAATAAGTTAAGCTGCTTTTTACTGTTCATTTTTTTTTGTCCTTATTCAATTTTTTTTTTTGTATTTTTAGTTTTGCGTCAAACTTTTGCAACCTATTGATCCGTCTCGACGAGAGAAATCGGAAAAGTAAAAAATTTTGACTGAAACTCTTAAATTTTTTCAAAAATACAGAATAAGTCAAAATAAGCTGAAATGAACAGTAAAAAGCAGCTTAACTTATTTAGCCAAACCTAGCCTTAATAAGGAAGGGGGCCTTGGCATTAGAAGTTAAGAAGTCTTGTAGATTATTTCTTAAAGCACACTTGGTCTATTTGTTCTAAGCATCAATCTTTTGGGGTCAAATGATGCAAGCGAGGCATGCGTATTTTGGTTTGCTTCTATGTATATATATCCAATAGCGGAACCTGTTCAATTCAATAAGAATTTAGCATCTGTTGCTGGTGCACGTTGAGGATGATCAACAGTTGCACATTCAACAATCATTTTGACAGAAATTGCAAAGTCGGTTTTTCAATGTGCACATTGTTCAAACCCTTCTCTAGGATAATGGTCAGTCACCCGTTGATGCTCCAAAGTTCAGTTTCGGGACTAAAGGTGCAGCTGAATTTTCCATAAAAGCCCAGAATCCATGCTCCTATGTGGTTGCGAAAACAAACCACCAAATCTAGCTTTGTCGTTGGTCTCGTATCAACATCTATCCGTATTCAACTTGAATGCAGAATGAGGAGAGCCGTTGTAAAGAGGGGTCTGGTATGTCTCGGTGTTTTCGGTCGAATAGGCAGTAATGTTCCAATAGCTGTAATTCGGCTTAACTTCCAAGTTATTAAAACTTTTTTTTTCTGTTTCGATTTTTCCAAATTTGTCAAATAATAACAGCAAACAAAGTGTTCCGAGAACATTATTGCCTATATTTGTCTTTCCGAGAACATTCAAGACTACTCTTATTCCACTGGCTATTAGAGAAAAGTGATCAACTAGCCTTGATTTTACCCAAATATTTTTTAGAAAGGACCAAAAAGTGTTTGGGTAAATATTTTTTTACTATTCCAATTTCCCTTAATAAGTCAAAAAAAAGTTTAACGCAAAATTAATAAACACTTTTAAAAAAAAAATAAAGACAATTTTTGGAAGTGCCTTTTTATCACCATTGCTAAAATGAGGAACACGACCTTAATTCCAACTAGAAAAATGGATGGTGGCCCATAACCTTGCAGCTGTAGTGTATGATTCGGGTAATGAAATTGGGCTTTTCAATGGGCTTTTGGCTTGGATGGTTTTTTTATTAGTCGGGTTGATGAATGGATTTGAAGTAGACTGTGGGTGGGTTAATTGAATTTATAAGGGTTGATTGGGCTTTGATTTGGATTAGTAGATTTTTTAAATTGCAAAACCCAATTAATCGAAATATTAGTCAAAATAAAGTAATTTCTTGGCATCTCATCATTTTTTTTTATCATTGGAGCACATCCTGACTCCTACTTAGAAATTATGGCTAATCAAAATTTGAGTGTCTACGCCTTGTGACTGCACAAGATGAGATTTTGGGCATACTAGTCGCTGATATAGTGGGAGTGGCCTTTGTTCGGGACTCAAATCCATAATTTCTTTTATGTTGTATCCAAACAAAAAAGGGTACCCCTATTTGTTAAGGGAAATTTCATGGGTACAACACTTTTGTGTACAACACTTATGTAGAACTCATTTGAATGTTTCACACAAATATTTCGAGATTCATTTTTTCAAAGTACTTTTTGAAGAAATATATTCTAAACAAATTGAATAACTCGGGTTTTTTGTGTGGGACCTCGAAATGGTCTCACACAAGTGTTGTAACCATAGCAAAGACTGGTTTGTTAACTGGTCCTCACAACCAAAGGTTACAGAAGTAATTAAGCAACATCAATCACATAGTGGTCAAACTAGCAATTAAATTTTAAAAGTGGATTACTATCGTGAAAGGGTATTAATATCAGTAAACGTGTGATACTATCCTTGAAATGTATATTGAGATCCGAGCTTATTTGTCTTTAATTATAGTTGCATATTATGACCTGCCTTATGGATAGAGGTTAGCAAGACCTTTTCATGAAAAGTTTTGAAACCTGCAACTACCTCTTCGAAAAAGAAGATGAGAAAAGAACCTTGTATGAGTACACCATTTGGTGCATACCAAATGCACACTGTGTTGTGTGGGACTCATTTGGAATTTCACACAAATGATCGGAGCTGTCTAACATATTCAATTTTTTTTTTAAACAATCTCTGTAAAAATCAACTCAATCAGATATTAGTAAGAGGCTGATTGTTTTTTAGAAAATTGAGCAAAGAACTAATGAAACCTCCACCTACATCCAATCTTGCTTATCTTTTATAGGGATCCTTGAAAAAATATTTTGAAACAGTTGAACTTCGATCATTTGTGTGAAACTCCGAAATGAGCTCCACATAATGTGGTGTGCATTTAGACCCCATTCTGCGAAGGAACTTAAATTGGTTTTGTGAATTGATGTATTGTGAAAGAATAGTCTGTCTTGTAGGAGGAAACTTTGAGCTATAGTTGCTACTCACTCAGAAAGGTCATTTTTGCCAATTATCGGAATGTCCGAACCACACGTATGGGTCGACTGTCAACAACATACGTACACGTGTCAGTACTCTCGAGCCAACAAGTGAAGGAAGAAAGCACAAGTGAAAGCACAAACACCGAAAGAGAAGAGGAGACATCTTCTTTCCTTTAAAGAGAGAGAAGAGAGAGAGAGAGGGACAGTTAACCAATGAAGCCAAAGCACACGGATCGGTGACCTGGCAAGAAAATAGATTTTTCAAAATCCCGCCCAAATCAAACCCGGACTTCAATTCACTCCTTTATTCCAATTTTAATTTTGCCCCTTCTTATCTCTCTCTCTCTCCCCACCCTTCCCTTCACACCTCACACTCTCTACATACACCCAACGCTAAGCCTCTCTCTCTAGAAACGCGTACTGTCCTTATCGGCAAACCCTACAGGTAACTCTTTGACTCGCTGGCGGTTACTCGGCCCGATTCTAGCCGATTCCGAACGATTCTCACCTGTTCTGATCGTTTTTTCGCAGGTTCTAGACATGAAGGGAGGTAGATCGAAGGCTGAGCCCAAGAAAGCTGATGCCAAGTAAGCTTGGTTTTTGGATGTGTTTTGGTTGTGTTTTTTGTATTGGATCTGTGATTTGTTTGGTGGTTGGGATTTTGATTGTTGATTTGTTGATAGGCTGGCCGTGAAGAAGGGCGCCGCCGCCGCGAAGAAGCCGGCGAAGAAGGCCAAGGCTGCGAAGGATCCTAACAAGCCTAAGAGGCCTGCTAGTGCCTTCTTCGTTTTCATGTACATCTCTCTCTATCCCTCTCTCTACCTATACAGATGAATAAATCTGTATATACATGTGTGTGCTTTTATCTTCCGGAGAATCGTTGTTAGATCCTAGGTTTTAAATACATCGAAAATAGCACGAGTATTGGCCAAATTTTGTTGCCCGTTTCTTATCACGTTCGATAGTTGACCAGGGTGCTTTCGTCGAAAATTGTTTTTTGAAAATTCACGACCGCCACGACAATTGATCCCCGTTTTGTATTGTTCAGTACTTCTGATACTGTTATTTAGAATCTTGGTTAGATCTGTGATTTATTCGTGAATCAAATTATCAGTTAATTTAGCAGAATTATTGAAGTATATCTGTTTTGCATATCAGGGAGGAATTCAGGAAGACGTTCAAGGAAAAGCATCCCAACAACAAATCTGTTGCTGCTGTAAGTATTTTCAACTCATCCAAGGCTTTGATTGCGTTGTTGACATACTTTTATGGTTGTAATTTTTGTTTATGGAACAACGGAATATTGAACCTGATGCAGGTTGGAAAAGCTGGTGGTGACAAATGGAAACAAATGTCAAATGCCGTGAGTAATTTCAATTGTAGCACATGAAATTACTCTAATGATTTCCTGTTTTGTATCATTGAATTCTATTTGGTTCATAGCAAATATGCTTATATTATTGTTGGGTTATGAAAATTAGGAGAAAGCACCCTACGCTGCAAAGGCAGAGAAGAGGAAAACTGAATACAACAAGAGCATGGATGCGTACAATAAGAAATTGGTATTGAATCTGCCCGATGATCTTGTATACTGAATGTTTTCTTTACTGGGTTTAACTCCAATTCGCTTGATGCATCGACTATTTATGGAAAAAGGTTCAATCTTTCCCTGATTGCTTAATTTCAATGTTAGGCCGAGGGACCTGCCGAGGACGAAGAGTCTGACAAGTCGAAGTCCGAGGTAGATGAGGAAGAAGATGGGAGCGGAGAGGTATAGCAAATAGCTACGAATTTAGTACCAAGAAATCTCCACTGGGGTTTTCCAGTTGATTTTTGTTTTTCAACAATTGAACTGGTGGTTAAGAGATTGCCTTCTGAATTTGTTTGTTTTTTCTTTTTCTTCAGGAGGAGGAAGACGATGATGATGAGTAGATGAAAAGCTACACACACGGGTGGGAGTGATTTTGTGGTGAAAGAAGATTTGGGGCAAAAAGTTTGTGTAGGATTTTCTAGATCAAGATGACCAAGTCAATTTGTCTTTACTTCTTCTCTCTTATCAAAGAAAGTAGTGGTGTTTCATTTGGGTATTTTGGGATTTAGGGGGGTAGGTGAAGAAAGAAATTTGATTCAAGAACTCCTGAAGACCAGTCGTCAATATAATGGCTTATGTACTTTTTTACTTGATGTTCTTGAAAAATTTCAATGATTATGCTTCTGTAGGGTTTCCTTATCATTGTTGAATCAATGGTTTCTTCTGCTACCTTTGGAAATATCTCAACTGTTTTTTTGTTCATTTATAGGATTCGAATGAGTGTTGGGTGGATCAATCATTATACACTTCAATCATTTCAGTAGTCATGAAAAAATCTACTTGAGCTTGTATTAATTTTCAATGCTAAAGGGACTGACGGCTTTGCATCGATGCTCTGAGCTGTTCAATTTAAAAAATAAGAACTACCGAGTGAGTCCATGAAAAAATAGATCTAGACGCTTAATCCAATTTTTCATTGTCATTGAAATTGATCATTCGTGCAGGACTCGGAGATGAGTTTGCGTGCTTGTCGGTTCATGATTGACGCAAAATTTGTTGGTACCTATAGATGGATTGAAATTATTGTTCTATGCTTGACATTGAGGCAATTGGTAGCCTCGAGGGTTGGTTTGGTTGGTGGTTATTGAGTTTGTTCATCACATAATTGCTAAGGGTTTGGCTTTTGGGGTTAGATTGCAAGTAAGTATTTTCTTATTAATCTCTTAGTCCAGTGTGGATAACCTGCTTTTGATTGGATTGGAAAAATAGATTAGTCGATGTGTCTATAAACTGACCCGAATTCTGCCAGTTACTATTAAAAAAACATAAAATTGAGGTAGTGGGTACACATTTGTGAATGTTCATTACTCTTAAATTTCACATGGCCTGCAGCATATTATTCTGATGCTGAAATTAAAAAAATGGGATGTAGCTGTATTCTGACGCTGGATTGGGAATTTTAAAAGATAGTAGTATGATAGTGTAGCGTGAGTGGCCTTATGGGTAGATCACATTTGTTATTCTTCCAAACAACCCTTTAATACGTTTGTTTGACAAGTTGACACCTCTTGGTCTTACGTTTGATAACTGGGAGGCTGATGGATGGGGTATCGGATGCAGCGCTCCCCATATCCCATCCATCATACTACTTAGGGGTGTACATGGTCCGGATTGGACCGGTTTTGTAGAAATCCAAGAACCGAACCATATTTAACGGTTCAAAAAAATTGAAACCGGAACCAGACCATTATACATATGGAACCAAACCGGAACCAGACCATTTGATCGGTCCGGTTTGGTTCGGTTTACGGTTCTAAACCATTTATCATCTACAAATTGCCAAAAAAAAAAAGAATAAAAATACCACTAATTTATTAAAATTGCTCACAATTTAATGAACTTTGAGAGAGAGAGAGAGAGAGAGAGAGAGAGAGAGAGAGAGAGAGCCATCAATTTGGGAGAGAGTTAGACACGTGAGAATGAAATAACTTTGAATCCCTTAAAAAGAGTTCTAATATAGCATTGTAGGATTTCAGATTTATGGGAAACAAGAAATAGTTTTGGGGACTGGAAGGATTTTAGTCATTTGGGGGAGTAGAAGAGTTTGATGAGTAGTTGAAAAGTTTTATTGATGGCGATGGTAGATGCAAGGGAAAAATAAACAATCAAATAAATAAATATGTATCTATGGTATGTATTAACGGTCTGGTTCGGATCGAACCACGGTTTGCAATTATAAAACCAAGGACCGAACCATAACGTACGGTTCTCATTTTTTTGAAACCAAAACCAATCCATTAAACCATAGAACCAATCCAAATAGATCGGTTCGGTTCGGTTGGTCTGGTTTCACGGTTTTTTTCGGTTTTCTTGTACACCCCTAATACTACTCCATATTCCTCATTTTAGGGCTTATTTTTCAACCCACGTTTAATGTGTTGTGTCCAAACGTTGATAATTCGCAGGAAAAAAAATATTTTTAAGATATCGGTTTGATTTGACCACAATAAAAACATGTTAATTATTTGTATTTAAATTGTTTATTTCAGTGGCGACTTCAGAAACTTATAGCAGAAATTATCATAATTCTATTAGCTATATTAAACTAACAATATATTAGTATAAGCAATGTGGTTAAATTGCATAACCTCCATTTAGAAAAGATTGTAATGAGAACTTGGATAATACTCCATATCTTTGTCAAAAAGTTTAAACCCTTTTTTTTTTTTTGAGTCCTCGTACTGCTACCTAATTGAATTTCGTTTAAGTTTGTCCATAATCGTATGAGCTGGACAAACCAAACATTTAACGTAGTTAATGTCATGAATACTAAATCAATGCATTTTGATCATCGGTAATTGATGGACATGGAAAAAGAAATTAGACAAGGGACGGAGAGAAGTGTATAATTATATGGATATTGGATAGGGAGGCCCGGGCCTCCCTCAACCTTGCTACAATTGTCCTATATATATTACGAAATTTACATTAAATGACCATAATATGCGGACTGAGGGGGGTGCTGTGCATCCCATGCACAGCACTGTGCTGTGCAGCCCCATGGAGCCCCCGCGCTGGCATTTTTTCGACGATCGGAGACGTTCAACGTTCACCACGTAGACCTCGTCGAGTACTGTAAGTGTGCAAAAAATTAACTTGATTGGATGTCTTTAAGTAGGTTATCGGAACACAAATACTTTGAAAACAAATGGAACACAAATGGACACAAACACTGGATAAAAACCACTTTTTCATGATATTTGTGTTCCGATGAGGCACTAAAAAATATCCGATCAAGTTGATTTTTGGCACACTTATAGTATTTGATGAGGTCTACGCGGTGAACGTCTCCGATCGTCGAAAAAATGCCGGCGCGCCGCCGCAACGGGGCTGCACAGCATGGTGCTGTGCATGGGGATGCACAGCACCCCCCAGGTTCCATAATATGCTATATCGGTCCCTCCAAATTTTAAAGAATAAAAGAAAAAGTGGCTATGCAGAATGTAGTGGAAGCAATTACTCTCTTTTGCGTATATATTCGTTTTGCCATGTATGAATAAAAAGTTGCTATGTTTTTCTTATAGAACATTATTCCTAGGATTCAATTTCAAGCTATGTGTAAGGAAAACTAGAAGTTTCAAAAACCATGCACGTGAGTATGTGAAAATCGAGGTTCTACGTGTCGGTCTCCTCTCAATATAAATCCTAGCTCTGTCCTGAAGGCAGAGCATGATACCTACTCGAGTAAAATTCTTTGTTATTTATCTCTTTTTTTCCCCATATTTTTTAAATAATGAGTTTGAGCTTTGTTTGAGCTAATGTATTGGTGTTCCACGACGGGTTACCTATATTGATGGGTCTGCAATTGTGTACACTATTAATTTTGAAACTTTAAAGTTAACGACTAATTAAGGCATGGTTTGGCTAAAAAAGTTTTTGCTATTTGTGGCTTTTTTGTATTTCAAAAAGCCTGGAAAAGATGGAAGGTCTGGACTAAAAAGTCTCACTTTTTCGTCCAACCAAGAGGAAGCCCTAGGCGACCCAAATAGACCATTTTGCCCTAACTTTTTCATTGTAATACCAAATCTCCCCCTCATATACCTTTTTACGTTTGCAATGAGAGTACTTGGCTGGGCTAAGGGCATTTCGGGAAAAACAAACCAACAATTTGCTGACCCTTTAGCAGATCACTTTTTAGCCCAAAAAAGTATACTTTTTGCTTATTGCTTTTTTCGGTTAAAAAGCAAAAAGCTACAAGTAGCAAAAACTTTTTTAACCAAACCTCACATAAATAAATGTTTATAATGTCTACAGATTTATTTATTTTTGGTCATAGTGGGAGTTGAATCTGAAAACTTAGTAAAGAGTTATTTTTATTTATTCTCACACTTGACTAATCTCTTAGGATTATATGACAACTCACTACAACAAAAATCACTTTGTATAGCATGCCATAAATGCTATCGAAAGTAATAGATAACATTTTAAGGAATGCTAGGTTAGCATTATAAAACGGGTTGGACCTTTTATAGTAGGATTTTCTGGCCACTATTTTCTAAAGCGTTCTATGTTAGTTATTAGTTTTATACTTTTGATAGTATTTTTGGTCCGCTATTTACTGTATACTTTTGAAAGCTATTTGAGCATGCTATTTATTTTATACTTGTGATAGCATTTTGGGCCTGCTATTTATTTCATACTTGTGATAGCGTTTCCCTCCTGCTACTTATATTCCAGCTTTCATAGCATTCGTTGAATGCTACAAGGTTTGGTTGCTTGTACTGTGCTATAATTATTTTCCAATAATCTGGATAGCATTTCATAGCAAGCTCATATAACGCTAATAAAAAATAGAAGATAACTCGATGATTTCCCAATAATCTGGATAGCATTTCATAGCAAGATCATATAACACTAATAAAAAATAAAAGATAACTCAATGATTGCACATTCCTTGGCACTATAATCACAGTAGTAACTGCATAGAAAATCAATGCTCTCCAAACATCGAAGTGATTAACATCAAACATCATATAAAAATTTACCCCAGGTCGCATGAAATGGTTGAACGTGTATTATTTCAGCAATTTGTTTCGAACAACTAGTGATTCGAACAAATTTGTCAAAACAGATTGAAATTTTCAATAAGGGGAGGATGCGACGGGTTGGCACCTATTATTTTGGTGGAAAGCTATTGAAGTGCTAATGAAACGCTATAGCATTTTAGGGCCCGTGTTCTCTTTTTTTAATGATTAAATGCTATATTTGCTTTACTATTATCGCATTCCTAAAAGAACGCTATCATTTATTGTTGTTGCTATTAAAAGCCAAATATGTCATAGTGATTCAGTTTCAAGCTTTGAACTAGCAGCTACTCCCTCCGTCCCAATTTTATAGTCCTTTTTGGGGATTCTAACTTAATAAGGGGACATAATCATTGTACTTTTGAAAACATGTTTTTCTTATTTTACCCTTCAATCATTACACTTTCTTACTTTTTTATTATTTTTAATTTCAAAATACAAGGGTATAAGAGGAAATTCCTTAACAATTACCCATTTAGTTTTGAAGTGGGACAATTTTTTTGGGACAACAAAAAGTGTCAATTGGGACCATAAAATTGGGACGGAGGGAGTAACATTGAAATACTATGTTCCACTAAAAAAAATTGGTTTTGTTTTAACTCAAAAACCATTCTATTTCACTAACAAAAAACCCCAAAAAGCTGGTTTTGTTTTAACTCTAAAACCACTCTATTCCACTACTCGTTACAATAAACCAAAAAACCAACTACCCTTTACAATAAACCAAAAAGCAAAAACACTTTAGTGGAACAAGTTGTAGATTTAAACTACAACTAAAGGTCTTAAAAACTTAAAAAACCAAAAAACTAGTTTTGTTTTAACTCAAAAACCATTCTATTCCACTAACAAAAAATTGGTTTTGTTTAACTAAAAAACCACTCTATTCCACTACCCTTTACAATAAACCAAAAAACCAACTACCCTTTACAATAAACCAAAGAGCAAATACACTTTAGTGGAACAAGTTGTAGATTTAAACTACAACTAAAGGTCTAAAAAACTAAAAAACCAAAAAACACGTTAGTGGATTCCACTAAAAAAAAACTAGTTTTGTTTTAACTCAAAAATAATTCTGTTCCACTAACAAAAAACTCCCAAAAAAACTGGTTTTTTTAAACTAAAAAACCATTCTATTCCACTACCCTTTACAAGAAACCAAAAAACCAACTACTCTTTACAATAAACTAAAAAGCAAAAATACTTTAGTGGAACAAGTTGTAGATTTAAACTACAACTAAAGGTCTAAAAAGCTAAAAAACCAAAAAACACTTTAGTGAATATTTCAACTTACTGTAGAGTATTGCTTTTCATAATTTGATGAGAAATGTTAGTCCTTTGTTACCATGAGCAAGCATTTGAAATATTTACTTTAAACCAAACAATTATTGAAACCTTTAAGAAATAATTTTCTGAAAAACTTAAAACTGATTGGCTTATTAATTATTATTTTTTGGCCAGAGGGAATGGACTGGATCTCTACAGTTTTGTAAACAAACTTGACGGTCCACTTCTGATCTTTTTTACCATTAGAATGTTTGTTTCACAGAGCTCATATTGAAAATTAATCTTTTTTCTTTTAAATATGGAACGGATTCAAAAAAATTTTATTTTTTATTTGGTAAGTATGGAACGGATTCATTCCATTAGCCAATCAACATAATATCAAGCAGGTTGATATATTTCTTGGTAAACTTTACAAAATCAACTATTATTTTCGATTGATAAATGAGTTCCGTGTAAAAAAAAAATTGGACCGTCTTTTCTTCTTCTTATTTTTTTTTTGGTAACTGAAGAAGAGCCCCACTAGAGAATGCGTTCCCATATTGAGCCAACTCAGGTGCGCAGCTAATCGGATCGAGCTATTCGAGTTTGAGCTCGTTTCCTTTTTGCTTATTTGCTTATCAAAAGCTTGTTTGTTCAGTTTACCATGAAAAAAAGAATTCAAACATTTTTAAAAGATATTGAGGTTTCAAATCAAACTCGAACAAGGTTTCAAATCAAGCTCGAACAATCTATTGCTTTCCTTGTTTAGCATGTGACACTTGAGAAATCCAGGTTACACGAGATCAGCTCATATTTGGCTCAATTAGAAATTTTAATTTTTGTTTGGAACCCAAGGAAAATAAAGAAAAAGAAAGGAAAGGAAAATAAAAAAATTCCTCTTCCTTTGATTGTCTGAGAGGAAAAATAATTAAACTAAAAATTTTCCTCATGACTTTCCTCAATCTTTTTCTTTTCCCTGACTACCAAACAAGACAAACTTGAACATGCTTCGTTGCTTTGAGCTTGGTTAATTTCCCAAAAATCAAATCTTTTTTTTTTTGGAACTTGTGGAAATGGATGAAAGATGAGAAAAAAATAAAATGAGAGAAAAGTGGAAGGAAAATTTCACCATTTCTCAATAATTTTTTTATTTTTATTTTCTCTCTTCTCCCCCACCAAACCAAATAAGAGCCGGCAAAAATTTGCCTCGTTCCAAACACACCTAGCCTTTTCGCGAAAATGCCAAGTACCCAACTCCAAAAACCCCGAAAATACCCAACACACAAAGTGTGTGGGCTCTACACATGTGCAGTGTGTGTGGGTTGGGTATTTTCGGGGATTTTGAGGTTGGGTATGTATCATTGCTGAGAGCCTTTTCGCTCCTAATTCAGCCCCCCATTTACCGGGGGAGAGAGAGAGAGGGGAATGGCAGCAGCTCCCGGAAAATGCTTCCTCGTCACAGGATCTCCTGTAAGTATACAAATACATACATATATACTTACAGTTTCCAAGTACCTCCCTCTCTCTCATCATCTCCATGTTTTATCTCAGGGCGTTGGTAAAACTACTCTGATCATTAAAGTATTGGAATGCCTAAAAAATTCTCACCCTAACTTGAAGGTTCAGGGTTTCTACACTCGTACGCTCTCTCTCTCTCTCTCTCTAGAAATTAGGTCTGGGTAATTGACAATTGGATGCTGACATTGATGTTTATGAACTTAGGGTTGTTCCTCAAAACAGGCTCGTTATGCTTTAGGAGACAGACCACCCTCTCACAACACATCAATCCAATTTCACTCGATAAGCCATTGGCAGTGGCTAGTTCCACTGACTGATTCCATTTAAGTCAATTTGTGGACGGGTCCTTAGTATCTTGATTTTATTTGGTGATGATCTATTACACATGTTGAAGTGAAAAAAAAAAAAAAAAAAAACAAAAAACAAACAACAAACAAACGAGCATACGCTGAAGTAACTAGATTAATAAGTGCTGATATTGGAAATTGTGTACTGCAAATTTTTGCTTCTAAAAGTATGTTTTTTGGGTGCTAGAATTGATTGATTAGCTGCTCAAATTGTTAAACGCTAACATTATAGTTTCAAAGCTGAACTTGCGTTGTTTTTTCTGCTAGAATTGAATGATTAGCTGCTCAAATTAACATCACATGCTGAACTTTTCCTATAAGAGCCGAAGTTCTTTTTTTCCTATTCTGGATATTGTACGTGAAAGCTGAAATGGTGTGTTTAGGTTGTAGGCAGTAATAAAATATCATAAAACTTAAGTGCTGAAATTGTTCTATATTCACTATGAGTGTGTGTTTCCGTGTATAATGTGACATATTGAGAAGGTTTTTAATGAAAAATCGCTTAAGTAAGAGCTTTGAGTGCTGAAATTGGAAAATTAAGTACTGAAGTTATTACTAGTTTGAAGTTGAAATTATGTGTTATTTTTCCTTTTTTTTTTTTACTGTTGCTAGAATTGAATAATTAGCTGCTCATGTTACAATCACATGCTGAACTGGAATTGTGGGCTTTGCCTTTGCTGAATATCGTAGATGAAAGCTGTTTAGGTTCGTAATAAAACATCATAAACCCTGTGTTTAAGTGTTGAAGTTGTTCTATATGCAATGTGGGAGTGTTTTCCCGTGTATAATTTGACGTATGAGTACGTGTTTAATGAAATGAAGTTAGTTTTAAACGGTGATTGAACAGGTGAGATTAGGGAAGGCAATGAGAGGGTCGGATTTGAAGTGGTCACCATAGACGGTCGCAGAGGGCCCCTTGCTTCCACCACCAATTCGAGGTAATTTCTGTCTCTGTGCTTTGAATTTTCAGACTTGATTCAAATTCATGGCCAATTTTTTCTGTTTTCTCTTGGCTTTTAGGTTAAATCTTGGCCTGTGCATGAATTATTGACTTGCATTTCAATCATTCCTGTTGCTGTTTGTTTCAACTTTTGTCTTTGGACTAGGTTGATTTTTGGATGATGGATTATTCTTTGGATCTGTTGTTCATTTGCTGTTGTAGCTGAAAACTTTCTCAAACAGGAAAACTTTTCCTTTTCCATGAACTACACTGTTTGGCTGTGTTTGGATTATGTAAGGATTGACTTAGGGAAAGGAATAATTGGAACAATTTTCCTTTCCCTTGACAAATAATAGCTCAACACATACGTGATCCATGCACACCTGAAGTGGCATTATACACTGACCTGATTTTCTTTTTCTGTGTACAGTGGTTATAGAAACTGTTAAGTCATCGACCTGAACTTAGTCTGGTAATCTTTTACCAACTTTATTGTGCTCGATACTAACGTGTTGGATAAAAAAACTCAACTTGGGATCCTGACCTTGTGCATGGGGCTGGGCATGCCTGATCTCTCATATTGATGCCTTTGGTATGGAGTTTTAGCCGCAATTGCAAACGTTTCTTAGGGCCCTCGGGTGTTCCAGAAGCAAAAGTTACTGAACTGATCAGTATTTATGTTTTTGGATTTGAAATTACTTCATGGATCTTAATTACACACACAATATAGGAATAGGAAAACAGTAAAGAAATCAACACAGAAGATTTTACATGGTTTCCCAAAACTGGATACGTCCACGGGAGAGAGAGTGAGTATTTGTTATTGATCAGTTGTTACAGGGTTTACAATAGAGACTATTTATATCCCTAATCTATTCCCAACCCTAATCCAAGTACATGGCCTTTCTTCCCATAATACCCTTATTACACCGTATTGTCCCCCGCAGCCCCCATACCAATGGGCCTACGGTCCAGCCTGCTCCGCCGGATCTGTGATGGGCCAAATGCGACGCTCCGCTCTACATCTGGTCTCTCTTCTAGAACTTCTTGGTACCTTTCCATATGAGCCACAAGTTCTAACATGATTGAAATGGTCGGCTGATTATGTTTCCATCCTGATCAAATTTAGTGCCCTATTGTTTATTGGCCTAATTTTGATTTTCTTTCAAGATTGGTGCCAAGCTATTGAGGGGATACAATCGAATTGTGATCTCTAATGCCTAATTTAAACACCTCTGGGGTGCAAGTTTTTTGCCCTTCATCAATGCTAATAATAGGTTGCTTGCACATTTGACTATTTGTAATTTTTTAATGCGGACCCAATGTTTAGTTTTTCTTTTTCTCTCACTCTCAGAATAAGTTCCTTTTACTTGTAAAGATAATAGATGAATGTTTTGTGATGTGAAATACTGTTCAATTTTTTTGTTGCACAAAACTTTTTGAATTTATGGTCAAAACTCAAAAGAGATTTCCTAATGAAACAACTGCTAAGGCATCGTCCATATCATGCTTTGAAGAGGATACACGAAGTTCAAAACTGAACCAGCTTTGAGAGTTTCAAGATGCTTGGAGATTTAGAGCAACTAAGACAATGGAGATTTTAGCATGTGGACATCATCACCTTTGCTGATTCTTCATAGTTGACACATTCAACGTTACAATTTTTATGTTACTTTTTCTTTATAAATCATCATAAATTGCGTGAAAACCAGTACTCTGAATGGTCATTTGCTGCTGAATATTCAAATGTGAAACAATGAGGAATCTTCTCTTACAGTATTTCTATTTGCATTCTTCAGTTCTCAGCTAAAGAATGTCATTGGCATCTTCTCCAATGCAGCCCAGATTCTCTCAAATGGCCTACTGTGGGGAGGTACAAAGTGGATATAGCATCATTTGAGTCGTTGGCTTTGCCCGAGTTGCAGGTGGGTCAGTTTGTCAATCTTTTGTAACAAAAAAAAAAATAGTAAAAAAATAGTGAGGATAGAATTTTGAGTGTCTGAGGTCCTTAGTCCTTACCACAGACTATACTAGATCATTCAACTTCAGTTACTTTAGGCAATCAACTGCGAGTGAATTTTACTTCCTGTTAGAGACTCGGAGCAGTTCACATATTTTAGTGGTTGAAATGATCCATTTAACTTCGATTTCGTTCAATCACCGTGTGTGAATTTACTTCATGTGTCGGAGCAGTTAACATATTCTGGTGGTTGAAATGATAAAACTTTAAAAAGAGATTTGCTTCTATGATTTACTTTACAACTAAAAGAAAAATTCAGTAAATTTATGGTTTTGAAATTAGGTCAAGGAAGATACCGATCTCTTCGTCATTGATGAAGTTGGTAAGATGGAGCTTTACAGTTCTTCGTTCTTCCCTGCAGTACTGAAGGTTCTGGAATCTAATATCCCACTCTTAGCTTCTATCCCTGTTCCTAAAGCCGGTCGGGACATACCTGGAGGTACATATTTGTCTCTCATATATCTCTATCCAACAATTATCAAAGATGTATGTTCTCCATTGAAACTTATCGAGTTAATGTGCATTTCAGTTGCATATTCTCTGTATGTTGATGGAAACAAGCCTTGAAATGGGAAAGATAATTCCACTGCAATTACATTTACTTGACCGGATATTTTCTCCTTTCCTTTGTGACAACAGATCATGTCTCATTTTCTACAGTTGCAAGGTTGAGAAATCACCCGGGGGCAACCGTTTTCTCGCTGAATATTGGCAACCGGGATGCGGTCAAAGAGCGGGTTTATGCCCTGTTAGTGGATTTGCTTCAAAAGCATTAGACGATGTGCAAATAGGATAATGCATACGTCCACATCTTGCAAAATGTTTCCTCTTGCCATGCGCGGACATAACCAGGTGCACCAAGAGCTTATTGTAATGGAAAAGAAACTGCTACAATCTGCTGCTCGACGTGGTTTGTCACATTTTGTGTTCTTATTTCTTCGAAATGTTACTTGTAATTTCCACCTTTTCAGGCGTGTACATGAATGTTCTGCAAATTGTTCAATGAATGTTGGTCACTTATAAGGAGATGAGTTTAATCCAATGGTTAAAAATTGAGATGAGTTTAATCCGATAGTTTGAATTTAAGATTGTGCCAAATGACACCAAATCGGTGCAACATCTTTGTTTTTTTGGCTTTTCGACACCAACATATGGCCTTGTTCCATTTTTTTTTTCCCTTTTTTTTTTTATGAGAACCGGAAATTCAATCCAAAAGTCAAATCCAGTTGAAAGTGTACACAGACAGAGGACAACGGGAATGCCCTAATCCGAATACATAACAATTAAGCACTAAACCACAAATTGCTAGGGTCGAGTCCGCATTGAACTACATGTGCCCTTGTTCTTATGTGCTATGACATTTCAGGCATCCAAACTTCAAGGTTGTCTAGGATCATATATCATATTAATTTGTAGAGGAACAGGCAAGAGAGATTTACTTTGGATTTCAAAATTAGTTGAAATAATGAGATTTACTGCGACAAGCAAAGCTCTTGATTGTTACCTACGGAATGTAAACATCTCTTTTTGGTGATAAATTTTTCTCTGATTTATTATTCATGTAAATTAAGTTCCAAGGATACGGGAAGGAAAACCAGATGTGAAGGTGTGGTAAACTAGTTTCCAAATTATTTCGGCCTCACATTTTCTAGAATCATGTATTAGCTTCAATCTCTGCAATAATTGTAGCATGTGTAACAACCCTGATTTTTGCTAAATAAAAATTTCGTTTATTAAATTAAATTTTCTTTTCTTTAATTACTTTCGTTAATAAATTACTTAAAGTTATTTTTGGTAATAATTATTTTGTCAATAATTGTTTTATACTAGTATACTAGTATATTTATACTACAAGATTTTCTCCCAATAAATTCCTAGATTTTTCCCCCTAAATTTTCTTAGGAGTTACTCCCTTCGTTCCAAAATAATGGTTATTTTTGGGTAGTCGTGCCACTCAAACAATTGTCTATATCTCACAATTTATTACATTTTTTTATAATTTTTAAAAAAAAATTGTTTAATAAAACTAATTGAGATCTATCAAACAAGATCCATATTGAATATAAAAAGTGTTATAAATTAGAAGATATAGACATTTTTTGAGAGGTTCTAAATAAGGAAAGGTAACCAGCAATTTGGAAGGGAAGGAGTATTAGTCTAGTTTTTGCACATGAAGGAAGGAGGGAGGAAGCTTCCTAATTACTTAGTCACTAAGGATAAGTATATTATACATATATATATATGCATAGAATCCCATAAAGTGCAACCTAGAAATTTCCTAGAAAGTTCTTATTAAATCTTCTCATTTAATTCATAGATTTCCTTAGGCTTTTATTAGACCCATGGCTATTAGTTGGCATCAAATTAGGAAATTACCTAGAAATTTCCTAGAAAGAGAAAGGAAGGAGGGGTGCCCAACCATTGCCTATAAATAGAGCTCATGCTCTCATTGTTTTCTCACACCAAAACTCACTCTTCCTTTTAGTCTTAAAGTAGCTTTCTAGTAGCATAGTTTCTGAGTTTTTCAAGTAAAAACTCAAAGTGTTCTTCCATATTCAAGAAGCTCCACCACCAAAAACCACCCCTAGATCCAAAAAGTAGAAGTTAGTTAGTAGGAAGTTGTTTGTGCTTACGGTAGTTCTAGTCCAGAAATCAACATAGCTTATCGGCTTTCGATTAACACTCGGAAATTAAGGTAGCTTTTCTAACCAAATTTTAAATAATCAATTTCTATACCGTTATAATTCTTGTGTTACTTTCAAATTTTCCTTAAAGTTGCTTAGTTAGTATTTTTCTGGAAAGTTAGATTTTGGTTCTAAAAGCTTACGGTAAAAGTTAGTGGTGATTAAAGTAACATTTTTCTTAATCTCATGTAGTTGTTATGATGCTCGAATGAAGATCGACTTTTCAAAAGTACGTAGTTGTAATGCCCGAATGAAAATTGACTTTTCGAAATTACGCCGTTATAATGCCCGACTGATTTTTGGAAAAAGTAACCGAATAAGACTTTTCTTAAATTGACTATGAGATAACCCAAGGCTAACACCCTTGAGGGTCTATCAAAAAGACAAGCTTCACGCTGCCTAAGAAAAGAATGGTGATTCTAACTAGACTCGTCCGACCATCCGATCTGGGACTCTCCTGGTTATTTCATTTGTCAAGAGAAGGTCGCCAAAGAAAAATAGATTTTATAAATGACTTCATAATCGAACGGTACTGTTTTTCAGTTACCCCTAGACTGGTTTGAAAAGGATAGCGCGTAGGAAAGCTGTTATTTTATGTGACACATTTTTCGAGAAAAGATGCGTTGACACGAAACGAGTTTTATAAATCATACTGCATATTCACGAGACGATACGGTATTGAGACGACACGATTTTTGAGAAAAGATTCTTGATCACAAAACGAGTTTTATAAATCATACTACATGTTCACGAGACGATACAGTATTGACACGATACGGTTTTTAAGAACATGAACGATTGAATGATTGACGAGAAACGAGATGAGAATGAAAATGGATTGATTGATGAAATTGAATATGGTAATGCCACTATAGCACCGCCTTTCATGATGTTGCGTCCATGATGTGGTTAAGGCTAAGCGTGAATTGAATTGATACGGTACGGTAGTACAGCTTGAGCATTGTCCTAAATTCGAGGAGAGAATTTGGTTGTCTTTGGTGCTAAGTGTGTACAACACATAGTGGACGGACCTTGAAACGTACTGTGGGGATCAGTAAGACAAGACGGCCGGGACTATGTTACGTGTGTGTGCGGGGTGCACCGACCTTGTATCTTGTTAGTGTGCACCTTGATACAAGACAGCCGGGACCTCGAGCGGAAATGTTTGGTGACCGTTAGTTGAAAGGATACGGAAACAGCCCAATAACTTTCGAGTGATGGACTGTAGATCCGGTGGTCGGAAGTAGTACCATAGAGGAGCGGAATGAGTTGATTGTTGATCCAGAAGACGGAAACGGTACCCGAACTTTTGATATATTTGAAGAAAAATGCTGACACTGAAAAGATAATACGAGACACTGTTTTACTTGCACTCGTTATATTCTAATCTGCATTGACACTGACATATCTGCACTCATAAGATACACTGTTTTGATAAAAAGCCTGCTTTACTTTACTTGTCATTATTATATTGTTCTAGAATTGCTAGTTAACGTTTGGGTAGAATTGTTTGCTGGGCGTTATCGCTCACGGTGTTGCACTTGTGTGACTTTGGCATAATACCACGATGTTGCTTTGCGACTCTGACGCATTATGCTAGACTATAGAGATGAACAAGAGGAGTACTATAGCTTGAAGGCCTACGGAATAGAGCAGGACACCGCTGGGATGGACGGCCGTGCAATGCAGTAGAGAAACCCTAGTTATTCTTGTAGTAAATAAATGTATTAGCAGGGTGATCTATGTAATTTCCTTTTCGGATACTGTTGTGAGATTGTGTTTATTATTTATGTAACTAATATAACGTTCCCAAAATTCGGGGCGTTACAACATGATATTCATTAAACTTGATTTCACGATATATAATGTCGGCCTATATATACCCTGTTTGGCTGTTGAGAAAATGTGAAGGATAATGTAGAATCTTGAAATTTTAGAAAATTATGTTTTGTTTTGGTTTATGAGAAACAAATCTGTTTAGTTCTGGTTTTGTATTTACAAGATTTTCTTGTTTGCGACATATACAATATTGGGTATGAATATGTCGGCTTGTTGTCTATCGAGTTGTTTGTTGTCTGTTTGCATAATATGATATTTGATTTGTTCGTCGGTTTATGTTTGTTTTTGCCATTCAACCTTTCAATGGTTGTAGCTGGTCCGTTTTCTAGGCTTTCAGCACTCGTAGGGCTCATCAAAAGCTGCTGGACGAAGAGCTTACCGTGACTGTTGCAGAAGCTGAAAAGGGTATTGTAAAGATGGCTAGAGTGAAATGTAAGTTTTTGTGATGATGGCCGAAAAGGGTATTGTAAGTTTTTCCCATTTCCTCCACAAAAACTTACATTTCACTCCAACCATCTTTACAATACCCTTTTCGGCTTCTGTAACAGTCTCGGTAAGCTCTTCGTCCAGCAGCTGTTGATGAGCCCTACGAGTGCTGAAAGCCCTAGAAAACGGGCCATCTATAACCATTGAAAGGTTGAATGGCAAAAACAAACATAAACCGACGAACGAATCAGATATCATACTATGCAAACAGACAACAAACTAACAAACAACTCGATAGACGACAAGCCGATAGATTCACACGCAATATTGTATATGTCGCAAATAAGAAAATCTTGTAAATACAAAACCAGAACTAAACAGATTTGTTTCTCATAAACCAAAACAAAACATAATTTTCCAAAATTTCAAGATTCTACATTATCCTTCACATTTTCTCAACAGCCAAACAGGGTATATACATGCCAGCATTATATATCGTGAAATCAAGTTTAATGAATATCATGCCACAAATATTGCAGAGATTGAAGCTAATACATGATTCTAGAAAATGCAAAAATCTGAGGCCGAGATAAGTTGGAAACGATAAGTTGGAAACCAGTTTACCACACCTTCACATATGTTTTTCCTTCCCGTATCCTTGAACTTAATTTTCATGAATAATAAATCAGAGAAAAATTTATCACCAAAAAGAGATGTTTACACTCCGTAGGTAACAATCAAGAGCTTTGCTTGTCATTTTCGCTTCACTTGCCATTTTCGGTTAATCGCAGGACCTCTTTGGCCATAGAAGAAAATGATAAGGAAAAATGTGTTTTAATCCGGGTCATCTGTTGCATTTTTGGACAGCCAGACGTGCACGGTGAGTGCCATGTCAGCCATATCTGCTCGGCATTTGCTCGGCATTGAAAAATTCCTCCTTAAACAGAGAGGGGCAAGGGATAATAATCCGAATATAACAATTAAGCACTAAATCACAAATTGCCAGGGCCGAGTACGCACTGAACTACATGTGTGTCTTTGTTCTTATCTGCTATACCATTGCAAGCATCCAAACTTCAAGTCTGTCTAGGATCATATATCATATTTGTAGAGGAATATTAGTAGGAAAGTGAAAAAAATAAAAAAAAATAAAAACTTTAAATATTCCATTCCTTTTCCAAGCCTACAAGCGAGAGAGACTTGTACAGGCAAACCCTTTCAACTACTTGAGAAAATTTGGAAACCAGTTTACCACACCTTCACATGACTTTTTCCCTTCCCGTATCCTTGTAACTTAATTTACATGAATAATAAAATCAGAGAAAAATTTATCACCAAAAAGAGATGTTTATGTTCCGTACGTAACAATCAAGAGCTTTGCTTGTCATTTTCGCTTCGCTTGCCATTTTCGGTTAATCGCAAGACCTCTTTGGCCATAGAAGAAAAGGATTGTGCGGAGTCCTGCATCTCTGCGGCTCGGGTGTTGATTCCCTGTCCAATCAAAGGAGATCTCATTAGAGAAGAATCGGTAAACAAGGGCTACCCGCTACTACAGGTCTGGGGAGGGGGGTTAGATGTGTGCAGCCTTATCTCTGCAAGTGCAGAGGCTGTTTTCGCGACTCAAACTCTTTTACCACCTAGTCACATTGGAGCAGCCTCACCTTGCGTCCAAACCGAGAGAAGAACAGTTATATGATCACATCATTTTTTTGCAAATAAAATTATGGGGCTGCATTTCCCAGGGATATTGTGCCAGTTCATTGGAATCAAACTGAAAGATTTCCCACTTCATAAAACTGGGAAAAAAACTCTGGCAATTGAAATTACCAGAAGAATATGAAACTTAAAACTTTCATTGATACCTGCAACTTCTTCACATTTTCGCTCAATTTATCTCGTGCCTCCTTTGCATTACTCGAATCCTGCACCCAAAGATGAAGATTCTGAAACTTTTGAAATTTCGTCCTCATGCGAAATCGTAATATATTGTGCAAAATTTTGCGAAACATGAATGCACAAGTACATATTTTGATACTTGAAGCTCATGGCAAAGGTTCTCATTCTTTCGGCACTTCAAAGGACTAGAACAACAATTTGATTGCATAGCTAGTAAAATTACTAAAAATATGGAACTTTATCTGTGTACATAAATCTAAAAAGTAGTGGCTCTTATAACCAGTAAATATTCCTGTCTTAGCATTCGTTCGAAAATCATGGATCTATTTTATGGAGGTTTTCTGATACAAAAGTCAAGAGGTAGCATAAGCCTCAATATTGGCATGGCGTAATTTCCCAAAACAAAAACGTAATAACTGTAGCCTCTTTTTTTTTCGAATGCAAAAGAAAAGGTGTTGAAACCAATGACCTAGTAGTTTTCCAACACACTATTTTGCAGCAAAAAAAAGAAAGCGCTGACCATGCCCAGGGCTGAATTAATCCAGTAATGGAACTGAAATTCAAAGAGATGCGTACTTACGCCAAAACCAAATCCATATTTTTTCTTAATTTGATCAACTGAACCAGTCTTCTCATCTTTTGGCTCTTCCTTTGGTGGTGGCACTATTTCGTTATTCCCTTTCGTGTCTTTCCCTTTGAAGTCTTTCAGTTTAACTGCAGGGTGGAAAATTTAATCAAGCCAATAGTTATCAATGCAAATTAAAGCCATGAACTTTGCACATCGGTGAAAACATACGGAACAAACAGCAAATGGACAGCTTTTTTCTTGAAATAGCAAGACAATAGGAATCAGAGATTTGCAAATGAACAGTCAATTGTATAGTGTCCTTACAACATGCACATGCATAGACACCGACGACAGGAAATTAGAGGAAATTAGAGACAAATTGGCTGGCTGCACATCTTTCGTAGCCTTCCTTTTCTGGAGACCGAAATGTTTTAATAAAATGGAAATCTACCTCCCTTTCTATGCTAAAAAACTCGATCTTCCAATGTCAGTGTCCTTCCGATAGTGGAGTCTAGCACATCAAACAAATGTTGTTGAGGATTTTAATATGCTAAGCCTTCGTTCTTTAGTTTATTTCACCCCTTTGTAATGATGGTTTCTTTGCTGTCTTGAGCTATTGAATTTACGGTAGGCCTGACCAACATCCGGTCGAGAGAAGGCTTTCGAAGCAACAGGTTGGAAAAGCTAGAAAATGCTTCACATTTTCTTATCATAGGCGTATCTGTATCACTAAAAGAGGGATGAGAGTTGAACACAGTGATAAACTAACAAGTTCCTCGTAGGGCTACTCCCATTGCAAAAATTCTTGAGCAATGGCAAGCAAATACTGGGCTTCTCAAGAAATTTCCCGCATTTTCCAACTTATAGATAGTGTGCTAAACAGAGTCTATGTCCACAGTCGCCAGTCAGTCGCATAGTTGTGCAACGATGAAAGAAATATGAAGTCATAAAACAAAATGATAGGAAATAAAGAAATTCTATGCAGGTACACAGAGTAAGGATCTATTATTCAACTGACCTGAAATTTGCTTGTTAATTGCCTGAAATCTACTTGTTAATTTCTGTTTGTTAAGTGCTGCCATTATAGGATTTCCTTTTGGTTTCCCTCGTGGATCGTCGAGGTCGATATCATCTGCAAAATAACAATACGAAAGTAAATGTACCTGGAAATCTAAAGAGGCCATTACAAAACTCAAGGAAAAATCGGAAGTGGAGTTAATAGAAGGAAAAGCGGAATGAGTGACTCATATTTTGGCAAAAACCTAGACGAAGTTGGCATGTATGGAATTGTTTCTTTTCAAGTATTATGCAGTGGGATTTGGAACTTGTCCCAAGGTCCAAATATTAAAGAAGCATTTCACAAGCTGCAATAACATGATGGCACAAGATATGAGCTGCTCAAGCTTCCTACTTCTGAACCTGGCATTAATAAATCCAAGATTTTCTGAGTAACAAACTAGAAATACCTATACTCAATGCAACTTCATCTTCATCATCCATGGCCAGGTTAGCCCTGCTTTCAGCAAAAGTTGGAAAGTTGTCAACGGAAAATATTGTTGAGAGGTCTTCAAGACCTTCTATTGCACTTTCAGCTTCCTCTTCGGGCATCTGTTTTGCTTTACTTGTCTTATCTTTGAGTACAGAGGCAAATATACCCTATAGCTCCAGAGCAACCACAAGAATCCGTTAGTACTGCATTCATCTGGTCAAGAGAAGATTTTGGACACTGTAAGCACAATAATTACCTTTTTCTTTTCTTTGGGGATGACAGGTGCAGAAATGACCCTTTGTGGAATTATAAGATCCTTCTTGTAGACTCGGGAAACAGAATCCAAATGCCTAGAATCAAGGATAAGTAATTAAGCAACACAACGAGAAAAATTTATGTAGGCAACCTATGCATTTTTGCACTTTTCAGATTCCAAAAAGAAAAGCAGTTCCTAGACTGCTTAGTATTAACTCAGATATCCTGAACCATTAAAGTAACACCTACTCAACACATTGTAATTTGTGCAAGTAGTCACATAGCATGAGCTAACAAAGGATTGCAATGTTGAGTGAGAGAGAGAACAATTTTATAATTTTACACCATGCAAATGTGGGTTTTTAACAGACTTTGGTAATTTGAAGAAAAACTGATAAAACAGCGCGATGGTATCAGCTCCATGGTATATTTTTTATTCGAGATGTATTACCAACTTCTCTAACACACTGAATACCATTACGATAATTCTGTTGTCCCAAAGAGGCAGACGGGTCATTGAAAGAACAAGAAACTACGCTAAGTACGATTTTCATGAAGGCTCTTGAGAAAATGTTTCGAAATTTATTAATTATTTAATTAGCCATATCAAAGAGGGTGGCGAGTAATGGGACTACTGTATGACAGGTCAAAAGGCCAAAACTGAAAGAAGAAATGGATACAAAAGCAGAAATTGGAGAAGCATGCATACCGGTAAGTACTCTTTTGGAGCAAAATCGAGACGAAGAACATTTCCTGGTCACCATTCACCTGTACAAAGAATGCAATTAGCAGTTGGTCTACAAACTCCAAACAGATACCCCAACCAGAAATGTAGTTTTGGAGTTGCAGTCTCACACCAAGATAAGTTCTCCGTCCAATGAAGAGCACATTGCATACGCAGCAACAGAATTTAGCTTTGGAGTTGACAATGTAAGACCTCTAATTGAAGTTTCTTTCAAACGAGACAAATCTGGTAGGGACCTGTAATTTCAAAAAGCAGCTTTTAGCCACATATACATTTAATCAGTTATGCAATGCACTACCAAAATCACAGTTCCACAGGACCAACTAAATGTTCAGTTTTATTGAGTTCTTTTTACATTAAATATCGGCAGCCATCTTATCTCGCACATGACAGAAAGACTACAGAAATTATCAATGGCCTAACTTGAGAGTTAACCAAAGCAATTTGTAAAAAAAAAACAGATTCCTTTAGCCAAAGGGAGTCCGGCGAAATTGCACCATTTTCTAATATAGGGTAAATTTTGAACGAGTCATTCTCTGCTGGACAACTAATTCCAGAAATAGAAGAATACCTTTTGGTCTGCAGACTGAACCAATTGGTGATACAAATTCCATTTTTCTTACTTTTTAATTTGATCAAATCAAATACAAAACATGCACAAAAAGGTTATCACCTTATTTGAACAATTCCATTCGAGAAGAGAAGTATAAGTCCAGCAGCATCAGGAGTGTGAAATGTTGATGCCCAACAACAAGATGACGAATCGAACTTCTTTTTGTAAAGCACTTGCTTAATACCCTGAGAGAGAAGAAAGGAAAAGAATAGGTAGCAGCTACAGTAGCTCTCGTTACCAGAGGTACCTGAATAACTGAAGCACATTTACCTGGACCACATGCTGTAACGAATAAACATAAGTAGCTTTCTCAGAACAAATCAAAACTGATTCCTTCCCATCTGCACCACATTAACGTGCAATTTCAACAGTTACTTAAATATGAGCATGACTATAATGTTCCAAGACCAAGATAGCACAGGTCGTCCATGTTATCCAAACATAGGATGAGGTATGTATAAAGAGGCAACTAAGTAAATGAGCACTGAATTACCTAAAACCTGCATGAATAAAGCTTTAGAGGGTTTCGTAGGACCGACTATGCCAGAACCAAAAGTATTTCCTGTATCATTCTCAATCGCCAAAACTGAAGAATCCTTTGTTGCCACGACAATAAGATTCTTTTCAAAACCATGGAAGTTGCATGTTTCAAACTGCATAGAGATGACTCCTGTGCACAGTTCACTTGCAAAATGCTTTTGATATAGTACGGCTGCCCCCTCCATATCGATTAATGAGACCTGTATGCAAAAAGTGTAAAAAGAAAGTAGTTGCTTATATGAATGACCCAGAATGTTAATTTCTACCCAATATAAGACGAGTTAGTATGATAAGCAGGTATGGGACTACGTGAAATATGGTGTACCACTCTCTTCCTCCAGGAAAAAAACCAAATCAAGCCAAACTGAGCTTTAAATTTCAATTAATTGGGGTCGGCTACATAAATCCGTTTTCTCCATTGAGCTCCATCAATGGCATCGTTTTCCGTTATATTCAAGAAACCTGGGTCTTTTTGAACTATCCCTCTAAAGTCAAGCTTGGTCCGTCGACCGATCTACAATAAACATGTGACATGTCCAAACCACCTTAGTCATTATCTCTCATCTTATCTTTTAACATCATTACCCCTACCATCCCGTGACAAAGAAAGAAAGAACGAAAGAATAGAAGAAAGTCTAAAAGCCATACCATGTTGTCTACACAAAACAAATTACTGGTTGCTTCTCTGGGCCTGCATATTATCTAGGTGAAAGCAGGTTTCAAGCATAGGGCCTACGTATAATGAACACTTATAAGTTCCAGGAAAAGGAGACCTACGTACCAAGTAGGCCATAGACCATTATGCTCAAACTAGCCCCAGTACCATCTACGGTAATGGTACATAAGGAATTGTCCCACTTCTAGTCATTTAAGCTCGATCATATGAAGGGACCTCTAACATTTGACAAGTTCGAAATTGATGACAATATGGTACAGAAACTAGTATCGTTAGATGGCTATTGTATCAGATTCTACTTTCAGCAGGACAAAACTTGAAAGTATACTTGTTTGATGGGACTGAAACCGAAAGAAAAAAAAAAGAATGAAACAGTTAGTTGGGGAAAAGAAGAAGAAGCGTACATATCCTAGATCAGACCCAACAGCAAGACGTCTTGAGCTGAAGTTTACGGCAATGGAAAGTACAGCTCCATTAACCTTCACAAGTTTAAGACTCTGGACAATGTGATTGCTTCCTTTCTTAGAAATTCCTGTCCATAACAATGTAATTTCTTAGAAAAGCCTATATGCAGCAGTTGTAACATTATCTGCACACAGTAATGTTAGTCCAAACAAAAATTCTGAACGACAGAAATTCTAAATTGAGCTACATATCGCCGCTGTATATGTAGCCCTGATTGGATTTCAGGGTTATGATGGGAACAAGAGCAGCAAAACTGGGATGTCGGGGAATCTTATGAAAGAACCAGAACATATAAGTATGAAGTAATGATAATCAGCCATTGTATAAACACCAAAACGGGGAAAGAATAGCAACTCCAAATTTGCCGGCTAAGTTATCTGAAAGCCGCCAGTCCATGCTTTTATGTTATAAAGGATCTAAAGGGGTATTTTATTTGTTAGCTGTCAACTACCTAATGCACAACCCTCCTCTTTTATCTAGGCTTGTGATGGGCTTCATTGAATATAAGACTCTAGTCATGCATGACACAGGTCAAGTTCAACATATCACAAACAACTTATTTAACACTAGCCAGTCCATACTTTGAATTTCATAATGAGCAACTCTATTTAAGACTTCTTGTTCAACCCTTCGACTGTCTTAAACATGTCACTAACAAATAATACTATGCAACACAATTGAGGACTATAATCCGTAGAGATTCTAAGAATTCATATTTGCAGTGGAATGGCTTCCAACCATTCTGCGAAAATCGATTCTTTAGCTATCCCTTCATAAGTGTCTAAAATGTTGGGTCACTCCATGGCACCCTCCAACTCCACCATTAATTACAAGAACAAAAATTATGCTATGTAGAGTAAGGCTGCATTCAGCAGAAAAAGATGTCATTAGAATTTGTAACTATACCTTGTAAGGATATGAAACTGCTTGCAGGGGAGAATGACTCAGGTTTAAGCCCAAAAATGCGAACCTGCATCCAATAGAAATAAATCAATAATTCACAGTTAATTTCCGGAACTGCATAAGTAACATTTCGTCGTTCTTTTTCCTAGCCAGATCTATCAGAAAGGAAACTTCACCATTCCACTTTGGTCTCCAGAAATAAGGAGCCGGCAGTTGCAATCAAAATACAATGCTGTCAGTGCTACTCCACTTAAAGAAAAATCAACCTCACTCTGCAAACAAAGTAGAGTAGAATAAGCACAAGCTCAAGAGGAAATGTTCCAACTCAAAAGCTGCTAAACTTGCAAAATAAGAACTACTCTGTAGCAACTTTACAGGAAAATAACACTACAGGAGAATAAGACATGCAATGCAAGGGTTCCTAACTATTTCACATTTATTTTATGAATAAAATGAGATGCCACATTAAGTGAACAGATTACAATCTGGGCAGCAAATTGCTCGATTTCTTGTCATTCGGGATCCCTTCTACAGTTCTACTCTTTACTATTGAATTTCTTTGTGAATGTACGTCTTGCAATAAAAGGTTAAAAAGGACGATAATCGAGCAATTTGCATGACTCCAGAAAGATATACAAACATCTGGGGCAATGTTTTCACGATAGGAGGGAGGAAATGGAGATTAGTGAGTTTGTATGACTCCAGACCTTCCTCAAGCGTCCAAGGGCTAGGACACGTTTTAAACATTGCTTAGTTTCCAGAAATATGTGTCATTGGTCATTTCTATTCAAATGCTATCTCAATTCTTAAAAAAAAAAACACTAGAAGATGTAATTCAAGAAGAATACCTGTTGGACAATTGATGCAATAGGGAGCATAACCGGGCATGATGCATCCCAAAAGTTTATGGCTCCGTTATTATGTCCTGTTATGTACAAGTTCTTACTCTTTGAAAATTGTGTAGACTGAGTTGTATCTTTCACCTTCATGTCAAATGAAAATAGTGATGGAGCAAGCTTTTCCAGCAAACTAGTGCCCTACATAACCACAAATACGATACATATCACAACTCTCGAGATTAATAGTGGAATAAGACACAAATTTTACACTGGTATAACTCTGTATTACCTCATCACCGGAACCGAAATACTGATTTTCTGTGATGAATTTTGCTATACATATGCTTGAGTCAGCAAATGGAAGCTTTACCAATATCTCTTTTGGAAGTGATGGTGGGGACCTTGTTTGGCTCTGCAGTAAATGTTTTTCTATTGCACTGTCATCATAGGCATTAACACGACCTGATTTCCCAAGCAGAAGGAGAACATCTTGTTTACGCTTGTTTTGCTCATTGTAGTTTGAAATGATCTCCATATCAACACAAGGCTCTGATGAATGAAGCCCCAACTTAATCGTCCTAGATTCAGTGTGCTCATTCAATAAGACTACCTGTCACATAAATTCCATTGTTTTGATAAAGCCAACCATCTAATAATTAAGAAGGAAGTTTATCAAGCAGAAACAGTTGTTACAGTAACTAGTGTGGAAACTTTAGAAAAGAACTACAGCGGTGAAACTATACATTAGGTTCTATGATCTAATGTTTACAGAAAATTGCAGTACCTGCAACAAGTTGGCAGACATAACATCCGACAAGCCTTTTATGTACAATCGGCTTGCTTTTCCATCTGCATAAACCCACTTTAGAGAACCTATAGGGATTTTATCCAGCTTATATCCAAGATTCAGTTTACAAATAGGAGCACTTTGAGTGGCATATAAGTCCTTGCCAGGCGTTTGTTCAGTTTTTGAAGCCGAAGCAGGAGGAACACTCCAAATAAAAATATCCCCATTGCTATACCCAATAACAACTTTGCTTCCGAAAGGGCAAGCCCAACATGCAGCTGTCACTTTCTTGGACTCATGGCTCCCTGCGGGCAATATGTTTCCTCCAGTCGAAAAAATGGCTTTGCTTTCTTGAATTGACCATAGTGTAATAAAACCATCTCTATAAATTATAAGGACCCTGCATCCAAACAATAACCACAAGGGCGTACAAATTCATCAATGGTACTTAAAGCACCAGATGTTCTTGAATCGTACAAGATAGTACACACAATGAGAATTCTAATTGCTCTATGCCAAACCAATTGATTAGGCAAAAACTAAATAACCGGACGGCAGGGATGAGAAGCATCCCAATGCCTAGAAGAACAAGATGAGGTAAACGAAATTGGGAGCAAAGTATGAAAGCTTGTAGATTATCCGAAGTTAAGCCCATAAACTGGAAGTTTGGTAGTTGGAAATACATCCACGTAGTTAGGTGTGCATTGTAGAAGAACGATTCTTAGCATTAAGCATTATCTAAGGATGTAATCTCGACTTATTTCCCAATTGTTTGGAGCATCTAATACTTCTGGCCAGTGCAGAAGAGAAATTTAAAAATGAAATGAAGACGGAGTACCTTTTACTTTCAGCTCTTGGTTGGGGCATTATATGCATCACAGAAGTATCACCTACAACTCCATCTGCATTCCAGGAATGTTGACAACACGTCAAGTTGCACGAACATGTAAAAAAGTTTTGCATATTCAAGGTACTTTGGCTAAGGCCAAGTCAGATTCATTTGTTGTACAATCTAAAAATAGGTGTTGCTGCAGAAATACATACTGCCAAAGGCTACAGGAGCATTCACAACTCCGTTCAGGATCACAATCACACACACCCAAAAAGTAACAAGGGTAAATAAGAAACAAGTTCAAGAAGTTTCCTCACCATGAGATGCTGAAAGAGGTATACAGTATTTCATTTGCACTACATTCCATGGCTCCTTATCAAGCTTCAAGACGGAAATAGTGCCATTACAATCTCCAACATACCTGCAGATAGATACAGAACAACCAATAATTAAAGCAATGCACACTTGTCTTTTACCTGACTGCAATGAAAGTTACGGAACTTACATGAAGAGACTATGCTGGATGACTGTAAAAGAGGTAATTTCTTCTTTAAAGACATGTACATGAGATAAAACCTTCGTGTCGATATCCCAGACCTAGAATATGATTTCCTGTAGGACATCAATACCAAGGATGGTGGCAATATACACATAAAAAAAAAATGCAATGTGGCAAAGAAACATAATAAATGTAACATACACACTACTTCACCCACCAAAAAAAAAAATACATACACTACTTATGGAAAATGGAACACTAGAAGCAATATACCAACTTATGAAAATGAAAATCTTCAGTAACTAGCCACTGGAATAACTTGCCTCAATTTGGTTATTGGCATTTACATTTAGAAGGATGCCTTGGTTCTCAAGAAACTGTACAAGTGAAATCATGAATTGCGTCAGTTTGTCAATTAAATGTAGCCATGAAGAAATGTCGTACAGAGATCCATGCCAATAAAAGGTCGTCAAATGGTATAACAAAGCATCATTTTTATTTTCCAGTTACCAAAAGGCTCTTGAGAAAAATTGGACTGGAAACTTCATGAAACACAAACCTTCAAAAACTTGCTTGGTACTGCCACATTGGATTCCAATATAGCTTGGGAGTAATCACTTCCGAATAATTTAATTCGGCCATCTCTGTGAATACAAAGATGTATCAAGTCTTTCAGAACAACTTTCCATACCGAATATAACAACGAACAATAAAAGTAGTCAAACTCATGGAGAACATTATCGCCAGCCAGCATATTGTACTACGAAAGTTGGCTGAGCAACCATTAATTTGAGATCATGACTGAAATCTGTATATCACGATAAAGCTTTCCAAATAAAAGAGCTACATGACAGTGAATCAAATGGGAGATAGAAACTTACTTTGTGGAGATGGCCAGAATCTGTTGAATTGAGTCATATGCCAGCAAGTTGGCCCCTGACGGGATGCCAAAATGGAAAACCAGACGTGGGTCTACTTCTTCGGGTTTTATACCGTCTAAGTTCGCTACAGGCTGCAACAAAATGTAATCCACATTTGTTACTAAACCAAACTTCAAAAGATAAGTACTTCATCACTACCAAAATATGGGTATTACCCAAATCAATTGATCCGTATATCAACAAGGAGCCCGTCTTTTGATCAGATATAAACATGGGATTGGACTATACATACAAGATGACCAGATATCTGATTTTCGGTTAAAATATTTACTACCCGATTTAAACGTGCATCCACATATACTTTCACAAAGTACGGGGCGTATAGTATCATGAGAACTATGATACTATTAATCCGATCATTTGCAATATATTACTTCAGTTGAATTAGTTTATCGCATCTTATTAAACCCGTCAAACGTTAAACAAATGGCCCAAAAGACTTATGAACTCATGTTACACAGTTCAACAGATAATTTAACTCGTGTTCCAGAAATGAGGACTGCCATGGCAATGAGTACAATACCATAACTATGCTCCATCCTCCGTGTGAATAACAGATAAAAATTCACGCCCCTTCGAAAGCGGTGATGATTTACATTAGTTGGGCAAATTTAACAAGTGCACATTTTTTTTATTGATAACCCAGAATCTACCAAAAAGGACTACAAATCTCCAACCGGAGCCCTCCGTTGGGAAAAACAGTATACAACTTCGATACGGAGTATACAACTTTCGGGTTATTCATGTGGTATGGGAAGAATGTCACGTCCGGCCAAGGGCCTGAAGAGAAGCACGTGCAGGATAAAAATATAACATAAAAAAAAAATCTATTTTTTTGAACGGAGAGAATCTTTTCGATTTTCGGGGAATTTAGAAATCGTGTGACGAATTTGAGGGGCCAAATTCAAAGTTTTTAGAAACTTTCTTGTTTGGAGCATTCAAGATTTCTTCACGAAATCGTATGAAACTTAATGCGCAGAAATTCGACAGCTTTAGTCCTGCCTTTCGATGCGAAACTCAACGGTCTGTCTGTCTTCGTTGGGACCTTCGGTTTAACGACAGTCAACGACTTGCCGGGTCTTTTTTTTTTTTTTTTTCCGACAATGTTATTACGATTGGAATTTTGTTAATATGTACCCAAGCATATGATAAGATTCATTAATGAGCCTAATTAAATTAATTTTTATAAAAAGTAATTAAAGTAATTGATATATTTAGGTTTTTTTTCATGCAAAAAGTAACAAAAGAGTTTGAGAGGGTATTGTTAATATGTGCCACACAGGCATATGATAAAATTCATTAAATGAGCTTAATTAAATTTTTGTTTGCATGAAAAATCTAAATTCTATTATTAATAGAGCCAAATTACTACGATCACACAATACATAACGGCAAAAAACTACCCACTCATGATCACTTGAGCTAGCTTTGGATCTTTTGCAAGTCGACTGTCACTACCAGAGTGAATATTCTAGGCTTCTGGAATATTGTCATGTGGTGTTCCACTAACCTTATTTGTCACACATTTTTGTGGGAGTTATGTACTTGATGATAGAGCTCACACAAATAGTATTTCATAGAGAAAATTGTTAGAGCATCATATGAGAATGCTAACAGTGAGTGATAATTTTCCAAACCACCGACCATCACATGGGTATGTTGGGGAAGTGAAATAAATGGGACAGTAGTACTATTTTTTTTTTTTTTTTATGTACCCCTAGTACTTAACAAAATAAAATGAACCGAACAGTCAAATGTAGCCCATGGGTTTTGTTTCTTTCTTTTTTAATGCTAGGTTCCTAATCCATGTGAGGAGAGCCAGGCGCCCTTACATAATGCGAGGTACTATTATTTAATGATTCAAATAGATCTCGTGCTTTGAATGAATCGTTTCGATGATGATTTGTCATTAAGGTAAGACAAAACAATTCTTAGGGGGTTGGAGATCTTTGATACAAAATTCCTCTGTCCCACTATTACAAAGGGCTTTGAATCATTAGATTGTGAGTTTTATTTTTATGTTTTAAATATTTGAATGTGACCCAACAACAAAAGCCTTTTGCAATAGAGGAACATGAGTATTTTGCAATAAAAGATCTAGTTCCTTCTTATGGGGTATTCCACTAAAAAAAAAACTGTTTTTTCCTAAATATTAAGACATGTTATTTTCTCATAATACATCACATAAAAATTTGTGAAAAACCAATTTATTCTAAAAACATTATAAGCGGAAGCGGAACCCCCCCCCCCCCCCCCCATGTTATTTATTTATTTTTTTCTCTCCCATCTTTCGACTGTTGTAAGTCAATTTATTTTTTGTTATGAATTTTGTGGACATGCAAAATGAATATCAAGAATCAGCAAATAAAAATGAAACTACAATCCTCATGTCTTGAACAAATTATTTAGATACAATTTATATGAATGATCTACTCAACATTCTCGACAAATTATACGGTTTTGATCCTAAATACAGATTATAAAATGTCTACAATTGAGATTACTACAAAGTTAATAGTAACTTGAGTCACTACAAATACTCCCAATTTCTTTACGAAAAGAACAAAAGGTGCAGTTAATGAAAAAAACATGTTGCCATAGGTTTGAAAGGTTTAAATATTCTTTTGGGCTTTTAAGGTGGGCCCCGATTTAAAAGATCATAACTACCGCACCGTCCAAGCTAGAGAATGTAATTGGTGGATTATCCTTTGGGATTAGACAATAAAGATAAGTTGTTTGGGTCCACTAAAATATACACTAATAACAATCTTTTTATTTTCTTGCTTTTGTAACACTAAAGATAATATGATGGCCTTTAAAGTTATCAACAAGATAGTGCTTTAGGTTATTCAGGACCACGTAGCAGGTAGTTATAGACAAAGAAGGTGATGTTTAACACTTTTTATTACTATTAAGTAATGAGGATAAAGTAATGGATTAGAGGTTTCAAATCTTTAGGAAATAGTATATGCTAAGACGCTTCTTTTAGTTTTTTGTTTTCTTGAACTCGGATGTCTAGGCTAGTTTATACGTACTGGAGACGAATTCCACAACCCATTTTGCGGGAAACCCAATTAAAATCGGAACAAAGCTTCATATCTAAACTGGCCCTAAAAGATTTTCAATATAAAACCTTAGAAGAAAGCAAACCTCTAGGTTTCAAGTCTTGGTTGCCAGGCCTGCTAAGACATCTAGTTAAGGGATTCAAAACAGGGGATGAGCTAAAAGAGGGGCTTATTGAAGACTTCTTCTTTCTAATATTAATAATAATAAGAGTTTAAATTATTTCCACGCCGGTGGAAACAAAAGTTTCCTCAAAATCAATTGCATTGCGCCACATGTCTATACTTTATTTTTTGAGACCAATATTTGGGCACATGGCGCAATGTAATTACTTGTAAAACAGGAATATAAAAGGGAAGTGTGTTTATACTTTTTGATACGGTCCCTATCAAAATTCAGTGGTGAATTAAATTGCATGATCTGTATCCTTTTAATTTAGACAGCATGCAGCCAATTTGTTAGGTAGTTTTCAATTAAACCCCATACAATTTTCTGATTTACTCACCATACTCACCAATATCTTAAATGTTTCCAAAAACAGTCTATTCTTTCCAACCTTGAGTTGACTTTGACCTACACAGCGAATTTTCACCAGATGATCCAAGATTTTTGTCCTGACTAGGGCAGCGAGGGAATCAAGCTCACAAGGATTCAAACTTGCTAATTATTACGGCTCAACTTACCACGTAAGGAAAAAAAAGGTCCTAGATCTAAACTGTTCACTTTAGAGGACTCAGCTCATCAATGTGGGGAAAAACAAGCCAATCGGTTGTCAACCTCAATTTTATGTGAGAGCTATCGATATCTAGAAAATCAAGTCCACAAATGTGATTTGTTTATTGTATTCCAGCGTTCCATTGATTTGATTTTCCACAGGTGCGTTTTAAATGTTGAAGTCTATGAAGTGAATTTATTCAAATTATATTTTTCTGGTTTGGGACAACGCCCATTCAATGACATAACAGTTTACTATGCCCATTGCTCTAAAACTCGTTGCGCACTAGTCGGGCGGAGAAGAGGCGTCTAGGGCCTAGGCGACGACTAGTCGGCTTCCTAATCTAGGTGCTAGACCACTGCCTTGGGCGGGGACTAGTCGGTCTAAGTGGCCTACGTTTAGCACACTTGACTGTGCCCCAAGGCAGGGACACAACAGCCACCCAATCCAGGGAAGGTAATGGTCAATCGGAATATTAACACCAATTGGTACCAAATGGATCAAGTGTTTATTCAACATAAACTTATGATTACGATTAGCAAACTTGGGATTCCAACATCAAATTTTCTATCATCAAGTACAAATTAATTGGTATTTCATCATTAAACTTCCTATCATTGAGTATAATTTACCAGTTTACGGGCTGGGCAGGCAGTCTAGGTAGTAAGATCGAGGCAATTTCATTTTTGAGAATCAAGCCCAAGTATCCATTGATATCTTTGTGGTAAGTGATCCTAAAATACTTAGTCATTTACTTTAAATGCAGGGAAATCGTCTTCCGCCATTTAAGAGGTGCATTATTACTAATCCAGAATTCCAGACACATAATACCTAGTGTAAATTGAAAAAATAAAAATTCATTTTATGAATTTCTGCCTTTTATTCCTGAACTACTTTCCTTCTCCGCAAATTCTGCCGCTATTGTCGATTATTGCTTCTTCTCTGTTCTTCTTCTTCATAAATCGATGCCTTCGAAGGCAAAGTATTTGCGTAATTGATAGCTAAATACTTATCAAGTTAGTGATTGAGATGCAGAGATTCCAATGCAATCGATTGAAACGAAATACATGTCGCTTTAAACCCCAGGAAAAACAAGTAGATGTTCAAATAGGAACAAAAGTTTGAATCAAGATCTATACACGGCAATATGATAAAATCAAATTCAAAAGAAAAATAGATGAGATTTGAGATTCATGAGAACAATTAACACGGAATATCAATTCAACCGTGTGTTCGCTGACGATGATTCTGAAAATTTGTAAGTCTTACGCAACTCGATATTCGAAATTTCCGATCAAGCGATTTGAAATGCAAACATTTTAAAAAATAATAATAAGTCACGTGTGAAGGCCACTCTACGCGCATCTCAACTCGTTCCGAAGAATCATTGACTAGTGGATGCCAATTAGAGTTTGAAATACAAAATTAACAACAACAGAGATAGAAGAAGATGACGACGAGAGAGAGATTAGTTGATTACCTTCTTCGAAGCCTTCTCGACGAGCTTTTTGACGAACATGAAGACCAGATCGACCTTCAAATCTCTACAAGTAAAAGTTTCGAAGCGATCGGAGATCAGAAATGGGGATCAACGGAACTCTGCTTAGTGAAAACCGCCGGCGAGAGAGAGAGAGAGAGAGAGAGAGGAGAGAGAGGCTCTTAGTGAGAGAGTAGGAGAGTGGAACGGTTCATTACAGTTTAATTTGGTTTGGGATTTCTGATAGAGACGGACAAAAGAGCGGTTTTATTTCCTTTTTCTACAGATAGATTGGACGGTTGCGATTGGAGGATTGGGTTACACGTGGCGGGTAATGAGGTTTGTCCGAAGATTGTTGAGAGAGGAAATGGCTTGGACGGCCCGATTTGGTACCAACTGTTCGCAAAAAAGGACAAAAGGCCAATCAGTTTACTAAGACTTTGACTTATTTTTTCGGCTTCATTTAATTAATTTTTTTTTTTTTTTTGAGTTAGGTAGTTTAACATCAAATTTTTGTGTGTTATTGATTCGTCTCAATAACAGGAATTGAAAAGTTAAAAAATTATGACTAGAATTTTAATATTTTTTTGGATCAAACAGAAAATAATTAAGAAAAAATATGTCATTTTTATTTATTTTTGTCTTTATTCAAACACATTTGAGCTTGGATAATATTCCACTTTTTTGCCTTTTTATTTCTCACTTCGAGACAAACAAGTTATACTCATAAAGTTGATGGAAAACAACCAAACACGAAAAAAATTCCAATGAAGATGAAAAAATAAGTCAGGTGACTTATTAGGCCAAAATAGGCTGGCCTAAATTAAATACTAATCTTCATGGCCAATTTGTTTGTTCATTTTTAATGTTCGTGCTAATTTTTTATTACTTATATATTTCAATATTGATTTTAAAAAAAAATATGCGATAGGTAGTTTATTTGATAGTTCTTGATTAGTTTTATTATATAAAGTTTTCAAAATCACAAAAAATATTATAGAAAAGATACAAGCAATTGAAAAATATCACGCAAATTGAAAATGGACAAATAAATTGAGACGGAGGGAGTAAAACAGATAAATAAATTACAGATATTATTTTGATGATGAGAAAAAAACGGTATGGGAAATCTTCGATCGATACTCCTACGAGTATATGATATTGCTGGATGACTGTTTGTTTCGGACGACGGTGAAAGTGACGCATGAAAGCGAAACTCAGAAACAAAATCAGCAGAATCCGAATATTAGCGTAAAGAAAAGGAAGGTGTTTATTCGAAATTAATATTTTGAATTTTTAAAATGTTAGTCAATCAGTTTTACGTAACCCTATATGTAACACCCCGAATTATTTCAAAAATATTTGATACATATTTTGGAGTACTTATGAGAATATTATTAGATAAACCGAGACCGCGGTTAGTCTCAAGATAATTTATTGGAGTCATGGTAAAATTTTTAGAATTTTCTGAGGTAGTATCTGGACTGCACGGTCGGAACAGGGCTTGTTTTCGCGGTCGCGGAGTTCCAGCCGCCTGCTGGAAGTGGAAAATTTCTTAATATGGGAGTGGGTCCCACCCCACCCCCATAATTCGTCCCCTCTCTTTCTCTTTTCTTCTTTCCTTTTGTTTTTTCTTCTTTTCCTTTTCTTTTGTGCTGGGCACAATCAGAGAAGAGAGAGAGGGAGAGAAAGAGGAGGAAAGTAGAAGAAGAAGAAGGAAGAAGGAAGAAGAACGATGGAACGAAGAAAAAAAATTGGGGAAAATCCAAAATTGAGGTATGAATTGAAGATTAATTTCAGAAATTTTTAAGTATGCTGTTCATTTACAAGTTAATTTGGTATTTTGCATCTCACAAGAGTGATTTGGGGTTTGGTTTTACAAAATTCGTGGAGGGAAGGCGAAGGGTTTCACCGACTGTTTTTATGGAAAACTAAGCTGCCATGATTTGTGGCGAATTTTTAGATATAGTCCCAGAGCTCGTAAATTTATGAGAATTTAACTGGAGGTACCCATATGAGTTCTAGACCTTGTGTTAAATTTTCGTGATTTTATGAGAAGTAAAGAAAATATGAAAATTCGTGAATCAATCTGTGGTCAGGTGCGTGTTTGGGCAGACAGCACTGACATGTCCTGGGAAAACGGTTATAACTTTTAGCTCGGGTATCCGATTGGTACACCGTCTTTTGATTCTGAAACTAGACTCATATACCTTCGATTTGATGTATGGTTTATGCTCTAATTCCTTCTGGAGAATAGCAGTTTTTAATTTGAAGTTGGAGGAAAATCTGTTTTGGGAAATTTTTAGCAGGTTCTGGGTTAGTTTGATGGTTGATTAAAAATAGTTACAGAGCTTGGAAAATTCTGAATTTTTGATATGATGATCAAGTATGAGTTTGGAGGTTGTGGTAAAAATTTCGTGGGAAATGGATTAGTAGATTAATTCTGGAAATTCGCAGAGTGCAGCACTGTTGGGTCGTAGTATGCATTTTCATGCATTTCACTTGCATTTGGGCATGAATTTTTGGTAGGGAGCTTATGGGTGATATATAATTGTTATTATAGGTGATGTTATTATAAGGATGGTTGTGATTACGCCTTCGGTGCACAGAGGTTGAGTGTTTGGCAGAATTGGTCCTGTTGTGACAGGTGAGGATGTACAGCTTCTATAATAAATAAGAAATGTTTTGTTTTTCAAATTTGTCGTGTGATTATTACTGTTCCTGAAAGCTCCTTCGATGATTATTTTTGAGTATATGATGGCAACGTTTTTGGTTGGTTGGATCAAATGATTTTTGGTGAGTGGAAAGAAAATGTTTTATGCCTTTTGTGCCAATGTTTAGTTTGCAAGGTTGGCATCTTGCATTCGTGGGCTGTGCCATCTGGCTGTGTGCCAGCATTTTAGCCAAAAAGTTGCAAGGTTGGCATCTTGTAGCGTGGGCTGTGCCAATATTTAGTTTGCAAGGTTGGCAACTTGCATTCGTGGGCTGTGCCAAATGTGAGCAGTGCAAGCTTAGTTCTTGTTTACTGTGTGGATTGCACCTACCATTGGTGATAAAGAATGGCCCTCGTCACCGCCACTATATGTGAGCCTGTGAGCGAGGTAACGGTACCGTCATAACTCCCAGTCGTGAGGTTGGCGACTCGTTGGCACATTTGGTAAAATTAGTTGTTGTGTTACTTATTGCTGTGAGAGAAACTGTTGCTAATTTTGAAATCTTTTAAAAAAAATGTGTTTGAGATGGGCCGGTGGGCCGTATTTTGAGATGGGCCGGTGGGCCATGTTTTGAGATGGGCCGGTGGGCCGTGTTTTTTTTAGATAAGCCGGTGGGCTGTACTTTCGAAATAAATATGATGGCTGAGTTTTGAGATAAATTGTGCGGGCTGAGAAAGTTTTGAGAAAAACTCTTATTGTTGGAGAATTATTGTTCTTATAAAAAAAAGGGTGTTGGTGTGATATTTAAACTTCGATACATCCCAGGAGCTTGGACATTTCTTTTTATTATGTTGCTCACGTACATCCTCCTGTAACCTTTTTGGTGGCAGATTTCCAGTTGAGCTAGACGTCGGTCCACTACAGTGCCAAGGTGCCAGTCAGGTGTTCATAGAGGTTGAGTTTTATAATTCTGTCGGTTAGAGGGTGTTGTAGAATGACTATAAATTGTGAGGTTGGTGTGGTTCAGTACAAGTCTAATATGGTTGACTGTACAACTGATGTGGAGGTGTGAACACCTGTCTGTTTTTATTGGTTCTGCTGCGAGCTGTAGTCTAATTTTGAGTATTATTTTTGTGAGAAGTCGGAAAGGCGTACAGGTGGTGACAGGTGTCCTGTCACTTTGTGCAAGTTTTATTTTGCCAGAGTGGGGTGTGACACTATATACCATAGAATATTTTAGGATAATTTTTTATTTCGAAGAGCTCTGAGAATAATTTGTGAAACAGTCGAAATTTAACATAAAATTTTCAGAAACCGTCAAGATTTCAAGAAAAAAAAAATGTACAAAATTTAAAATTTTGTGTTCCAAGTTTCAAAATATTTGTCAAATGTTGGTCAGCAAGATTACCAAATGGTCATGAATCATGACACACATTGTAAGACCGGCCCTTTCCAAAGTGAAACAAACTAAAAAATAAGCAAGAACATGGAACCTATATTTCACGAGGAACTTGACAATGGGTAGGTACATCAAGTCGGGAGAAAGGGGATAGGAAATCCAACCAAAGGTCGAACGAAAAAGAAAAAGACCACAAAAGAAAAACCTCTAAAATAGCCACCATTTGACAGTCTTGGCCTCACCACCAAACATCGGATGGTAGTGAACCAAGTCATCTACCGCCGCAATCCACCACCATTGATAAGAGATCATGCCATGCCACCGCCGCAATCCCAGGTAATAAGGCCGATGCCAAACAAAAACGCAGAGAGCCCAGCACCAATCAAACCCGATGAAAACAACACACCCAAACGAAGCAATTGCACCCCAACACTGCCAAATCAAAATCCGGCGGTGACCATAAAGTTATCTTCGTCAAATGATGACCTAATTGGAAAAACCACTACAGTTGGTGATGGGCTTAAAAAAGAATTCTACACGACATCCTCGTGATATATTTGATAAATTTGTTGATCTTTACTTTAAACGGAAGAATAAAAAAATGCTAGTAATAGCTTGTACGTACGTAAGACAAAAAACTTGCAAGTGAAGAGAGAGAGACACAACGTAATCTTTTATATTTAACAAAAATTTAAAAGCATAAACTATAAGTAATAATATTGACTTTCGCTAAGCAGGGAAAAAAAAAGTTACTACAAACCCCTCATTCGTGCATTTTAGAAATAGATAGACACATGAAATTCTCCCTTGTATGAAACCTTAAGTCACATCTAGCTCACAACAATATTCTAGCACAGAATTCGGATTATGTCCTCTCTGCCGCTATAGACAAATTGTGTCACCATGATCCTCAAATTTTTGCTTTTCTGCAAACTCTATAGCTGAAAGATTTAAAAGTAAATCATCATTTTTTCCTGACCATCAAATATGTCCAGTTCAATTTAAACACGCCTCAACTTATCCTTTCCGATTTGGTCAAAGACATGTTAATTACGCCGGGACTAGGTCTTGTAGCTTGAATTATGGGTAATTATCAGTTACCTCCCCTGAGGTTTTTGACACAATCACATACCTCCCCTGAGCTTTCTGAAATAACACTGCCCTCCCCTGCTTTTGCTGATAACACCATGTCACCCCCTTCCCGCCAAAAACACTTAGACGGTGTTAAAACACCCCGTTAGAAGACCCTGAAAATACAATAATGCCCTTTTGGTTATAAACCATACTTAGGTTTTTTTTTTCCTTTTCTTCCATTCACTCATTCTTCCCCACTCCAGAAGAAAGAAACGCGACTTAGAGAGAGAGAGAGAGAGAGGAGACGAAATTCACAGAAGATGATGATCGAAGCTGGTAACATCACGTAATCCCCACAATGATCGCGAAATCTACACCAACGCCTGAAGAACATGGTTCGTTTTTGCTGAAGATCGTGTGTTAGGAAGATCAAAGAGAAAAACACAACCCAACCGTGGGTTTTGAAGCTATTAGAGGTAAAAATGAAAACAAAATCTTACATTTGAGCCGTGTTCTGCTATTTTAGGTTGTTATTAGTTTAATTTTTGATTTTTTGGGTTCAATCGGTACAGTTAGAGTTATAAAAATTGGGGCTTTCATGTTTTGCATTTGAAATCAACACATGTGTGCATTTGTTGTGTTTTGCCTTTGAAATCAGCACATTTTTGTTTCTGTTACGGATTTTTTTTGTTTTTTTTTGTTCAATCCGAACAGTTAGGTTATAAAAATTGGGGTTTTGTGTTCTTTCTTAATATTAATCCATGCGTTTTGTTTTTGTGTTTTTTGTTTGGTTTAGCCATGCCTTTTACTCATCCTTACTTCGATTTCATTCTCAATCACAAGGGCAAAATGCTACTGTACTCATGAGCACAAAATGTTACTGTATTCGTGAGCACAAAATGATACTATATTCACGAGCACAACTAGTTTTCTTTTGAATTTTGCATTTGTTGCTGTATTTTTTCAGAGGAGCTTTGTTCAAGTTCAGAACATTAAGGAAAACTAGTGAGAAACTAGTGAGACCTCACTAGTTTTATAAAAATTAGTGAGACCTGAGTCCTTAAAAAAAATTAGTGAGACGTCACTAGTTTTACAAAAATTAGTGAGACCTGATTCCTTAAAAATTAGTGAGACCTCACTAGTTTTACAAAAATTAGTGAGACCTGAGTCCTGAAAAATTAGTGAGACCTCAAAGAAAGAAAAACAGACGTCACTAGTTTTAGAAAGTTTTTAAAAAATTAGTGAGACTTCTCTACTTGTAATTGCTTAAGATGGCTTACCTTGGAACTACTATGGTTGTCTTCTCTCTCTTCCTTCAGATTTCTGAGTTGTATTATGGCAACTGTTGTTGCTGTATTTATAGCAAAGGAGAGTAAATGTGAAGGTAGTTTAGGTTTTTTACAATTGCATGTACAATGACATCATCTTTTTCCATCCATTTCCATTTCCTGACTGCATTCTAACGGAAGGGGGTGAGATGGCATTGTCAGCAAAAGCAGGGGAGGGCAGTGTTATTTCAGAAACCTCAGGGGAGGTATGTGATTGTGTCAGAAACCTCAGGGGAGGTAACTGATAATTACCCCTTGAATTATTGATCCATTTGATTTTTTATTTTTTTTTTATCCAAATATTGTGTCCCATTCACTATTTTTTTCACTAGTTTTGACTTGTGCGACTGTTGACACGTGACAGATGTCCGTTGGACTAAGGCAACAGGTTTGAGCTGACTTTTCTAAACAAATAATTTGTTTTTGGTACTGTTTTGAATAAATTCGAAATCACAAGAGGATGTTTCCTACTGTTTGAATCCTTCAGGCTTCGGTCACTATTTACGAGGAGAGCTGGGCCGAAGTGGGCACACGGGCCACAGTTTTATCCGTTTCACTGCGGAGCCCATAAGAAGGTGAGCCAACTAAGCCCATTAATGTGGATCACTATCGACTTTATTTTCTCTAAAATCACATTTGGTACCATTTTTTGGGTGTCAATTCATAAAATTCACAATCTATAGTGACAATTTTTCTGACAAACAATTACTGCATTGTAAAAGCTAAATAAAAAATTTCTCACAGAATTTTCCATGAACACTTCAATTAAAACGAGAGTTGTACATGTTCATCAATGTCACACAATCAGAAAGCAATCAAAATACCCAAAGCTACGAGATCCATTCGCCTGCCTAACGGCCCCAAAGGCTTAAGTGTCTCGGTTGCGTTGGGCTAGCTTTTCCACATCGGAAAGTTTGGGTGTATGTGTGGTGTATTTAATTAATGGCCCACTCCTCTCACTTGGAGAGTAATTGCTCGGTGTGAAATTTGTGAGTCTCACCTATCAAAAAAGGATTAATCTACCGTCCGCCCAATGGGCGGACAATAAAGTGTATAGAATCTGAATTCTTACATGTAAGAATTCAAACAGTGAAAAACTCTTCCATGTAAGAATTATGATTGTTTTGTGTTTTACCGTCCGCCTAGTGGGCGGATAATAGAAAGATCCATCAAAAAAAGAGATCCATTCGGAAAAAGTACGGAAGCTTAACAAGTACGATAACCGATACGCCCAGCTTAAATAAAAAATGATTCGCGTACACCAGGATGTGTACACCACATGCACACCAGCACATCTCGACTGTCCAAAAGCTTTTTTTGACGTTTCAGATTTGAAATGAATTCTTACCGGTAAGAATTAACTCTTACCGGTAAGAATTCATTTCAAATTCGGACCATCGATTCCTAAAATGGACGATCGGGATGTGTTGGTGTGCATTTGGTGTGCGCGTAGAATTGTTCCAGCTTAAATAGTTTCAAACACAAAAACCTCTCCCTTCCCCCCCCCCCCCCCCCCCAAAAAAAAAAAAAAGAAAACAAAAACCTCCACAATTTAAATATATGTAATTTGAATTCGGAACCATGCCACTGAACCACATGGGCTTAGGCTTGGTTTTCCAAAAGCTAAAATGGATATTTGTTAAAATCAAGGGGATAATTTTAGCAAATGAAGTGGGGAGGTGATAAAATCTCCAATGAATCTGGACATACATATGTCCAGATTTATTGGAGATTTTATCACCTAAAATGGACATTTGCTAAAATCACCCCCTTGATTTTAGCAAATGTCCATTTTAGCTTTTGAAAAACCAAGCCTTACATGGCTGCTCAGAATAAAGGTACAGTGCCGATTTGTCTAACGCAGCCTGTATTTTATAAGGATTTGGGAATTGTATTTAGGTCCACAGAATTGGGTTTGGGTTCAACTTTTAAGCCCGTTCAATAAACGGGATGAACTTGAGATTATCCATTGAAACTCATTCCGTCTTGGCCCGGACCACGTATCACATTACTTGTATTTTTTTTTTTATTATTATTATGTTGTGTACCCACAATTCAAGTATTAAAACCAAAAATAGATAATAGATGTAATTCTAGTTTCTACCCAAAGAAAAAGTTGCATGAGCATCCCCAAATTGAATTCTTAAAAAAATAAAATGACATCAGAAATTTCCTAAAATTAAGAGGTTATACAAAATAAATAAATTAATTAAAAATTTAATTAGATTGGGCTTGGGAATACGAAGCGAAACCCATTTATTTATTCATTGGGCAAGCTTAGAGGCATGTAAAATCTATTATTATGTAGTTGGCCCAATCCCGAGAATGTGCGCTCCAGTGTAGAGTTAAAAAAAAAAACTGACAGTGTTTGGGCCACACGCACTCATATGACTGTTTGCCTAAGCGTGTGCATCTGAGTCGTTACTTTTAAATTTTGGTTTGGACCTTATATCAAGAGAGTTTGGGCTTGACCTCTCATCTAGCCAACAAGTGGGCTAGCCAACATGTGGGCTAGGTCCCACATTGAATGGCCCAAAGGGGATTTCACTACTGGGTTTGATCAACTTCATGTCTGGACTCTGGACCATTCTCGACCCCATGAATTCACTATTTAGGCTTTAGTGGTCTTACAAATATTTATATGCCTTGACTGTATAATTATATGCCCTGTAGTCTAATGCACTACAGTCCCCACTCTAGGTCACAATTATAGAACAGCAAATGGGACTGGTACAATGGAATAGCACCGAATCCCTAAGCAACATTGTTCAGTGCCTCGCGAAAATGTGCCACGCTCACCACCACATATTGATGCGGGGCACATTGTGTTGAGCACTCCGCAAATATGTGGTGGAGCAGGAGCCATTGGTTTAGAGGCCAAGCCCCTTCTCCATATTTTTATCCATTTTTTTTTTGTGCGCCCCACCTTAGGCCTACACTAAAAGATTTGAATTCTTAATCTCATATTGCGCACAAGTACGTGCGTGGTCGAGGAATGCAAGGTAGTGCATTGTGAGAATCCCACAAGTACGTAGTGGAGAAATAATGGAATGCGAGGTATTGCGTTGGGCTAATCCCTCCTCCATGTCTGTATCCTCCTCTGTGGCCCTATCTCGGGCCTACAAAGGGCAAATACATGAGTGTTATGGGAGGTATTGCTTCCACCCCTAGCAGGAAGGTTGGTTGGACGAGCTTAAAGCCCGCAGTCCTCCAAATCTCTAACCTTTTTTGTGAGCCCCATTTCGGGTTCACACTGAAGATTTCAATTCTTAATATTGTATTAACATAAAATCACGCATTGATATGTGGTGGGGAAGGGATGCGAAGTATTGCTTCCACCCCTATTAGCGGAAAGATTGGTTGGACGAGCTTAAAGCCCGCAGCCCTCCAAATCTTATCCCATGTGCACCCTATCTCGAGCTTACACTAAAGATTTCAATTCTTATTCTTGTATTTTGCATAAAATCACGAATTGATATGTGGCGGAGAAGGAATGCAAGGCATTCCTTCCACCCTAATTAGCAATCAAATTTTCAATAAAATCATGATCAATATGTACTAACCATGGTTCAATCCTTATCACCTAAAATTTGAGAACTACTAAAAACATTCTTTGATGGAGATTTTTCGTTTGGGAGAATAAAAAAAAAAAAAAAATCTTGGTGAGCCAAAGAAACTGCCAAGTTTCAAGAAAAAAAATTATTGGGTGTGTCCCCATTTGGGTGGCGCAAGAACTCAATAATGGAGTTCAATAATGAAATGGAAAAAACACTGATTAAGCTCACTTGTTCACATCTCATTATCATTCCCAGGCTTTTCCTAGCACATGACTTCACGCTGTTCACATCATTTTCTAAAGATTGCTTTTCCACACAAGTTTAGTTAAAAGGTCCAAATAACATAGGCCATCATCATAATATTCTTTCATTCATGAGTTGTAAGGGTTGCCTTTTTCCCTCTCTTTAACATTGGGGACTCCACTTTGTAGGTCATCCAAACTTTACAAAACGAATAATTCTATGGGTATACCGAGAAAGCACGCATCATTATTCAATGGTGCATAGATAGGTGTGCGGAGCCCATTTTCATAAAATCAACACAAATGGTCTAAGTTGTTCATTAATTTTATAATATTCTTTTGAGAGTCCACGTGAAAAATCAGCTCACTTGAATAATTGGAAGCACTTGATTAAATGTACCAATATTTTCATTCTGATTCGATTAAGCAGATTTTTCATGAGGTCACTGTAAAAAATATTTGGAGATTAATAAATAGTTGGACCCAAAAGGGGCCCAACATAGCTATTTGTGCACCATCGGTACCCATAGAGGGGCTATTAGGAAAATCCTTCGGAGGCATATACATTCTAGATTATAAATTCGAGCAGTGAGTTATGGAGACCGGAGTCAAATCCTTCTTAATTAGTAATGATTATCTTGAATGGATTTTATGAGATAAAATCTATTGATAAAATGTAGTCTTGTTTAAAGATGTGATAAAATGACATTGTTTTTCCAATGGATTAAATCTAGGGTTGATAAAGGTGTTTTGTTCCATTTGATTTTAGCAAATGAGTTCAGGTGCTAAAATCATAGGTATTTCAAATTACAAAATTAATTGGTTCCTTTTATCGTTCTTTGATTTTTTTTCACACCGAATTAAAGTACACGAGGAGTACTTTAATTTGGTGCCAAAAAAATCGAAAAACGATACACGGAACCACTTCATTTTTTGATTTCAAAATCATGATTTTAGCACCTGTTAAACTCATTTGCTAATATCAAACGGAAAATTTAATGATTTTGTGAGAAAATCTAGTGTTGATAAAATCTAATTTTGCTAAAATCCGTTGAGAATGTTAGGTTTTATCAAAACTATATTTTATGAGATAAAATTCATTCAAGAATAAAGCCTAAATTTTTTACCTGAATTTGACAAAAATTGCTTGTGTTGACTATCCCATTGCCACAATGTTGTTGGTCTACATTCTCTCAAACAACTTTTAATTGATTGAGTAGATCACAGTGGGAAGTTCAGTAACGCTGGAACGAATGGGATTCTAGAAACACATATATCATATCATATAATTATTAATCATACTCAAAAGCTATTGAAAATTACTTTTTTGAGGGGTAAATACTATTGAAACTTTATTAGGGTGAGTTTCCGAATGGATTTTATCTAGATTTTATCAAAATCTGATAAAATCAAGCCTTGATTTTATTCATTCATGCAGAGAGTTGATAAAATCTTAGATTTTTTAATGCAAAAATCTAAGATTTTATCAACTCTTCTCACGAATGGATAAAATCAAAGGCTTGATTTTATCAGATTTTGATAAAATCCATTCGGAAACTCACCCTTATTATTTTTCGTAAAATCCAAACAGTTTGGCCAAGTAATTATGAAAAAGCAATAATTGCTCTTCCATGAGATCGTAAGAGCTATTTTTTCGAAAATGCTTTAACTTAGATCTCGAAAAGTGTACTTCTTTTGCCAACCTAATGATAACAATTACTAGTACAATTTACTAGATTGTTTGTCTGACAAAGTGAATGAATAATACTAGTAGTAAGGTCACATAAAAATAGTCAGCAAAGTGAATGGGAACATTCCGCCTCAACTTATGATGACAAGGTTAGTTCATTGTATAGATATATATAGATTAGGTAATGCAGAGTGTCTCGGGTCAATTTGTGCTCACTTTGGATTAATACCTACTGCTCTTCCTACAATAGTTTTAGACGTTAGGCAGAAGTGAAACCAAGAATTACTAACAAGAAAAATTGAACGTGAAATTTTAAGAGACGTTAGGTAGAAGTGACACCAAGGATTACTAACAAAAAAATTGAACGTGAAACTTTAATTAAGATGAAGCAAACTCTCAAGTCTAGACCACTCCGCCATGGCAACCCATGAAGTTTCCTACATTAGTACTATATTGTTATTGGCACAGTACTCCATTAACTTATTTAGGCAAGCCGCCGCATTCCTAATTATCATCCCACGTTCACCTCATTTGACCAAAAGGGCTCTCCGTCAAATTTTGAAATGCCTACCTCAATTTCCATTTCTTTATTGCTTTCCTTTTAAGTTTGTGGCTAAGTGGACATGAAAAACCAATAAGTACTTAAAGAGTAGCTTAAAATGGAAAACTAAATACTATAAAAGGGACGGAGGGAGTAGTGATCTAATTCCACTAACATCCTATCGTTTGACAAAAAAAAAAAAACAAACAAAGAACTAAGCTTGTCAGAAGCTAAGGAGAAAATTCACGAGTTGCAGTTGTCTATTTTCCGGTCACTTGCTGGACTTTATAACTCGACAATCAATTCCTTTCACATTATAGACATTATAACTCGACAATCAATTCCGTTCACATTACATACATTGTCGAAATGCAAAGTACGATTTAAAACCATGTTAATTAAATGACAAAAAACATGTGATCGAAACAAAAAAATAAATCGAAATCTTGTTATGCACACACTGAATTGAAATCCAAGAAAATTCGGTTATGAGTTAGACTTGTGTTTTGATCACATATTTATTGGTAGTAAGTTAACATGATTTTAAATCTCAATTATGCATTTTGATTGATAATTATAATGTGAACGGAAATGATTGTTTATTTATATTCGGCAAGTACCGATTTTTCATTCAGGTTTGATTAAGCTGATTTTTTTACGACGTCACTCTAAAAAATATTTTCAGATAAATAAATAGTTCAGATTATTTGTGTTGGACCCAAAAGTGACAAACAAAAAAGCTACTAATTCTTTTCGTAAAAGCTATTTTTTCGAAAAGGCTTAGCTAGATCTCGAAAAGTTTACTTCTTTTGTCAACCTATGATAACAATTACAGTTACATATTGTTGGACAAAGTGGATGAACAGTACTAGTTGTTAGGTCACATAAAAATAGTCAAAGTGAATGAGGAACATTCCTCAACTTATGACTACAATGTTAGTTCCTCAATTATACTATATATTGGGTAATTTAGGGTGTCTCAGGCTAATTTGTTCTCACTTTAGATTTACAGCAGTTTCACACGTTTAGATGTTAGGTAGAAGTGACTCAAAAAATTGTTGACAAGAAGAACTTAACGTAAAACTTTAAAAGGGACCAAGCTCCCAAGCCAAGACCACTTCACAGTGCCAAGCTTGAAGTTTCCTACGTTATCCATAAATGGGGTTGCTGTTGTGCAGCATGTGCACATCAGCTGCTGCGCATGATTTGGGTCGTCCGTTGTTTTGATAGACAACTCGGATTTCAAACAAACTATTCACACGAATAGTTCTCTTATTTTGTTTAAAATCTGAATCGTGCATCCAAATAACGGATAGTCCAGATAGACAGTAACTACTGTGCACAAGCTGCACAATAGCAACTCTGTCCTTGTACTCCATTAACTTACTATTATTTAGGCAAGCCGCCGCATTCCCAATTATCAACCCACGTTCAGCTCATTTGACCAAAGGGCTCTCGGTCAAATTTTGAAATGCATGCCCAGCTCAATTTCCATTTCTTTATTGCTTTCCTTTTAAGTTTGTTAACCCCAATGGCTTGGTTAAGTGGAGATGAGAAACCCACAAATAGAGTACTTATTTTCTATGAGATCGCCTGTTCAAAAATTACAGAGGCCAAATATTCTAACCTCTAGAGCACTGAAGAGTTTATCTGGACGTTAACATAATGGTCTAGGAATTAATTAAGGTGCGTGCAAATTAACTTGAACAATTGGTTAAAAAAGATTACTTATTAAAGTTTTCTCAAAAAGCCGATAGAGATACTAATAGGACGCCCAGCCACCCTATTGGCGTGGTAGTTGATGTCCGAGATTTATGGTTTGCTTCCTCCTATGTTTAAATAAATTTATTGATAATGCATGGTAAAATTGATCTTTCAACTATGAATTGAGACATGCATGAACTAACTCCAAAATCAACAATATCAAAGAAAACAGGGATGGTGGCGTTCCATGCATCCCTTCCATTCTTCTTCTAAGATCAAAAGAGCATCTCCTATTAAGCTCTATATCTCCATTTTGGGGAACCTGGGGGGGTGCTGTGCATCCCCATGCACAGCACCGTGCTGTGCAGCCCTGTTGCGGTGGCGCGGCGGCATTTTTTTAACGATCGGAGACGTTCACCGCGTAGACCTCGTCGAACACTATAAGTGTGTCAAAAATCAAATTGATCGGATATTTTTTAGTGCCTCATCGGAGCACAAATATCATGAAAAAGTGGTTTTTATCCAGTGTTTGTGTCCATTTGTGTTCCATTTGTTTTCAAAGTATTTGAGTTCCGATAACCTACTTGAAGATATCCAATCAAGTTAATTTTTTGCACACTTGTAGTACTCGACGAGGTCTACGCGGTGAACGTCTCTGATCGTCGAAAAAATGTAGGTGCGGCGGCACCACAGGGCTGCACAGCACGGTGCTGTGCATGGGATGCACAGCACCCCCCCTCAGTCCCCATTTTGGAGACCGGATATGATATATTGAGGGATTATTTTGTGATTTACCTCATATTTGGAGACTCACACATTTATTTCGGTTTCTAAATCTCTAAAAGAATGGTAAATTACAAAATATTCTATCAAGAAAAATGCTATGCGTAAGGAAACTTACACCGAACCATACACGGAATGTGAGTGCTTTTTTTAAAAACGTGTTTTCAAAACACGATTTCATGTTCTCACATTCTGTGTATGGTATGGTGTAAATTTCCTTGCACATAGCATTTCTGCTATGAAAAGTCGTGCCATTTTTCAAATAAAAAAATAAGTGCTTTCGTGTATTATTTTCCCTAATTTTTTGCACCGAATTTAAAATACTTTAATTCGGAGTGAAAAAATTCGAAAAATAATACACAGAGCACTTAGTTTTTTGATTTAAAAAATGACGAGAAAAAAGAGAGTGACACTTATTTAGGAACGGATGGAGTATATAGGAGTTGATAGGAAAATGATATGTACACAGCAACCTTTGACAACAAAAAGGCGACAACACCAAAACAAACGATCAAAATTCAAACCAAAAAAAAAAAAAAAGAACGATCAAAAATCAAATCACGTGCTGAAACCTCTTCCTTCCCCAAATTTGTTCGACACAGATTGAGAGAGAGAGAGAGGGAAGGTCCAACCTTTTTTTATTTTTCCAACGTGGGACTTAACCTTCACACATGTTCTAACAAATCTCCCCCTCATGTGTGAACCGTTCATTGAGTCTTGCCCGTTTCTTTGCATCCAAGCTCTCCCTTGATTCTGATCTACTACTCTCAACTCAATCTTCCAAACTAGGCTTATTCTACACCAACTCCAACGATTCAGATCCATCCATCGAATTCTCCGTTGTGAGCCAACGTACCCATTCACTGACACCATGCTCCCCGACGAGAAACTCCATTGAGAGCCAACGTGCCCATTCACTGGCACCATGCTCCCCGAAGAGTCAACGTGCAACACGTGTTCCATTCACTTACATCACTTTGCAACGGGCACACGACATTACTTGCACTATTAGATTTTTTTTGTTTCCATCACTTGGAGTTCACCATACAAGCCTATTCATGGCGCACCGAGAGTTTGCTCATATAGACCGTTAGCCATCGGCTCTGATACCACTTGTTGGGCTCTGATACCACTTGTTGGGAGTTTGTGCGATGCATCGATCTCGCCGTAGCTTCTGCTGCGCCGGCGTGCACAAGGCCCAAACTTCTAGGGAGTATCCACAGAGTCCACCACATTCGTTGGACCCAATATATATTAAATGACCCATATCCACTTAAAAGACTAAGCCTTATAAGTGGTGAGTCATCCAATTGTATATTAAGGTCCAACCTTTTTTTATTTTTCCAATGTGGGACTTAACCTTCACACATGTTCTAACAATTTAAGCAGGAAAATGTTTTACCGTTCAAAAGTATTGTTCCAACTCTGGATAGAACTGAGAACAATCGTCTAATCGTCAAAAAAATTGACCCATCAATCTAATTTAGGGTTCCTGAAATTGGAATCCTAATTTTTGGGCAAAACCCCCCAAATTCGTAGAATTGAAACGAGTTTAGATAGAAAGCACATTGAGAGAGAGAGAGAGAGAGAGAGAGAGCAGCGTGATAGAGAGATTCCCAACAACAAAACTAGGGAAAAAATCTAAGAACCCAAACCTGATGAAATCGTACGACAGTTGTGGTGTTCAACGACGGCAGACTACGGCAGTGGTGCGGTGGTGGTGGTGTTCACCGGAGAAGGAGCACCTCCGCGGCTATGCGGTGATCGCCGGTGGAGGTGGATCGTCCCTCTCCCTAGAGTCTGTATCGAACAAACGGGGAATGAGGAAGTTTCAACGTGTTTTGAATTTTGATAGTTCTTTTTTTTTTTTTTTTGGTCTGAACATCAAAACGACGTCGTTTTGGCGCTGTGGCCTTTTTGTTGTCAAAGTTTTGTTGTGTACGTTTCATTTTCCCGAGTTGATAAAGAGACGCTGTGACAAAAAGGACTGGCGAAACAAACAAGTAAAGCGAGTTCAGTTATACTAGGACGGGTACAGAGCATGCAAAAGGCACGCGCGCCGTGGAATGCAACCGACACATTCCGTTGTACGGTTTTTCAATTGCCGCCAAACGAGGTGGGCGGCCAACAGCAAATATTCTCTCTTTTAGAGCTGTTTCTTTTTATATGCCTTTTTCCCAATTATTATATTTCAGATATTGACGCAATATACTACTGTCCAGTGTCCACTAGTACTTAGCCCTAAAACAAAGTATAAATGCTAACATATGCCAAGCGGGTTTATGTTAATATTGAAATAATGTGTTGAAATATACTATGGAAAGTGTATAAAAATAAGTGCAAATGTATTGAAAAATGTAAAAAGTGTACTAGTGCATGTGCTTTTATTTTTATTTTTTTTGTGAGTTTATTGTGTGCTTAGTGGACAGGACACACGATAGCATGACCAAACAACAATGACACCAAAAATGGGAAATTGAATGAAAAGCTTGACCAGTGTAGCTCAAGCAGTCGTAAGTGAAAACTTAAGTGCCAGTGTGTGAGGTTTTAGATTCAAATCGATAAAGCGACGTTAACCTGGCCGTAGTAATCTAACTCTATTGACATCCTATCGTTTGACAAAAAGAAAAAAGAATGAAGTAAGCTTGTCAGCAGTTAAGGCGCAAAATGCACGGGTTGCAGTTGGTTATTTTCCAGCATCAACTTGTGCAGTGCCTACCTTAATTTGAATTACCATTCCACCTACTTAGATTTGATCAGATTTTAATGATTTAACTGAGTAGGTAACATGGAAGCAACCATGTTGATACCCATCCGCAGTCATATTTTTTAAGGTACAAAAGTTAAAACATAGATATGAGTGTCAATCTTGGAATCATATGACAATCTAGTTATCGGAAATGGCTACAATACACACCCCTTATTTAGGTGTACCATATGCACATATTGTATGGTCCAGATTGTGCCACCCCATCGACAATCGTAACATTTTTTTAATTTTTCGTAACTTTTCAGCTATATGATTTGTAACATTTTTTATGGTTCGTAACATTTTGGTGTGTCTCGTAACTTTTACAAAAAAAATTTGTAACCTTTACAAAAAATTCGCAACTTTTCCAAAAAATTCGTAACTTTTCGCAAAAAATCGTAACTTTTACAGGGGTGTGTATCATACACACCCAAATAAGGGGTGTATATTGTAGCATTTTCCGACAATCTATAGCGTCCAACATACCTATATTGAAATCGGATCTACGATCTCTTTTCGGATGCTACAAGCACTAAAGAGTAAGTGTAACACTACACAACGATGAGCAAAGAACTATCGATAATTATTCGTTGAATTACCAACCACTTGATATATGTGTAGCTACATTATTGAACGCGTTTACCTTACTTTTTACGAGAAATTTTTTTCCGCCAAATCGAATCCGCTTGTGCAGTTGCAAATGTCTGATCAACGTGAAGTTAAGCAAAATTGCCTAACTTAAATGAGCCTAAAAAAATCAAGGTAATTCCCATAAAATAACATAAACCGAAGTGGACCTGATCGATAAGAGTGATAAGACCCTCATAATGCGTGCTTTATCCTTAAGACACACCACGAGCCCTAGATTCTCCTTTAGCGGTAGGGGAACTTTTCATCAACAATACCTACGTTATAAGATAAGAAGAAAAGCAATATAAACACATGTAAATTATAGCCCAATTCAACATTCAGGCCAATGGAGTTCCATTCTCATGCTTTCCACTCTGTCTTTTACCCCATACCCACATGTGGATCCTATCCAAAACGACAAGAATCTAAGTAGGACTACTTATTCGGTGATCCCGGAGCATAACACTTCAACATCACACATTCGTGTGGGATCCACAACTAAATATATGGATTACATCTAAATGTGGGGTGCTGAAATAATCCGAAGCATCAGGGTTGGAGCCAGGATTTAGGTTTGAGGGTGATGCTATTTAACGAGAGTCTGATATTGTTATATAGTATTTTTAGTAAAAATATGAATAGAAATGTTAGTTGCAATTTCATGCTTTGTTATGGGTTTTATTTTTTTTTTTTACAACAAAAAACAAAGGCTTGATTCAATTTTTCTGTGGTCTTTAAATGAAAGTTTTTGAGATATTTTTATCATGATTAGAAACATCCATCCTTTAAAATGCTACTTTAACATTGTTTGTATGAAAGATCAAGTTATTTGGATACCGATAAGTTCCTAATCTTTTAATGTAAAAGAAAAATGTAAAATAATTTTTTTTGACGGACAGGAGGAGACATATGTCCACCGTACCCCGCAATGTAGCTATATCCGTGCGAAGTGTCACATGACTGTGCTCCGTGACTGCTTAATAATTATTCACAAGACAAGGCATTTGAAGGTACAGCCTTCTTTTCCTTTCGAAGCAAACAAAAAAGGATGCCACCCTCTTTGCACCATGGCCAAGACTCGAAACCTTTACCAGGTTGGGCTTTCTCTGTCAAGAGACAACTCTTCCCTACGTAAAACCATGGTCCATGGACCACCTTTTGATAAATGTCAAATTTGATTCCTCATGTTAATCCAAATAAAATTAAGTACTTATTATGTCTCAAATTTATTTTTTATTCTTTTTCTGAAAAATGAGTTATTTTTAAATTTTTGTACTCCTTCCGTCTTATTTTGTTTGCTTACCTCTATATTATGGAAAGTTTCAAAATATTTGAATTCTTTGAAAAGTCAACAAAAAGGTGTATATATTTCCATAAACTAGCCCTCATAAATGGGAAAAAATAATTATAAAAATTAAAGACTCTTTCCTCGTTGTCCCTTTTAATCTCCATAGTGATCTCTGTAATCTGCTTAATTTGGATTTGGAATAGAATTTTTTTGATTTTCCCCCCAAAAAAAGAAATAAAGAACAAATAAATTGGAAAGAAGGAAATACAGTTTTATTTAACGATTTAAGTTGTTCATTTTGTGGGTTGAATGCTTGTGTTCTACTCCATGTAAAAGACTACGCTGATAAAAAAAAAAAATTTGGTATCCATTTGAATGCACATTTTGACATTTGTTACAGTAGAGAAAGACGGTCAACCAACTTGATTTTTCATTAACTCCAAGGGGTTGGCCCCTGTCTTGGAGTTGAAACTTAAGGGGTTTACTCCCACTTAAGGTATCAGATTCGATTATTCTTGCCAACAAACTCTAACAGCCACTAGCTCGGACATCCATGGTTACAAATAAAACTTGAATTTTCATTTAAATGATTAACGCATGATTTATAAAATGAGTCGTACGAAACCGAACCGCCATTATATTTGAACCTCGGATCTTGCGGCGCAGCATTCCAGCTATCTAAAAGTATTTTCAATGGTCCGGATTCGCTGACGCTTTCTGGTCAAAGTACACTCTTACCATTAAGAAACCTTCGGTGAATCCGAATCATTGATTTTTAAGATGGACGACTGTGAAATGCGTTGCACCATCTTCACTTTCCTTATTTTTCACGTGGGTGATCATCCGTCACAAAACCTCTCACCCAATTATAAAAACCCACATTAACATGTCCAAAAACGTCAGAAAATCCACATCACAATTTATTTCAACCGATACCGATTGATTAAGACCGCCTACGTTCACTGGTCCACTCTCTACACGATTCCTCCCCCATCCCTTTTTCATATTTAAACTGCGTAACATAAAAAGAAAAAAAAACCAACCGCCTTCGCTTTTCTGGTCTCGTGTGTGTGAATTCCAGCAATGGCCTCCTCCTCTCTCTCCTCTCTCTCTCTCTAAAAAGCTCAACTTTTCTCCCTCTCTTTATTTCCTTTCCTTTACTGTTGTTTCTAGGGTTCTTAACCGCCTTTCAAAATTCTCTCGCTCTCTTCAATGCGGTGGATGATAAGTTGAATTGCGAATTCTCTGAGCATTTAGTTCGATGTGATCTTTCAAAGGTGCATTGAAAATTCTACTTACTCTTCTTCTTACGCTTGTTATTATTCTTCTGGAGACTGTTCAGTATCCACTCCAGTTTTGATGTTTGTCGGTGCTGCTTCGATTTTGGTTGGTAAATGTTTTCGATTCACTTTTTTTTAGAGGTTTCTGTGAACTGAATTGTGAGAATCGAGTTGAATTTCTCAAGGTTATGGAATGGTTTGTTTCGCTTCTTTTATATCTCTGTTAATTTGATATCGTGTGATCTTTGAAAGTACATTCGAATTTTGATTATTGATCGTCGGGCGACTGTTCAGTATCTAGTCCAGTATAATGTTTGTCGGTGCAGCTTCATTTTTGGTTGGTGAATGTCTTCCTCATATGTTTCGATTGCCTCCTTTCAAGGTTTCTGTGATTTAGAAAAGGAGAATTGAGTCGAATTGCTCAAATTTACATAACGGTTTTGAGAAAATTGAGTACACCAAATTTGTCAGTTTCCGTTCATTTTGTTATCGTTGTTATCTTCCAAAGGTACATTCAAACTTTTGTTTGTATTCTTTTTGAGACTAGAATTGAGTCTAATTTCTCAAGGTTATGGGACGGTTTCATATGGATTTGAACTTATCAGTTGTCAGATTCATTAACCCCGAGGGGTTGGCAAAGTGGTCCTGTCTTGGACTTAGGGGATTTGCTCCCACTAAAGTCTCACGTTCGATTCCCCTTGCCAGCAAAACTCTTGGGGTCACTGGGAGTTAGTTATGTCTGGTCGTTACCTCCATGGTCATGGAATTAGTCAAGGAGCGTGCAAGATGGCCCGGATATCTGGTTATTAAAAAAAAAAAAAAGTGTTATGGTTCTCTTTTTGTTACTGTTAAATTGATAAAAACTTACTTGTTTTGGTGTCATGGTTCTCTTCTTGTTACTGTTAAATTGATTGAAACTTACTTGTTTTGGTGTTTGCATATGAGATTTGGTTAATCAATTCTGCTACTTTTGAGATCCATGTTCATGCGTTGCTTTTTGTTCCAATTCGTTGATTGCTTGGAAGTCCTCAATTAGCTCAATTAGAAATTGGTTTTGGTACTTTGTGACAGAATGTTTCGAGTTTCACATCTAGACAGGCAACTCCTCTTCAAATTAATTTTCATACATCCTTTTAGGTTTCTTTAGTCATATTCTTTTAGGTTTCTTGTACCATGTTCTTCTTCAGCATGTATATACTCTTTTTGCAACTCCTCTCAAGTCAATTTCCCTACAGTCTTGTCCATTTCTTATATAACGTTCCTTTTTGTTCATGTTTATTCTGTTTGTTACTTTTTTTGCCTTATTTGCTCTTCCGTAATTTACATAACACGCGATTTTGTTTTGTCAATGGGGCTGGGTTACAAAATTCCCCTATGTCCCCTGGTTAAGTGGTCCGGCATCAATTACATAATTATATGTTATTTGAAAGGAAATGAAGGAAGGATAGCTAATAATGATTCTAGATTTTGAGACCCTAGTAGCTTATCTTGATCATTCAGTTGATTGTGCCCTGTTATGGAATTTTTTATTTTTTGTGTGGGTAAGTGTGAATAAAAATTTGATAATTGTGCAAACTGCATTCAAAATCTCTCACTCTCTCTATGGTATTTTGTGTAAGACAATTGCTCGGTGTCTTTGTTTATCGTCTCATCGCTTTTACAAGTTATCATACACCTAAATTATGCCAGAGAGACAATCTCTCTCACAGATTGAAGTAATGCCAGAAACAGAACTCACCATGATGTGGCAAGTCATTATACCCTTTAGTCTTTTCTTGGACCTTTCTGGTTATGCAGTGAAACTTAATTGGGCTGTGCTGTGGGAAAACCCATGGTTGATCCTCTCTTGTCTTTTGAGCTATGCCTGACTGTCGGGTTTAGTATTTTACTAATAACCTGCATTGTGGCTTCGCAGATCTAAATTAAGTTTTTGGCTCTGTATTTGCTCGATGACAATCAGTAACTGTGAATCTAGTGGGGCAAAACGTAGTTATACTACGAAGGAGATTGTGGCTTTGAGTATGATCCACTGGATGCATGGGAGGATTACCACATCTTTGTGACTTCAATCAGGGAATCATGGCAAGGAAAGTTATTACACAAAAAATACAAAGCGGTGGTAAGTTCATTTTCCCCCTTTTTTATGCGTATTTTTGCATCACCAGTGGCAGATAAAAAAAAGAAAGAAGAAGTATCACCAGTGAACAGTAGAATATAGTTCTTCTGGGCAATGGGTTTTGTATACATGTATCATACTGATGCTACCTTGGGTTGGACTGTGCCAATCTGATTGGCTTACAAGGGAAGGCAAACTTCCTTATATACAATCAATTCACTTTGTCCTATATAGTTATTGCTTGCCATAAGTTGTAGAAATATATAAACACCAGTGCCATGTTGTGTTTGACACACTTACCTCATCACACCTGAATGTGACTAGAGAGAATAAACTGAGTATATATTTCTTTCTGGTTTTCCTTTGTGCTTCTTAAACTAGAAGTGACATAACTACTCTGCAGGCCTAGAGGCTCCTCGAAACAGCTTGGAACTGCCAGTAGAAATTTCACAGAGCTATTTTGCTGATGGAGACAATATACCGGTAGTAATCTTATCTCATATCTTGATTTAGCTTTATGGAGTATCATGTTATGGGTTGGAAGTAAATTGTGACTACGAAAGCATAGGTGTCACCGTGTCAGCATTTGATGTCAAATGATATAGTTGAAGTGTCCAGGAATTTCATTTTGCTCTACTTTTTTTTTGTCTTAATTTCTCCTTTACTTTCATGGTTTGCCTTTTAGGATATCGCTTGCCTGGCTTGTGAGACCATGATAACAAGAACTGGGAAATGGTCCTTGTTGAACATCTATAGTTTCAATGTTGCAGATTCTTAGACAGATGTTTGCTTCGTAGTAATTGACTTCCTCTTGTTTGTACCCTAAGTTGACTTCAATCCACTGCAATCCCATTTCTATGGTTCTCTATTTACCTCTCCACGTACTAGTGAGGATTGCAAAAGCAAGGGAGTATATGAGCTTATCCAATATTGGTAAAATGTAAAAATCACCTCTTGAACTAGTATATGAACCTTGGTCCTTGTTACTCAGTAGTAACTAGTTTCAAGTTGGATGCGTTATGATTATTCGACAGACGATATAGTCACAACTCTTACATATGTTTTTCTTGGCTTAATAAGAACAGGCCGTCAACAATTCAATAGTGCACAAGTTTTTTATACGTGCGTGATTCTGTAGTGTTTCCAACAACCAATTGCTCTCTATCCCATCTTTCTATTGTTTTGCTTTGTACGTGCATGTATGCAGGTCTTTATTCACTTGTACTTAGCTATCTTAATTTTTTCAGTACTCTTATGAAGTCAGAAGTGAGTGGTCTGAGAACTCTTATCCATCCGAGGCTTCAATGAAGAAATTGATCAATGAAGAGATGTCCAAAAGACCAAACAACAGACGAAATGGACCAAGCGTTGTCGCTCGTCTGATGGGAATGGATATGCTACCTTTGGAAAACAAAACTGTATCCCAGCAGGCTGAAAAAAATAATGAAAAGCCAAGAACGAGTCTCCAAAATAAGGAACATAACAAAAGAGGCTCAATTGGCCATGTCCATCGTAACTCAAATTCTTCAAAACAGATAAAGTTTGATGAACATAATGAGGACAGGAATCCCAACCATCAGCATGTTGGCCTGAAGTCGAAAAAACCAAAGCCTCGAGAACATCCTCAAGAGGAGGAGCTCCAGAAGTTTAAGAAAGAATTTGAAGCGTGGCAAGCAGCAAGGTTTAGGGAATGCACAAAGGCCGTTGAGCTTGACCGAATTCACAGCCAGTTGCTTGCTCAGGAGACCCTCAACTTGAAAAAGATTGCTCTGTGTGAAAATTCAAGCAGAAGTACAAGAAGTGAGAAGAAGCCTGTAGAACTTAAGAGCCACACAGTAAAAGAAAGGTCACCGGGTGGAGGTGAGTTAGAACATTGTGGCTATGGAAGGGAACATTTTTCATCAGAGAAAAAGGAATCATATACTTTAAGGAGTAGAACCCTAAGTAGAGACTTTGACATTTCTTCTGCTCCAACAAAAATAGTTATTTTGAGGCCTGGCATTGACCGGATTAGCAGCATGGATGAGTCTTGGGTAAGTTCGTCTGGCACTTCAGAAGAGAGAGGCAGTATAGAACATTTCCTTGAGGAGGTAAAGCAAAGACTGAAATATGACTTGCAAGGGAAAGTTCAAAGTGGAAACAGGATCAGAGGAGGTGGAATTGAGACCCCATATAGTGAAAAGCCATCCGATCCAAAACAAATAGCTCAGCGAATAGCAAAGCAGGTCAGAGAAAGTGTTACTAGGGATCTTGGAAGGAATTTGCTTCGATCAGAATCCACAAGATCTTATAGAAGTGAGATTCAGTATAACGAACCAGGTTCTCCTGAGTTTATCAACAGAGATACTAGGAGACTTTTAGCAGAGAGGCTGAGGAATGTTCTAAAGGGGGAAACAAATCTGCATAACCCCACAGGTCCCTGTAGCAGCTCCAGTAAGTTAAGCTGCAGCGACATTGTAGAAGATGAACCCGAAATACAAACCAGATCATTCAGACGTGGTTCTGATGACTATTCAATGCATCATAGAGATTTGTCTCCTTTGAATCTCGTTAGATCTTTGTCAGCCCCCGTACCAGGAACATCATTCGGGAAGCTGCTCCTCGAGGACCGCCACATTTTAACTGGAGCCCACATCAGGAGGAAGCATGAAGCCGTTGAAAGTGTGGCAGGGGATTTGAAAAAAAAGCGGAAGAAGGAACGGTTCAATTTTAAGGAAAAAGTTTCCAGCTTTAAATACAGTTTCATTCTCCGGGGTAGGCTGTTCAGTAGAAAGATTCTATCGGTCGAGAAGCCACACAAGTATGAATGTGATTCCTGGAAAGATATCACAAGTGGACCAACAGTTGTGATGAATCTCAGAGAGAGGCATGAAGGATCTCGTGTAGGTTTTTAAATAAAAAGAAAAGAAAAGAAAATTTTCATACAAATTGTTGGTTCATTCTATATTGACATCGTATCGTGGTTTTAGGAGAACTCCACTGAGGTGCCACCGAGCCCCGCATCTGTGTGCAGCAGCAGTCATGAGGAGTTATGGAGGACAGCAGATCATCTCAGTTCAACATCAACATCAGATCTATCACCGCTGGATGATTCCATGCCTCAAGTTTTCAGAGAGATTAGCTCTAATCTAACCGGTATGGTATAATTTATGTCTTTTTACAATGAATTCGCAAGCATATTATTTTGTATTATATCTTGATCATGCATTGCTGACTTGACTCTGGATTGTTATATTTTCATTTACTACAATTTTGATCATCTATCCAGTGAGGGCTCTGTTACATTAAATCCAGGCTTACATGAATATTTCTTGCAAAGACAATGTTCATATTTCCTGTTCCATCCGCTAGATTTAATTAAGTTTCTTTGTCCTTTTAAATTGTTCCCTATCGGGCCATCAAATATACTCATGAAGTTTCAAGATAGATGTTGCAAATATAGGACACACAGAAATTTAGTTTTCTAAGGAACTAGTGTACTAAAAGCCAGCCAGTTTGAGAATACTGATGACATTTCTGCCTGGTGATTATGCAGAGTTGCGGAGGCAGCTGAACGAACTGGATTCCGGTCTTCCAAAGGAGACAATCATTGAAGAGCATACACTGGAAGCTGAAATGGAGTTGGAGGACGAAGCAGAAGCTTACGTAAGAGACTTGCTTGTTGCTTCCGGTCTGTATGAGGGCTCATCGGAAAAAGTTTTATCGAGGTGGGACCCATTTGTAAAACTGATAAGTACCCAGATCTTTGAAGAAGTAGAAGAGTCTTATAGGAACGCGACCAAGAAAGATAGAGAAGGATTGAAAAGAGAGAATGTGGATCACAAGTTATTACTTGATTTGCTAAATGAGGCACTTGCAATTCTTCTCGGACCACCAGTGACCGTGTCTAGGTTCAGGAAGAAGGCTATGGGTCCGACACAGCGACCTCCACGTGGAAGGAAGTTATTGCGTAGTGTGTGGGATATCATTTGTGGACATTTATACCCTCCAGCAGAAAAATGTCTTTACTCGATCGATAGTATGTTAGCCAGAGATCTGGTTTCCACCCCGTGGTCGAGGTTGATGAACAATGACATTGATGCTTTGGGGAAAGAGGTGGAATCCCAGATTACTGGAGACCTGATTGAGGAGATGGTGAAGGATATGCACTCGTGAAGGTGTGCATAAAAAACCTTGTATGTTGTGACCATAACTCATGGTCACTCAGGTTGAAACCACCTCGCGTGCCAAGCACCGATTGGCCAACATTAAATTCGACCGGCTTGTAAATTATTTTTCGAAGTGCTTATAGTCTTATATGCAGGCCCAAAGCTGGTCTCTGCAATGTTCGGTTACTTGTGTTAAAAGATGATTATTGCAAATGCATCTTGTGTTAAATGGGGGTATCAGGGTATGGTTGTGGTATAGGATTGAGGCTGGTTTGGGGTTCATTTTGGTTGTATTCTGTACATTATTTCGCTTCTGAGGCTATTTTGTGATATATGATGATGATTTCTTGATACATTGATTTCAAGCAATGCTACGTGTATAACTATAAAACACAACTCCGGACACGAACCATTCGATGTATATGGGTTCCAAAAATACTAGGTACACAACCATCCAACAACAATCCAATTTACAATTCCTCATATACACGTGGGGCCCACCTCATACGTGTGTGTGAGCAGGGACGGATCTAGGAATTCACCTCAGTGGGGGCATCTTATTAATTATAATCGTGAAATTTTTTCTTAGTAAATGATCTTGCTAAATTAAGACATCCATTATGGTCTACAGTTTGTAATGCGTACTTTTGATAAAATCAAAAAAATGAGCACACGATCTTAAACAAAACTTTTAAAATATGGTTTATCTTGACATTGACAAGTCTTTAGAATGATCGAGATGGTTTATTGATTACTTTTTAAAAAAAAATTCCCCACGATGGTTAAGAATAAAGAAAATCAAAAGATATCTTCAAATAAACATATAATTTATAAACCAATAATTATAAATGACCTAGCCAACGAAAGTTGAAGCACAAAATTAACTCTACATTTTTTATTTTGAGATATATATGAGTGTTGCTAAACATAGCATTATATTACATAATTAAGCTAAATGTATATATAATACTTTTTTTTTGTGAAGTTTTGAGCGGGATCAGCGGGGGGGTGCGGGGGCACTTGTGACCCCACCATATCCGTCCCTGTGTGTGAGTCCCATACTCCCATGTGTATGTGAGGGATTATGGATTGGATTGTGATTGAATAATTGTGTATGTAGCATCGGTTTAAACACAATTGTGTCCGGAGTTCTGTTTATAAGTTGTGCGTTGAGTTTCTGAACCGAATAAAGAAAGTGACGCTTACCTTTTGAGGTTGTCAGTTGTAGTCCACTCAAGTTTTCTTACAAAAGCAGGTACTAAATTTCAACAAATAGAAAGTTGAATGAATAAAAATCTAAAGGTAGGCAGGCCTCATTACAAGAAGGGGAGTGCTAGTGCGCGTTCTTGAGTGTGCGGTTTTAGTGTGTGACATCCGCGTTGTCGGATGTGTTTTCAACGATCTTAATAAAATCTCGTGCAAACTACAAGAGGTGGTAGAAAAAGAGACCCCAGTCCCCACCCAAGGAGTAAGGAGTCTTGGTATGGAATAGAATCCTGTCCGGTCTTTTTTAAGACTTTTGTTCAGACCATTTTTGGATCTACTTCGTACGATATGATTTCTTTGTACATCATTGATGCTCTAGATTTTGCATGAAGAAATCAAGGGAATGAGTACATAAATTAAATCAGATTTCTAGGTTTGACTTCTCTGATCATGACACGATTCTACGACATAACGTCGCTTGAGTTCCCCGACTTCTGAAAGTACAGGAGGGCCGCTATTTCAATGGTAAAACTTTTTAAGAGCAACCACATTGGTATACATTACCAAAAGTTAAATATGTCACCGGTCCTCCCCGCCATATCCCATTGATCAAGGATTACATGATATATATATATATATATATATATATATATATATATATATATATATATATATATATAGGAAGATGTTCTATTGAGGACTCCCTCAAAGATCTCCTCCATGAGGACCATCCCTTTTTTTATTTTCCGGACCAAATTTCGATGATCCGAACTGCTCAATGTGTTTAAAACATGTTTTCCATGGCCAACGCGAGGAATCACAAAAAAAAAAAATACCTGAAAGGGCTTCATCCGAGCAGTTTTTCATAATAACCGTACATATATAATTTATCGAAAAATGCTCGAATGAAGCCCTTCCGAGTATTTTTTTTGGACGAATCCTCGCGATGACCCTTAAAATCACGTTTTAAACACATTGAGCGGTTCGGATCGTCGAGATTCGACCCCGATCCATGAGGTCCGCAAATTACGAGTTTGAGGGAGTCCTTAGTAGAACGGGATCCTATATATATATATATATATATATATATATATATATATATATATATATATATATATATATATATATATATATATTGGCTCAGCAAAAGCCAATAATGTTGGTTGTAATTTGTGAGTTTGAACCCCAATCAAATGCACAGAGTACGTAGTGCTAACCACTGGGCTACCACTCCACCCACTAGATATTGTTGTTATTGTGGTTGGAGGATATTGAGAGTGTTTTTGCGATGTTGTGTGTGTTTATGACCATGTGATAACCCTAATTTTTTTACACGATGTTTTTAATGTATTTTACGAAAGTAAAATAGTATTTTGATCATAAAAATGAACTTACACTGAACGAGAGTGTCTAGTCTTAAAGCATCGGTGAATATCCATCCATAAAAATATTAGGTATACAAAAATTGGGTGCTACAGGGCAGTCCTGTAGTGCGGCATCCGAGTTGTCGGATGTATTTTCAACGATTCGGGTTTCGTTTCGGCATTTTGCAGATTCAAATCGTCCATTGCCAAGATGAAATCCGAGACGTTAATTGTTGAGATCAACTGCTCAAATGTAGCACTACAGGGCCACCCTACAACTCCCCAATCCCTTTACAAATCTGTCAAAAAATGGTCCGTAACATCACCATAACCATCTACAAGAAATGCCACCGGAACTATGTTGGGGTCAAAATTGAGATCGATCCATAAAAGAATGTGGCGTAAGGAGGTTGACATGTCTATCAAGCTTAAAGAATGCATCTTCTTCTTTTATGTTCATCTCTGAATAAAGACAGAATTTCAAAGTAGTTGTTAGGTACACCAAATTGTACTGTTTGGGGGAGAATCCAAGGATAGCCAATCATCAAATTTCTTCTTCAACAGGGAGGTGTGTGTTTGGTCAAAGGTGGATCCATCAGGCCCTTCCAAGATAAAATTAAAAGTATAGGAACCCAATCTCCAAATATAACTTCGAAAACACACACACACATATGGAACCGTTCGATGTATGCCAATCGACGTGCTTTGAACGAGTTCGGAGACAATTTGTGTTTCAAGCATTACTTTGAAGAGATATGGAACGTTCTCCATGACTAACTAATTTCGCAAACTTTTCGTCCATATTGATACTTTATCCAACTGGTGCTAGTTTACTTACTTTTTTAGTCTATAATGTATTGGGCGAGTGTTATTTCGGTCTCTAATGTAAACATTGTAGGCCTTCGTCACCGAAGTTTGGATTTTTGTATTCATTAAGTGACCAAATAATATCAATAAATTCTAGAGAAAAAGTGTCTTAGACTCCATTAATGGAACCTAAAATGTTTTTGGAGGTTCACAGTGGAGGGAAATTGGTAGTAACAATCTTGATTAGGTAGGGCTGGTCCCATGACAAAGGCCGACATAAATTTGCTATTAAATTGTTCTATGGGAAATGCATTGGTCTTTGTTTGGCAGCATGAATTTGTTGAATTATTGTCATGAGACTAGTTTCTTTATTAAGGCCCTTATTGTGTCTTGGAGGGCAGTTATAGGTAACTATCAAGCATATGGATTGCATCATTCTTGAATTCTAGTATGGTTTGTGGAGTGATAGGAAATTTTTTTAAAATAAAATAAAAAGAAACTAATCAATCAAAATTTAGGTCTTACCGGGTGTCCATCGTTTTTTTTTTTTTAATTTTGTTTGTTGTGACAGCAAACTGTAAACCGTCCCTCGGTGCCCAAAGCTCGGCCATGGTGCTTGCATTGGCCTTCATTTCTTTGTGAAAACCCGTGGCAGCTACTGAAATTTGTTTTGCGTAAACAAAAGAAAACCCAATTACATTCTTAAGTTGTGAAGCGAAGATGATTCCAACTTAGTTTTGGACTGCGGAGAACAGTTTACACCTTGCAGGTTACTCGTGGAGAGAATTGATGCCTTGATCGTCACCGCGAGGCAAATAAATGTGCGGATGATTTGACAAAAAATACGATTATCATTCAACGGAGATTTCTATATCTATATATCTTTTTATTCCTGTA